>VWZU01002026.1:3332363-3439174 GCA_013397095.1 Sterrhoptilus dennistouni
TTTTTTTTTTTTTTTTTTCATTGCAAGACACCTCTGATTTAGTTTTTTTATTCACTTTCTGCAATGTAGCCTGGTTACTTCTGTAGGTTTCCCTTTGCCGTATTAACACTCCTACAGTTAGCTGATTTTTTTTCCTCTTCTTCTCACGCACTCCTTTGAGTCAACCCAAAAGACACGATTTTCTACACCAGGAGTGCCTTCTGGAGCATGATGACGTTGCTGCAGTGGTCTCCATGGCATCTTCATTCATGGCAATCTGCTGGAAGGACAGTGGATGCCCCAGCCACCCCATGAGAGTTGGGGACTGCAGCATGTGCTCAGCTTTTTTGGAAGAGGCACTTTGATTTGAGAAGCCCCTCTTCTTGTTGGAAGATGTCACATACTCCGTGTGTGTGTGACAAGTATATGAGGTGCCAACTGTGCTCCTCTCTGCTGCTTTGGAGCACTGTGCTACTTTCTTGCTGGAGGATTAAACTCTTAGAAACAGGGTTTTTTTCCATGGGCAGCACTTCTAGAAATGCTGATGATGTCATCCATGCCTATAAGGGGGTCCTTTGAAGCCTAGGTAGCTGATCTCCAGCTTGTTGTGCTGTTTGTCAGATGTAAACTGCCCTAAATACTGTTAGGTATCCCTCAGAAAAGGATTCCCTTCCTGCAGAAATTGGCTTGAGTATTGAGTGTTTTTGAAGGAGCAACTCCTTCTCCTGTTGTGAGTGTGAGGGGAGAAGGAGCAGGAGAAGAATGCACTTGAACCCTGGGCTGGATAACAAGCTGAACACACTTCAATGTGTAGAGAGAAAAACAAATCCAGTAGTTTGTAAATGGAATCCACCTTAAAGACATTAGCTTGTTCCACCTTAAGTATGTAATTTCTCCAAATTCTTGGCCATGTGCTGATCCTCATTTCCTGTCCTTCTTTTTCTTTTCTTTTCCCTTTTTTTTTCTTTAAATTTATTTTTTTATTTTATTTTTTTATTTCCCTAGTTTGCTTCCCTCTGGAGTAATTCCAGTGCTCTGGAGCTGGAAAGCAGATGTGACTCTCAGACTCACAGAGGCACTTCTGACTTTTTTTTAACATTCCTATGGTTTTAATCCTCTTCTTTTCTTCATGTAATATAAACAGGGAGGGTTTTGGAAGCCTGAAGAAACCAAATCACTGCACCTAATTCTAGAGACCCTCCCAATTCAATGCTGTACAAACTAGATGCAATATTGGTGTCTGTCTTTATTTTGCCCCACATGCATTATGACTTAAAAAAAAAAAAATCAGGATGAGGGAGAAATTAAAGAAAGGCTCTGTCCTGGGATCCTGTTTACTGTAGTATTGAGTTCAGTAGATCTCTGCTTCCCAGTGTGCCCATAGCTGACATTAGCATCCATCATTTAGACCTTACTTTGCCTGCAGGTGACAGCAATAGATACAATCTTGTGGTGCCCAAGTGGATTGACTGCAGGGCAAGTTGGTACCAATATGCTAAGTAAAGCTTTTGTTTTTTGTCTTCATGTCCTTCATTTTGTGGTTGCTCCGAGCCTCAGCCCATGAGAATGGACTGCAGCTGGGAGGTGCTGGCAGCACTGAAATGAGGAGGAATCTACAATGGAGTTTGAAATGCCTCCAGTAGGTTCTGTATATAAAGGAAGGAAGGAAGGATACTTGTGAGTTCAACTCTTAAGATGTGAAATGAAAATTGTTACTGGTTCAGGACTCTGCTGAAATTGATTAACAGTTGTTTCAGTTCTTTCACCTATAAAATGGAGAAGATAAGGAAGCTTCTAAGGTTATTCTTCAAAGGGCTTAAAGCTTAACAAATTCAAGGACTAAGGTAAAAAATTTAAGCACATTCCGCTTACATAAGTAGTTTTCATTTGTGATATTACAGAAATAAACTGGTAGTTTCTGGTAACTACTGTTCAGCATTAACTTAATGTGAAATTGGCTAACACTGGAAAAAGTAGCCTACAACAGTCTCTCTACTGAGGGTATGTTGCCCAGAGTTATTAACTGTCCATTTGTTGCTGCTATTATTCATTGGGGAAACTCTGTGAGATCAGAGGTGTTTGTAGCTCTGGGGTTACACAGGCTGATCAAGCACATACAGCTGGCAGGAGAGCTAACAGGCCTGTACAGAACCTGCCTGTGGCTGCCTTTCTGATCTTAAACATGTTAAGTCTCCCACAAACTAAGATGAATGTAAGCTGCTTTTTCTTGCTGATTTTGCACAATTAAGCTCTGTTGAAAGTAACCTTTGGAACTGGAGCACTCAGTGCATTGGCCACTGTGACTTTCTCACAGATGGAGATCTCTGCACCTCCACATTGAATAAGCTCATAAATGTCCTCTAAAAAAACTTACTGGATGCAAAGGCAGCAGATAGCATTGGTCAGCAGCTCTGCAAAAGGGAATGAAACCAAAAGTCTTCAGGGCTGGAAAACGGCAGTGGGTCATGCCTTGACACAGCAGGAATTGGGGCATGTATTGAGGCCCTTTTTCCTTTTCCTTTTTTGTCTTGGTTGAGGCCTAGCAGAAAAACATCAAAATGGACAGGAGTGAATAGCTCCAAATTGCTTCTTGACATGGTATCACACAGTGATGCTGTGTATCTTTTTGAAGTCAAATCAAGTTAGTACCAAGTTGCTACTTCCTTTAGTCTCCACACATCACACAAAGCTCAGAGCTCTTGGGATGCCTTCCTTTGACATCAGAATCATTGGAAAAACCTGTCACCAAACTCCCTGAGCAGAAGAGATCCTACATCCTACACCTTCGTGTGTGACAGAAGGCAGGTATGTAGGGAGAAGCAGAATCTCTAGTATCTTGCCTGGTCTAGGGGGGTGAGGAGGAAAAGGCAAGATTTTGAACAGAAAAATCCTTGTAGTCGTTTCTAGAATTACAACAACTGTATTTGCTTTTATGCAGGAAGAGTAATAAAGAAGTCTAGAGAATCAAATCTACACTGCATTTTTCTGTTCTCCCTGTAAAGTCCCAGAGCCACTCTCAAGTGTGTGGATGTGGTGAGGGAGACCCGGATGAGATTTGATTCAGATACCTCACTGAAAACCTCAGAATCCAAGTGTTGTCATGACAAAGGTGCTCACCTGCCAGGAAATTATTTGCTCATATCCCTCGTGCCCCAGCTCCTTCCTCTGCTGTCTAACGAGGCTCCCCTTTCAATGAGGAGCCATAGAGTCCTACTGTTTTAACCTTTGTATTTCCTGCAGATTTCCTGAGCACCAGGATTTTAATGATGCCTGCTTTCTCGCTTACAGTTCAAGTGCCTGCTTTGGGTATCTTGAGAGATTAGAGGGAAGGTTTTCAGTGACTCTCACTGTAGCAAGTTAGGGTTTCATTAGGGAAAGCAGAGTTCATCCACATGGTCCTCCCTGGAGTCTGATTGTAATCTGAAATCCCTGCTGAGGTGTTAGGAATGGCAGGAGCTGGAAAAAAAATCTTCCCTAAAGCCCAGCTGTAGAAGAATTACCTCAGTTTGAAGTGTAGTGTGATCAACTCAGGATGGTGTTTCAGGAACACGTAGTGGATTCAGGTGTCTATTCATATTTCCCAGTTTATTTCTTCAAATTGCCTCTCACTTGTTCAGGAAAATGAGTCTCCATCAAAGCCATTTTTACTCAGGCGGATTGTTTCTTGATCTCGCAGTGCTAGGAGAAGCTGCAGTAGTTTAAGGGTCCCATATGCTCCATGACAGAAAGCTGCTCATGCAGAGCTGGGAATTATGGAAGGAGGGACAGTGTTCTATATAGTTTCAGGGAGGGAGGCTTGCACAATGATCTTAAACTGCAGGCACAGGTTCTCTGCACTTGGTGCTCTACACCCTTATTTTAGCCCATTTTCAATTTGAGTTGCCACTAGGAAGTTTAAAAACTATTAAAATTTTACGTACTAGTTTGCTTTTTCACTGTGTGGGGAAATAGTGAGTTCACTTATTACTGTCTAGGGGAGACATCAAACAAATTGGTGAAGCTCTTTACCTTGTGTGTAACTATTTCTTGTCCAGAGAGGATGATTAGTGGCTTTGAGCTACACAGTTAACTGCTGGCTCAACTGACTTCGATGTGTCTAATCAATAGATAATAAATGGAGACTAAAAAATCTTGTTTGAGAACTGCTAACTTTGTTTGATGTTTTCATCCATCACTTTTGCTTTAGCTGTTCTATCTGAAATGCATGAGAAAGCTGTGTTTGATGTGATGGTGTTTCCTTTTGCCTCTCCAGGTATCTAGGCAAAGAAGGCTGGGCCCCAGCTTCATATCTGAAGAAGGCTAAAGACGATCTTCCATCTAGGAAAAAGAACTTAACTGGGCCAGTGGAAATCATAGGAAACATCATGGAAATCAGTAACCTGCTGAACAAGAAGTCATCTTCTGACAAGGAAGCTCAAGTAGAAAACGAGTCTGCAGAAACTCATATCACCAAGAAGGAAATCAGTTTGCCCATCCTGTGCAATGACTCTAATGGCAATGCCATGATGACTCCAGACAAGCAGGCTTCCAAACTGGCCCAGGGATCCCCAGCCATAGCAAGGATAGCACCACAAAGAGCTCAAATAAGTAAGGCAGTAAAGTAGTCTGGGTTTTCACGGGCTTGAAATGAATTCTTGTTCTTTACCTTTCAGGGCTGGCACTGCCTGTCAACTGAGGTCCCACATACCATGGCCTTACAGCCAGGTCCACACAAACAGACTTTTGCATAGCCTGTAGATGTATCAGGAGGGACTCCAGAATGTGGTTCTTCACTTGTAGTGATAAAATTTAACTTCACTTTGTACACAAACTGGCTGGTGGTCCTTTATCTTAGCCTCTATGTGTGTGCTTTGTTAATTTTTCCAGAGAATACTTTATTTCCTTTTGAATGCTCTAAAATATGCTCTTCTACCCCAGAAATGTAGATGATGTGATAGCATGTTCAAGTTGAGGAGACCGCTTGTGTCTTCTCTTGCATTTGTTCTGCTGTTTTCCTGGGGGCAAGTTGTTATGATGTTTTTACTACTTCATCTGCAAAATGCAGATGCTGATGCTATTCTGTGGAAGGAATGGCAAAATACTAGGAGAGAAGATAGTGTGAGTGTTTAGTGAATTATTTTTACTGCTGGGGGGAAAATAGGTATTAGGCCAGTCCTTTGTTGGCCAGTCTCCAATGGAGCTGGTCAGTTCCAGCAGAAAATACAATCCACTTCTTTCTGGCAGTGATTTCCTCTTAAATTTGCTGGCTTAGCAGAGATGAATAGCTAAGCTAGCTTGGTATTTCTAATATACCTTCATAGTTTCCTATCTTGTTTCATAGAGATGCCTTAAATATTGCAAATACTGACTGCTATTCTCAAACTGTGTAACAGCAGAGAGCTGCTGAAAAATGTGTTTAGCAGTACTTGCAAAGTTAAATAAACTCTCCCTGTTCCCTTTCCTTAGGTTCTCCAAATCTAAGAACAAGGCCACCCCCACGAAGAGAGTCCAGTCTGGTGTGTATTGGTTTATGGTTTATCTTAGCAGTGGGTAGGTGTCTGGGTGCTTTGTGAGACTTTGTGCAGCTGTACAAGGTGGGGGGGGATCCTTTATTTGCATGCCTGTTCATTTCATTGTTCAAGTATTGAACAGACCTCAGGACATCCTAATGATGAACCAGGTTTTCTGTTATTCTAAATGCTGCCCCAACTAATCAGATCTGAAGGGAGATTATGATAAAGCTGCTGTGTTCTGTGCATGAGCATGAAAACTTATTTGGCTGACTCAGAAGTTTTACATTTCCTCTGGGTGTCCTTAGCTCAGACTGAAATTTCTGACCTTCTCTTGCCTTATGCAACTGAAAATGTGTGCCCTCCTTCCATTGCTACCACCTTTGAGGTGGCTGAGCTTCACTCTTGTGCATGTTTAAAGTGGCTCAGAATCCTATGGAAGGAAATATGCTACAGGAATGAGACTCCCTATGATTTCTTATCCGCAAAGCTAGAATCCTGGAAGTTTGTATCAATTTGAGATTAGAACTGTCGTCTTCAATAGGAGCTAGTCAGTACTGTATTTATATAAAACTCGTGCTAATAGCTTGTTTATCTAGGCAATACATAATGTTTAATCTTTGCTGTACCCTTTATGAGCAGTATGTGACTTGTAATTTTTCTGTCACCAGAGATGCTTCTTAACTAACTACATGAATAGCATATTAGCATTTTCTTCCTATTTTTCTTTGCATTATTTTCAATTAGACTTCATTTTGGCAAGGCTGTGACACTTAATCCCATGCTAAAAATAACAGTGATATTATATGTGAAACCCTGAGCATATCTGCTGTTTCCAATTATCTTCATTTAATCCAAACCATCCTGTTATCTGAAGGCATTTTATTATGCTGTGCTTCTGCTGTATTTCAGCATTTATAGTGCAGAAACATCCAATTATAACATTGTTAGACACGGTTCCTAAAGTGCAGAGATGCATTCTCTGTGAAATCCCACATGCTGTGTGTGATGAAACATCAACTGTTAGTTACAAGGGGTATCTTAGAAATGGAGGAGCAGGAGAATAAAGCACGCTATGTGATTTGCCTTTCTCCCATTGATGGCTCAGGATCATTTTGTGTCTTTGTGTTTGTCTGACCTATGGTTCTTTCATAGAACCCTAAGGAGTGAAATGTAGAAGCTGTGCAGCTTCGCCATCATCTAGCTGCCCTTCAATGAGCACTGTGCTAATCTAAAAAGCTTTCAATAGTGATGTTCCTTAAAGGACCCTTATCCCATTTATCACCTTAAAAAGTAATTGTGGCAAAATCTAAAATGTGGCAGCTTAATGTAAAGGCACTTAGCTTTAAGAGGAGTGTGATATAGTGCCAGAACAGCTGTAAATAGCGGTGCCCAACTTCTCATAGAGCCTTTACAAAGGTTGTGTTGGGATTGAGTAGAAGTCCTTGGTCTGTTATGGGGAGGAACTGGAATTATTTTGATCAAGCAGTAAATTCCTTCCCTTCTAGCACTTTAGCTGGACAGAGCTGGAGGGTCTATGATACTATCCTTGTTTCTTGCTACAAGAGATGCCCATTATCGCCTATCACTAACTAATTCAGATTGTTCAAAAAGTCCAGCAGCAGATTAAAGACAGTAATTCATTGGGATTACATTTTAAGATAGTGTATTTAATGATAGGCAGAATCTGTTAGGGGTCTGTTGCAGTGCAATTTTCTGCAGTTGTGGTATGTCATCCAGGGCTGGGTCTTTCTGGGCAAAATCTCAGTGTAAATGGGCTGCTCTTAGTATGACTGCAGTGGCAGCTCACACTTTACCACCCCCAAATAAAGCATTTTACTATTCAGGTAAAGTTTATTACAGCTTTAATAGTTGGAGAAGGTGACAGTAACAGTGCATATTTTGAAAGGATTTTCTCTTTTAGCCCAAATCAATACATCAGCTCCTGCTGTGGAGAACTAGGCAGTTACCATTAGGAAGTAGTACAGGAGGAAGGAAGAGTCTTAATGAATAAAAGCAATTTTTTTTTTCATACTGCTGTTTAGCTGACTGTTTCTTTGGTTTAAATGAACAAAGAATCCTATTTGCCGTAGGGTTTTCAGTTACCCAAGCCACCAGAGCCACCCTCCGTGGAAGTGGAATATTACACCATTGCTGAATTCCAGTCATGCATCTCTGATGGCATAAGCTTTCGTGGAGGACAAAAAGCAGAGGTGAGCCTTAACAGTGTATCTGGAAAAATTGTAATATTTATTTGTTGCATGGAAGTGGATTAGAAGGGGAGGAGTGGGAAGCAGTGAGTTGAGATTTTTTTGTTTGTTTACATAACATGCTCCTTGTTACCTCTTAGGTTATCGAAAAGAATTCTGGTGGCTGGTGGTATGTGCAGATTGGAGAGAAGGAAGGATGGGCTCCAGCATCTTACATTGACAAGAGAAAGAAACCAAATTTGAACAGAAGAACCAGTACTTTAACCCGCCCAAAGGTTCCTCCCCCAGCACCTCCCAGTAAACCAAAGGACTCTGAAGAAGGAACAACAACTGGAGCAGTTTCTTCAGGAGATAACCAGGACTCTCCCCATAAGCTGAAATATGAAGAACCTGAGTATGATGTACCTGCCTTTGGCTTTGACTCGGAGTGTGAAGTGAGTGAAAGTCACCATGAAGAGGGCACTCCTGAAAAACAACTGTTTCAGCCCCTCAAGCCCTCGCCTGTGTCATCACTTCAGAAAGCTAAGTTCAAAGTAGGAGAGTCTTCAGAAGAAGTTGCTCATGAAGAAGAAACCATCTATGAGAACGAGGGGTTCAGGCGTTATGTGGAAGATGGCTTGTCCAACAAGGAATCTAGTGGGGATTCTGATTCTCAGAAAAGCTCCTCTCTGTCTTTGATCCGAAATAATTCTCCATGTTCCAGCTCTCCTAAATCATCACTTGTAAAGCTCAAGACAGACAAAAACATTCAGCCAGATCTTGGAAAATGTCACTATTCCAGGAGCGAGGAGACAAAACCAAGATCAGCCTCAGATGTCGGCTTACGTAGCACACCAAGAATGGGCATGAAGAAAGACCCCGGGCAGAGTCCTTCCATCAGGGCAAAGCCAATCGTTAGGCCCAAACCCTTCCTGAACAAGGCAGACTCTCAGAGCCAAGAAAAGATGGATATTAGCACTTTAAGGCGTCAGCTGAGGCCGACTGGGCAGCTCAGAGGTGGACTCAAAGGTTCAAGGAGTGAAGAGTCTGCAAGCCCCCCCTCTACAGCTTCTGAGAACCAGGATGACCCTGTTCGGAGAAGCTCAGCTGATCTCATCACAGCTCCTTCCCGTGGCATCTTCTGCTCCAGCCATACAGCCAAAACTGAGCAAGAAAATGACTCCAGATGTTTCTATGTGACCACTGACTCATACCAAAAGGTACAGGATTCTGAAATTTGCTTCCCAGCAGGAGTAGAAGTGGAAGTGCTGGAAAAGCAAGCCAGTGGATGGTGGTATCTGAAGTATGGAGACATGGAAGGCTGGGCTCCTTCCCATTATTTGGCTCTCCCTGATAACCAGCGAGAAACTACATCAGCAGAGACTGATTCCTCTTTTGCCAGGAACAGGAAAAATGAAAACAAGTCAAACAGTTTAGAGAAGATAGAGAAGAGGGTTCAGGCTTTGAACACCATCAACCAGAGCAAACGTGCAACACCACCCATCCCAAGCAAACCTCCTGGCGGCTTCTCCAAAGCATCAGGGCCAGTTAAAATGAGGAATGGTGTGAGGCAACTTGCTGTCCGTCCGCAGTCAGTGTTTGTGTCTCCCCCACCAAAGGATAACAACCTGTCGTGCTCCTTGCGCAGAAATGAGTCTCTAACAACTACAGACCAACTTAGGACCGTCCGCCGGAATTCCTCCTTCAGCAACGCCTGGTCACAGCCCGGTGACACCAAGGGAAAGCAGCCGGAGCGGCTGGGCACAGAGAGCTCCGAGACCACCTCCAACCTCCCCACGCAGAGGAATGGCATCCCCGTGTCCACAGTCAGGCCAAAGCCCATTGAGAAATCCCAGTTCATCCACAACAATCTCAAGGACATCTATGTTTCCATTGCAGACTACGAAGGGGATGAGGAGACTGTGGGGTTTCAGGAAGGTGTCTGCATGGAGGTCCTCGAAAGGAACCCAAACGGCTGGTGGTACTGCCAGATAATGAATGGTGTGAAGCCATTCAAAGGCTGGGTGCCCTCAAATTATTTGGAGAAAAAGAACTAATATTGCAGTATCTTTAACCTCCCTAATTTATACTGTTCCTGCTGTGTACATGTGGAAAAAAAGCAATTCCTACACAAAAAGACGTTTCCCTGTGCTCCAGTTTGTACAAAGGAGTCTATATGAGGACAAATCTGCCATGTTCTGGAGAGGTTGGTGGGGTTTACATGTTGTAAGCAACTACGAGGAAGATGCAGCATAGTCAAATGCCTTTTTGTGAAGTTGTTAATAATCTTGTATGTATAACAGGGTATGACATCCCATCCTTCCCATTATTGACAGGAAACCAAATGTGTGCCTTTTGTGCAAGAAATACACATGCATCTACCTGGGGAGTTCTGTGCCAAACTGTTTTACAATCTTGGCTCCCTTTCTCCTCATTTTTGTCCATACGTGGAATACCCGAGAATTTTGAATGCTTTTACACAACTTACAGTGAGAAGCAAATTAAAGTTTCTGAAACACAGAGGGACTCTAATCCTTTGGAGATTTTCACTATTTTTTTTCCTCTTTTTTTTTTAACTATACTCAACAGTTGGTAGGTCCAGAGTTGGAGCCTTTTCATTGTGGAGAGTTTTGGTCTCTGACTTCAGTGTTGTAATGGCTAACTCACCAGAAAAGGCCATCAGTGGTGTGGGTTGGGAGCTTTTTGTTTCCTTTCATTCTGTCTTGTTCTTTGAGTTGGGATTTCAGGTGTTCAAGGGCAGTGATGCCTACTGGTGCTTGTAAAAACAAACCTACAAACCCTTTGCTTAAGCACATCTGTTACTGTATAGGCTTCATGTTTGGTTCTGTACCTGACTCCTGCCAGGTGATACTGGTTGATTCTCTTCCCAGAGTTGGGTTTCTCAAAAGTTATCAAAGTCAACTAAGTCCCTTAAGACACTAAAGACAAAGCTGTCAGATGTGTTAATTCTTATTTTGCTGTCTGGTCCAAATCCAAGGGTGCCGACTGCTGGCAGGGCCCACCATGATATTAGTGAGAAATATTTGTAACCTTCTGAAACATCAGTGTTTACAATGAGTGGAAAAAAAAAGCCATCAAACTCAGTCTGCACGTAATTTGTATATTTTTGGGAAATTGCTTTTGTGTTTTGTTTTTGTCTTTTCTGTGCATTCTGGGTTTGCTGTATTTTCTTTGTGTGTGTGTCTGGTTTTACCAGAAAAGACTTAAAACTCAAGTAGGAGCCAAATATGTGTTTCTGTTCCCACTTGAATCCAGAGTACATTTGTACTGGAAAATGGGCCTGGGCTTCTCAGCTCAGAGATTTAATATCAGAGCAATTCGGTCCACAATGTGGCTAATCAAACAAGCTGCCTCTTCTAGTTCCAGTTCTGTTTGCATTCCTTAACTCATGTTTTGAAATGTGGCACGCGGTGTGGGTGGTGTGGGAAATGGAAGAGATATCCGTTGGAAAAGGTTAGGAATATGGAGTTGTTTGTGAGGTAGCCTTCGACGGTAAACATAATTTACTAAATCCCTACTGTGTTTAAGGAAGTCGTGCTTGGAGGTTTTCTTAAATGGCCTTGTTAATCACTCAAGATCAATATCTAATTCCTTTAAATAATAGGCAGCATTGTAAATCTGTTAGGGGGTGGGGAGAGGCAGACCATTTCACTACTGGTTAACACAAAGCATTACATGTCCTTTTTTCCACCAGAGTTTTATATGAATTCTCTTGGAAGTTAAAGGTCATAAAGGCTTCAAAATAGCTGGGATAAAGGGGCTGAGTAAAACAGCACAACAATACCATATGTTACTGGGGATGTTTCACTGCCAAAAAAAAAAACAAATTAGGAAATTTATATGTTGTTCTTGTCTTTTTCCTTTTTTTCTTTTCTTTCTTTTCCCTTTTTTTTTTTTTTTCTTTCTTTTGTGTGTGTGTGGTTTGGGGGTTTTATTAATTTCCATAACACTGAGAGAGTTGCCTACAGCTAATGTGGCTGATGTCCCTTCAGTAGCTAAAACAACATCCAGGTGCCACAGCTACAGACAGTGCTGTGGTTCAAGCAGCTCTCTGCATGCAGGTGGGGAGGGGAGGCTGTTTGTTTGGGATCTCTTTAAATTGTGGTGGCAGGAGAAGGAGGTGTAACTGCACAACAGCTCATACTACAGTGCAGGGTCCTCTTTGTACCTTAATGTCTCACCATATGATGTGTATGTCCAGTTAGCTACATCTTACTGGATGTGTATCTGAGACATGGTGGCCCTGTCTCTCATACTTCTCCCCATTTTCAGTTGTACTAATATGGCAGCAGCCATAAAAGACTGCTGGAGCTGTTGTGAGATTGTAATAAAAGTATTATATTCTTCTGCTGGACAGTATTAAATAGAGCAATACATAGAGTTATCTGCTAGATTGCAGTACTAATAGTAGTGACTTAGTGATTTGTATTAATGTTATGATTTATTTTAACAATAATGATGCGGAAGTGGTTCATTATTTTGAATTAATGCACTTTAACAATAAAAGAAACCAAAATGGAAGCCAATGCAGAGAACTAAGTGCATTATTTAAAGGTGCAGTATATAATTAACATTTTCTTGAAGCACATATTTATTAAGAATTAACTTATTATTTAAAATATTCTAAAGTTTTGTTTAAAGACATTCCCACTAGGTCATCTCTTTGGGGGGATGTAAAGCACAGCTCCCAGATCTTCTGCATTGAGCCACTGAATTCTCTGAGTATGGTATGGCCTGACATGAGCCCCTATCCAAGGAGGGAAGAGCAGCAAGGACACAGAAGAGCCCAGACTACTGGAAATACTCACGTTTGCATCCAGCAAAGCCAAACCCAGGACACCTCTGAGCTGCAGGAGTCCTTGCAGGGTATGGGGTGGCACAGGTGTTTTTGGCAGACAGTCCCATTGTCTGGCTGCCATGTGCCTTGTGGAGGGCTGGCCCTGGTGGATGCAAGTCCTCTATGAGGCTCAGGTTAGGAGGCTTCAGGATCTGCCTGAAACAGCTCTGTAAGAGACATCTGTCTGTCCCACAGCTCCTGTTCCCTCTTGCTGGCTTCTCCAGCTCTGGCTGTTGCAGAGAGGTGGTTTGCACTGCTCCTGCAGGGCAGGGTGACACAGCTTGAGGGTGCCTGGGACACTGCCAGGGTTTTCTCAGCAGCAGCTCCATGGCTCAGTTGCTGCTTTATCCCATCTCCAAGGCCTTCTTTCCTCCTGAGGAGAGGCCAGACCCTGTAGATGGGCAGAGCCACACTTGTGGCCTCCCTCTGCCCTCACCTGTACCAGAAGAAAGGATGGAGTGCAGATGGCCTACTTGGTGCCAGAAGTTATTGTTGGCCACCACTTGGCACACTGGCTTCCACATGGGCTTCCCTCCACTTTGTAGTTGTTTTGGCTGCTTGTGTTTAAAAGGACACTTTAAAAACAAATACTCCCAATGTAATTTCTCCCACTCTTGTCTTACCATTGTAATACCATCTGTCACTTAGATGCGCTTTTTTTTTTTTTTTTCTTTCAACTGAGAGATATCAGGAAAATAATTGTTTTTTCCATTGGTGAACAGCTAGTTTTGGTCAGTTCTACTGATACCCAAAATGGCAAGCCCTTCACTCTTAGCTGTGAAACAGAGGGAAGGGCCTTCAGCTACATCCAAAGAGCTGACTGCAGGGCAGGAAAACCTGGCAGAGTACTCAGAGGACAGTATGGTGCTAGAAGTGTTTTAGCTCTTTTCTAAAAATGTTAACGTTGCCTTTTATTTACTAAATTTGTCAGAACTGACACTGGATCAAGAGCAATATTTAAATGTAATGTACACCTCAGTGAACACTCAATGCAGAAATCAATAGTACTGTTTAAATTTCTCATTTATTCCTGAACCAGATTGTTGAAGAGTCTGCAGGGCTCGAGCAAAGCCGTTTGCAGCTGAAGGGGGCCCTCCTCTGGGGGGAGAGGTGGCTGCTTTTGCTGTCTTGCTCTCACCCACTCTGTATTTTTCCAAAAAGTCTTGAATTTGGACCAGCAGAAATTCCAAACTCCAATGCCAGAGAACAAAATTAAAGAATGTGAAAATTGTGTCTTGCTGTATACTGCAACTTTAATAATAATGAGCACTTCTGAGTTCGTTATTGAGGTTTATATAATGCCTGAAAAGTTTATTTGCTGGTTTCCCTTGTCTCCCCTTTCAAAACACTTTCTCATAACAGCAAGAGTCATGCATTTTGTTAGGAGTCCTTCCCCATGGGAGGCAGTTCCCATTGATTGTTTTAGCTGTCACCCTGTGCAGTGGGTGAGTGTAGTCATATGTACCAGTCCTTTGCAAGCCAAACCTTTCATGATAAAAGATATGATGGGCACATGTTGGGGTACTTAACTGATGTGTCAGCAGGAAGTTTTTTAATTGATGTATTCAAAAATAGCAAATACACAATAAGAAAAGATTGGAATTGTCTTTCAGCTAGACTCTTCAAAATGGAAATTCACATCTACATGGGCATAGCTAAAAAATGCATTTGTCCTTTGTGGATGTGTTCCCCAAAGACTCCTTCCATTATGATGCTATAAAGTTTGACGAAGGCATTATATAATTGTTTTCATCACTTTCAGATGTTAATGAATCATATTTTATTGTAATATATATTCATTGCTTTCCTCAGTTAAAAAGAAAGTTACTGCTTTTATCTTATATGAAAAACAAGGGAATTTGATAAAGCATTCATTATTTTCATATTACTAGTATTAACAGAATAGAACTAGTACTATTTAATTTTAGATCTTCATAGCTAGCTTGTTAATAACTCATATTTTCCTGTGTTGTATCCTACTATTTTTTCTATTTTTTCCCAAATATTCTGCGTTCTTGAGAAAAAGCAAATCCAATGAGTGGATAAGTGCAATATTCATAAAATAAACAGGCCCCTCATCCAGGACTTGGAGTGGAACGTGCAGTGTGAAATGTTTGCAATTCTCTATTCATGCACTCTTAGGGACGGGGAAATGCAGGGGAGGGGGCAACTGGATGAAAATAGGACCCTTGGGTAGGTAGAGACTGACAGCTGGGGCAGCTTGGGTTGGGAATGGCTGCTTCCCATAAAAAAGTATCACCCGTTAGTGAAAGTATAAGGATTATGTTGCATGTTGCCAGGATTATGTATAGAATGTGCATTAACATCCTTATTAATACAGGACTTCTGAGCTATGCTTGAAACACTCTGTTTGTCATCCATGCATGATTCTGTTTTCTGGTTTGTCTCTGCTGGTTATGTCCTCTGTTGCACTTCAGAAGTGGTGGTAACTTCAGAAGGGAAAATAATTAATAATTCTGCTGGTGTAATCCCAAGTTTGGATACTGTGTTGTTACTTGTATTTATTGCAAGAGCTATGCGAATATTTTTACAGGTCTTTCCTTTTCTGTCCTTATTGTTAACCTAAGAAGAAAAAGTCTCCCTTTTATCTGGGTTAATTCTCACCTGCAGAATTTCACAGATGTTTTGGATATTGGTTTTATATTTCTTGGCTTGCAAAGGTGGATCTCTCAGGTCCTAAATAAAGTTGGGCAGAAACTTTGCTCTTCAAAAGAGATACTGTCTTAAATTCTATTTGAATGGAAGGAGAACTTCCATCTGTCAAAAATAATGTGACTTTACAGGTAGCAGCAAAACCTACCACCTTTGAAAAACTGGACTATTTTTGTAAGGTGCAAGAGAAATGTGAAAGCCAGGGCACTTGACCTTCTGGGCTCTGGGAAGTACGTCTCCTGTGGCTCTAGTTCATTGCTCTGGAGAGGGGATGTACCTCAGTTTTCTGCTTAATTTTTGTCCTGCTGTTCTTAAGTTTGTCAGAAAGCCTTAATGTTACCAGAGACCTTTGCATTCAAACAGAAAAACTGAATTCTGCAGCTGTACTCAAATAGTATCAAGCACATGATTTTGGAAAACCTCTAATACTTTTCCAACTAAGAATCTGGTTTTAAGGAGCCACCTTAATTCTTTCACATGCTCTTGTCTAAACTGGCAAGAAGCCCACGAGCATCAGTAGAGTTACACTGACAGAAGACCTTTGTGGGTGCTCAGCATGGACTGTTCTCAGCAAAAGCAAGCTCTGTGCACTCTGCTCCTACACTTCCAAAGGGCGCACAGGACTGCTTAGCCTTGGTGCTGCCCTGCCATCATCCACCGTGCTGCAAATCTTGCAGCTCTTTAAAACCACCTGGAGCTTTGCTGCTATTTGCTGGTGGTTTTCCATCACCAGCAACTCCTTCTCTGTCAGCTTCAGATGCTATTTAGCCACGTAGTGAAGTGCTGTGTATCAGTGCAGTGTTTGATTGCTGCCGACAGTACCAGTATGATGGTCTAAAGCATATGTTTGTCTAAGTTATTTTGTTTCCATTTGCTTTTCGTTGCTTGCTGGAAGCAGGGATCAGCACTTGGATGATGCATGGGGAGTGTGTCCACACACTTGAACTGTTTGATGGCCTCTGCTAACGCTGCCCAGTGCTTGTGTTGCTCTTTCTCTCCCTCTGTGCTGCTCAGTAGTCATGTCTGTCGTGTGTGTAATTTCCAAATAAAGTACTGTACGTAAGGCCGGATCCAGAAGCCCCCAGTCAGCTGACTTTGGGTTGGGATGTAGGTTGCTGTTGCTGCTTTTCCTCCTCCGTCTTAGACCCAATTTGGAGCAAAGCACAGGTGTCTGTAAAAAGTCACCCATAACTCTACTTTGGGGTGTCAGTTCTGCAGGGTGTGCCGAGGGTAGAACGAGGAGATCTTTTCTCCTGGGTGCCCTTGCCTCAGGGCTGGGACTCTGCAGCAATTCCTGGAGTGGGAGCTGAGCCGCACTGCGTGCGGACATGGCTGGCATAGTCAGAACAAATTAGTTTCCCCCATTTTATATTGTCAGGGCTGGGCTGGTCCCATCAACTGTGTACTTCATTTGTTCTTGCATCAAGGTAGTGTTGATTTTTAGTTGGAGAGTGCAATTTTTTTTTTTTGTTTGTTTGTTTTGTGTTTGGTTTTTTATAAATAAATTTGGTTTAAAGCTTCACACTGGCGTTTTACAGACCTGTTCTTGTCAGCATAAGCCACTACTGTCCTGAGTTGAGACTCCTGTTTGTTACTGAATTAAAAATATGGGAATTACGTTGATCATTTGGAAAGAAATTAGAAAATAAATTAGAAGTAACTATATTGGCAGGGGAGAGATAGATAAAATATGAGGAAAAATATATTTCTAATAAGGCCATTAATTATTTGGTCCGACACTGCAGGTGCTTTCTCTGTAAAGATGGTTTAAATACATCACTGCTCTGTGATAGGATTTTTTGCTATTGAGAAAAGTTGATTTTTTTTCACTCCCTAATATACTATGATAGTCTGTATCCTGAAGCCACCAGTCCACTGAAAGAAGACAAACTTAGGTTATATGCTTGTTGTAGTTGAGGCAGTTTGTGTGTCTGGGAGTTTGCATACACTGAGGTTCAGCTGGTGGAGTGGGCAAGCATGGCTGGTCTCGACCTGCCCGTGTTGGCAGGAACAACCCTATGCTAGCGGTCCTCCTGGAAAAGTGTTGGCTTTAATGACCTTTCCCTGATGCTCAGGGTTATTTGGTTACAATGGTACCTGTCTTGGTCCCTGTTTGGTGGAGGAGAAAAACAGATGGAAGGGAGAGTCACTTGGCACTGTAAGAAGATTTAAAAAATATAACATTTAATATTTAGGTAAATATTTTAGGTTTCTCCAGATATTCCCCATCAAAGCTGTTATTGACGCTGTATTTGATGACTGAAAGGTAAGCAATGTGGCAGCATTCTCTGTGCAAACAGTTCTTTTGTGGTTGGAGAGCTTGTTCTTGAACTGCTTCTGGGACACCAGGGAAGTAACAATAAATAAACAAAACCCCATCATCACCCTTGGGTGATGACTAAAGGGGCATTGAATTCTGTCCTGACTCTGGGTCCCCCAGAACACGTTAATTTGGTTTGTTTCTGTCCCCTTGAAGCAGTACAAGAAAAGAATAGTGCAGTCTCACTGGAGCTTAGCCTGTAGCAATTAGTAAACTGGAATAAATAAAAAATAAAAGAAAAAGAAACATTTTTAAAATTATGTATTTCAGTGAATAGCTGACTTAACTACTTCCTATCTTGGGCTTTCAGGGAAGGAGGAAGTTTGAATTGTTTCCAGTTGCTAGGAGAATTTTTCTGTGAACAGAAATGCTGAACAGGCTTGCTGAAAAGTCTTGCTCATTACTCGTGATGAGTTCAAACCTGGAATATTGCAAAAGCAAAGTGTGTGTAGCATTACAATGACCTTTTTGTTCTTGGGGTCCGAAGTGAGTGTTGTGGGGCCAGTAGTGTACAGAGTTAGTGCATTTCTGCTGTCTGGCTGACTTGCATATGACATCAGTGCTGTTCCTTAATTGCAGACAGCAGGGCTTATTACTCTGCTAGCAGAGTGTTTAGGGAGAATCATGTAGATGAGCCTCCCCAGTTAAGGCTCAGTATCAAATGTCATGTCAGGAGAAGTCCTGCCAGCAGCTTGATTGATTGCTGCTTAGACTAAAGTTCAGATGCAGATGACTCCAGGTGGGTGTTGAAAGCAGCTCAGATGGCTGTAAACATCTGTAGCTGTTTCCAGAGCTGTTAATTAGCTCAGATTATCTCTGCAGACTGTGGATGGTGAGTTACTGGGAGCCTAAACCTGTTGGTGAAGGAAGGCTGAAATTTGTTTGATCTGTTGTGCTCCTCTGCATTAGCAGAGCAATGGCACATGTCTGGACTGGAAGCTCCTTGAGGGTTTGCTGTCCCAGATTTTTAGTTGGCCAAAAATAAAAAAAAATATATATGGATCTAGGCCTGGTCTAAGTGAAGTTTTGCAGTGGCTTTCTTGGGTGGTTGATGTTCTTAATGTGACCTTGAAAACTAGATGCTGTTGTCATTTCTGTGTTGGTGTAGAGCTCCATTTTTCAGTGGTTAGGTGGTGGGAATGTACCTGGTGGGAGCTTGGAATCTTGGGAGAGTATGTCGGTGACTAGAGGTAGAGAAATGTGTGGCTGGTCTTAGTGTGTGTGTGGTCAAGTTGGTGACATTTTTTTGTCTTTTGTTTTGTTTTTAATATGGGAACCAATTTGTCTGTTCTGCTTGGGAAAAGGTCTAGAAGTTGGTGTGGTTTCTGTTGCAGTAAATATGAGAAGGAATTATCTGAGAGCTTTTTTTTTTCTTTTTTTTTAAGAGAGTTTATGGGCAGGAGACCATTTAGTTTGTTTTGGGTTGCAAGTTAAGCTAAGAGAGGAAGAAAATGAGTCTAGGGAAATCCTTTTTTGTGGTAACAGCTTCGGACCATATTTTGTTGTGGCCTCTGATCCAGCTCCACTGAAGGCAGTGGAGTGAATATTGTTGATCATGTAGATGTTAAAGGTTTTGGTCATGAATTAATTCTTAGAGAGGTGACAGGTATCTTGACATTCACGTCATGTCATAGCAAATGTGAGCTAGAGACAGAAATAGTAACTGTAGCCTTAAGCATTGTTCATTTTTTGTTTAATGAACTTTAGATGCTGACCAGTTGGATAAAACTTTTTGTACAATGAGCAACTCCTGCAAGGGTCTAGATGTGCTTGGGTCTATGAGAGGTATTCCTAGGAAAGGAGATGATATGCATGATAAAAAAATATTGCCTTTCTCAGTCATGCCAGTAAAACAAATCCAGGAAAGTGACACTTTCTGCACTTAACAGTATCTTTTGCCATGGATGGCAAGAGTTATTGTTAATGAGGGATTAGATGCCCCAGTCTGTCTGAACTGGCAAGAAACAGACCTTTTTGTGACCAATGCTTGAGTCTGTATGTAAACATTTGTAAAGACTGGATGCAGATTAGAGTACTAGTTAACAAAATGAGCAATTTTCTGTGGGCCAACACAAAAGATGTATTAGCACCAAGGAAAACACTGGTCTCCTTTTTGCCAAGTGACTCTAGAAATTTCCGTCAGGCTTCAGCACCAATCAGCTGGGACCTGTGAGGATTTAGCTGATACATACCAGGGGCCTGTTTCTGTAACTGGGGCAACAGAAGTGTGGCTTTGTCCTAGCAAGAATTAATGAAATTATCATAATACAATGTTTTCATTTGCTCTGGATATGACAGTGGTGGGGGGAATGCATAATCTCCCCCTTTAATCCAGATTTGCACTTTACTTGACTGCAGTGCCCAGTCCAGAACTATTTCAGAGGTGTCTTCATGGCTGTGCCCTGTGTGGGACAGGGAATGCTCTCAGAGGGGCTTGCCCTCCTCTCTTTGCCATGACCAACTGCTTGCTCAGAGAACTGCTAAACAATGTAAAGTAATTGAGATTTGGGGTTTTTTCCCTAGAGCAGCGTGTTCTAAAGCAGTGAAGTAAAAACAAATGCTTGTTTGGGAAATTTTAATCATGTCTCTGTCTCTAAAGGTGAAAACTCTGTATGGGCCTCTCAACAGAGAATGAGAAACACCATCTGTCTTGGGCAACTGTACATGTGAAGATGCAGAACAAAGACTTCAGATTACTGTGCCTAAAAGTAGATTTCAGCATTTCTCTATAGGCATTTGTTAGAGCTGTTATTATTTTGGAACTGAACAGCATTTGATTATGGCTAATCAGGACTGCTCAAAAATTCCTGTAGGAAAGGAAAAGACAGATTGAGTTCTGGACACTTACAGGAGAGGGAGTTGTAAGAAACATAAAATATTGCCAGGTGCTTTATGACTTAATTTTTCTTCTAGGATTATCACAGTCCCTTGTGACTGTGTCCTGGCATACACTGGTGCTGGGGCACAGCAACTTCTTAGTGACACCTCTTTGCAAAAATTCAGAACCTTGTGTCTGATGGGCGCGTGTGTATTGGAAAAGATGAGCCTAAAAAGGCCTTGGAGTAACCTACAACTGATAACTCCTGATTTGCATGTTCCAGATATAACCGAAATAACTTGCATTGAGGCAACTTCAGCTCCTTCCAGGCATCTGCCATCACCCACCCTGGCAGCTCACAAGTGCCGCAGTCTGACAGGAGGTGGAAGGTGGCAAATGTTAGTGGAAAGGGAAATTCAGGATGCAGGCTGTCACTGCTCTTCCTGGTCCTCAGCCATGCCTGAAGTCAGAGCTCTGCTGGGCCAAAGCAGGACCAGACCCTTGGCACAGTGTTTGCCCTGCCCCACAGGGCTCTGCCAAGCACTCTGAGTGATCTTTGCTGACCTGGGTACTGCTGCCCAGCCAGGATGCTCCTCCCTCCCTGTGTGCAGGACCCTGGGAGGTTGTGAGGGACTGCCAGAATTTGAGAAGTGTTTTCTCAGAGACATTACTAAGTTCTTGCAATGTGAACCTCTAATGTTTTCAAAGACTCAGGCAGAAAGGACTTGCTAAACAAATGTACCTGTCATCTCCCAGTTCATTGATTGCTTGGACCAAAGGTGGTGCTAAATCTGATCTTTGTCTGTAATATTTATATTTTGTTGGACTTTTTTTTTTAAGTGTTTAATAAAACAGATGCAGTGTCCTTCTTAAGTGAGAAATTTAGTCCCAGCTTGGGACATGGCAAAACTTCCTGGACCTTCAGGGCCCAGGATTGTTGCCTGTTACCATTTGAGCAGGCTTGCAGTGTTCGGGGGGAGGTGGGAAAAGGGTACTCTATCTTCAAATGCTTGCAGACTGTAAGAATTGACTTGTGATTTGTTTGTTTGTTTGTTGGTATTTTGTTTACAATGCCTCTTATGCCCTAAGAAAAAATAAATTTTTGACCTTTTTAATTGTGATCCAGTTGGTTTGTTTTGTTGGGGGTTTTCTTCTATTTTTTTTCGGTACTGTTTTGATTCCACTTGAATTCTACTGAATTTATCTTTCCCAGAATAACTTGTGATTTTTGTGTTCATGCAATTGCAAATTTCATTTTAGGCTACACGGGTACAGGACCTTGTCTTGTTCCCTGGCCTAAGCTGTAACCGTATGCTGCATTTTTGTATTTTTTCTATTCCACAAAGTTTATGGAAAAGTCACCTCAGCCCTCAAACCTGAAGAACTCTGTGTTGAGCAAGTTCTTAAGGTTTACAGTACTCAAGGAAGGATAGTTTTTTGGAGAAGGATGGGTTCAAAATAAGAGAAAAGCCTACTTTTCTAAAAGTAGCCCTTTGGTTCTGTGATTAAAGTTGCTCTGCAAGGTGGATGAGCCCTGTGTGCAGTCCGCAGAGCAGGTGGTGTTTGAACCTGGGATACTAATGTCTGATCCTGCAAGGTTTCTGGGCACTGCTGACTCCTCTTACCGGTCTTTGAAGGTTGGAGGCGCAAATAGCTCAACAAGTAGAAGGTCATTGCTGTGCAAAGCAGCAGATGGGTAAAACTGAAGTTTCTGGTAATGGGTCCCACCTCCTTATGTAGGGACATCTCTTGAGGATGCCAAAGGCAGTGGCTTAGGTGATATATTGGGGGAGGAGGTTGTAACAAGGGATTTAATAGTAGAGAGGTAACAAGGTTGTTTTTTAGCTCTCCAGCTCCCAGCCTGACTATAGATGTTCTTCTATGCTGGCATGTAGGTGGATGGTGCACAAGGAGTCCTGTGTGGGCACCCCAGCTCTCCAAAAGATGCCCGGAATTGAATCAGATGCAGCACAGAGTTCTGGGCACAAACGTAGTGGCAGGTGTGACTGGAAACTGTCCCCTCTTCCCTTTGTGCTGAGTGAGCCAACCAGCATGAAAGGGGTTTTTTGGGCTGGTGCAATCACTATTTACTGATGTATCCCCTTGTACACTGTAACTCACTGTTAATCGCTCCCCTCTTGCCCATTTTTCTCGGAGAACCACTACCAGAATTGTGCTGCACTCAAGACTGACTTGTTCCGGTCCTACTTCAGTGTATTTGCAGTGTTTGTTAAAGATCGATCTCGGGAGGAGCGGGGGGTGAGTTCCGGGCTGGGCACTGAGCACCAGGTGGCGATGCCGCACCAGCGCTGCAGCTCCTGGACCACTTTCGGAGCATCCTCCCTCTTCTCATTTTCCTCCGCCTCCTCCTCGCCCGCCGCGGGCTGTGCCTCAACCAGGACACTCCGGGACCCCTGCATGGAGCAGAGGGGGGGCCTGGATACCCTCGCTCGGGAAGGTCAGTTCTGCACCACAGTTGGCCTTGGTGAAGAATAGTTCGGGAGCAATGGCGAAATTGCAGCTCTGGTTTGGATGTGGCGAGGTGATGGTGATGGCCTGGGGAGGGAGGGCAGGACAGGGTGATTCCAGCGATGCTGGATCCTCATCTGCTGATGAGGATGCAAAACTTACTGGGGCTGTTGCATGTGGCAGCTGCGTGAGGGGCTGCACAGGCTGAGGCTAGCAGAGGAGAAACCTGCCGGAGGTGCCATGGTCCCTCTTGCTGATGCCAAGGAAGAGAAAGATCTGAGTTTGGCCCAGAGTCTTAACATTGCACTTATCCTAATCTGTGGGAGTGCTTGGGCTCAGCATGTCGGCAAGTCAGTGCCACCAGTTGCTAGGGCATTCTGTGCTGTGCAACCCTATCCCTTGGTCCTGAGGGAATGAGGAGGCTTTCCAGACCCACTAGGGGTCCTCCTGTCCCAGGGAAAGCAGGAACTGGAACAGCTCTTGGAGGGCAGCACACAGCTATGCAGACTTGCCTTGTCCTAACAGCTGGGCTCTCCTCAGGCTGCTGTTGGAGGAAGCTGGGCTGGAGAAGTCGTTTTGCTTTACCCAGCCTGGAATGTTTTAGGCTACTGAGGAACAGTTGGAGCAGAATGGCTTAAGCTGGAGAGGCTGAGGACACCACTCCTGGGATGTCCCTGGCCCTTGGCAGATGGAGCACCCACACTGAGGGAGAAGATGCCACCTCAAATATGTCCTGTGACAAGAGTGTGATCTGGATAGTCTCTCATCTGCTCAACAGTTAAACAAAAAGATGAGGAGAAAAATCTCACATTTGTTGTATTGTAGGTGTGCACCTGCACCTGCAGCAGAGGATTGGGTTTTGAGGGAACTGGCATGACCTCTGGAGAATCCAAATTCCCATTGGGTCCTTGTGTCCCTTGCTACATAATCAGGAAGCATCTGCATCTTACCTCAGCATCTCACTTGGCCAGACTGCAGACTGTCAGTGGGTCTTCTCAACATGTTGCTCAGTTCAGGGCTGGGATGGAACTGCTCTGCCTTGTCTTCAGCCACCTTACCTGTCCCCTCCTAGGCTGAGCAGTGTGTCCTGGGTTTCCTCACAGCACACATTCTTTCTTGTGCTGGTGGAGGGCACTTTTTTGTGGTTACAGAAGAGACTGTAAACAAGGTAGTGAGAGTAAAGAAGCTGTAACTTCTCTGGGGAGGGCATGAAGAGGCTCAGGAGTGTGGGGCCTCAGCTTTCAGGAATGTTGTTAGCTCTTGCTTTTACTTCCTTTATTCCTTATGTGTGTGTGGTGTCTGCCTAGGTGATGTGAATATCCACCTCTAAATGCCCTGCCATCCTCAAGCACTAAAGGAAAGCCTGAGATCTCTCCACCCAGCTCCCTCTACGCAAGAAGCTCTCATGCCACCCTTGCTTTTTGCTGAGCCTCTCACTGTGCTGGCCATTGTGTTTTGCTGCTCTTATAAAGTGGTAAATACTCAGTCACCCATGTTGCTGCAGGATATCTAAATCAACTTTATTCACGATCACAGTTATCCAATTTTTCACAATGAATTATTCTTGTCTTTAAACAGAACACAAAACATCTTAAAGTAAAGCAATGAAATGCAGATGACACAACACAGAGGTACATGGGAACCTACACCAGTCAAACAAAACAAAAGATAAGGATTTTTGTTATTTTCACTGGGTTTGCTGGTTTGTTTGTTTTTTCCTCCCTGGAGAGAGCCTTTTTCTCGTCCTTGCTTACAGCTGGAGGCCAGCCTATGCAGGGGTAGGACTGAACCCCAATTTGTGAACTCAGATGCTGGGGTAGCTTGCAGCTTCTCCTAACTCCTGGAGTTTGGTCCACAATAAAACAAACACAGTTAATATATTAAAACACTCTCAATTCAAAAGGTGAAAAAGGAATTTACACCACTGCACTGGTACCCATGGATCAAATTTCTTGAAAAATAAAATTTACCCCTTGGCTTTCCCTGCATGGAGGGGGACTGGTCCCACTGGTGTGGTGAAGGCTCGGGAGGCTGCTTATTGCACGTTTCCCCACATCCACTATTTCATCAACACCTTTTTACCCCTTGAGTTCCTCCTTTTTGAAATCTTTACACTGGAGCCTGTGTAACTATTGAAGAAAGTTCCCCGTGTGTGCTGGTCACAGCTGGAGCTGGCTGTGTGTCTGAGGACCAGCTGTGCTCCTTGCAGGGCTGCTCTGACTTCCCCCAGGTTGTGCCAACTGGCCTCCTCCTGCCCCTCAGTGAGGGCATCTGGGAATGGGAGCCACAAGCTCTGGAGCTTTTGACAGCTGGCCCAGGAGACAGGGCTGGGTTTGGGTTGTACAACAGAGGTATGCCAGGAAATAACATGAATCCCTGTCACCCAGAGTATCAGTGTTCAAGTTAATGTTGCCCACAGAGCAGGCTGCGGGGAGCTGCAGACCCCTGGGTAGGCTGCAGTGATGGTGGCACCTTCAGAGAAAGGCTTTAAAATGTGCTCCCCAGTGAGTAGTATCTTTTTGCATCTCCTTGAGAGACAGAACAAGGATGTATTTTCCAGGTGTTTTAAGGAGCAGCCTCTGCCAGTGTGGGTGGCAAAAACCCACCTGCTGCTGGGGGGAGGGGGGCATAATGTCCCCCGCAGCAAGTGCATGTGTGCATTAAATGCTGTTAGCCCTACACCACACTGCTCCCCCTATCCCATCAATGGCCAAATGCTCAGGTGCAAGGAAAAGCTCAGCAGGAAGGGTGTGACTCCATGGCCTTCCCTGGGTCTGGCCAGATGGGTGATGTGGAGGGGGTAAACTCCACTGCTGTGGCACCCTAGCCCTGACCTCCCCTCAGGACCCAGACACGGTCCCTCCCTCCCTTCCCTGCAGCCCGGGAAGGCAGCAGGGTGGGTTGGGAAGGGAGGCAGACAGCTCCTACTGCTGCCAATTCACCCAGCCCAGACCCAAGGGCCAGCAGCCCTGGGCACACCTGTGGCCATGGCAGAGCAGCAGTTGTTTGCATGGGAACCATGGGGGCCACTATTGTCCCTGCTGGGCACAGCTGGGTTCCTGACTAGGGCAGGAGAGAAGGAGATTTGTTTAAATAAACCAAAGCAAACCAAACCCCTCAAGTTACTTTTTTCTCATTCCTTACTTCCTAATACATAAGGACAGCTGTGTCCTGCCGGTGTGGCTGTGAAGAGCTGAGTACCACCTGGCTGGTTTTGTCTTAAAGCACAGTGATAAAAGTTACCAGTAAAGGTAACCCACAGACGTGTGGGTTTATACATTCTTCCCCGGTGAGGCTGGGGTTTTTCCTCACAAGTGCTGTCTGGATGGCAGGGGGAGAAAGGTGAGGGAGTTTTGTGTCCCCCTCCCACAGGCCCATGGGAGAGGAGAGACTGCTGAATCCTTTGTGCTGCATGGAGACCACAGCAGGTTGGTGATGGTGGGGTTTGAGAGCTGCTCGTCATTGCCCTGGGGCGGTGACAGGAGGTGGCTGACACTGCTGGGAGGGAGCAGAGCTATTGCCAGTCTTCATTACCAAACCCACCATGAAAGCCTCTGTCAGAGAATGGCAATGGAGGAGTTAGGGACAGCCCTCAGGGGGCTGCCATGGCTCTTCTGTCTGCAGATATGAGGCAGGTTTTGCCTCCCAAATCTTGAGTTCTTTTCTACACTGGCCCCAGCCTCTCTGCTGTGAGTGTGCTCACTGCACCTCCCTGGCTGGGTCAATGTTTGCCTTGCTCCATCCTTTCTAAGGAGCCTTCTCTGATCAGGCTGGTTGTACACAGAAACATGCTGCTCTTCTCTTCTGCAAAGCTGACTCTGCATGTGGGGTGCCTCTGGAAGAAGATGTGTAGCACTGAGCCTTTTACCACTTGCTGTCTATGCTAAAGAGTGGAGACTCCCCTCTGCTGTGCATGGTGTAGAAAGGGAGGATTGCACCAGGTGGCTTTTTTTGAGATAAAGTTTAAAATCCACAAGGGAGATTAGTCCATCGCGACTTCCCTGACACTGGAGTTCAGCCTCAGGACTTGCCTGGAGGGTAGAAGAGCAGCACCTAAGCTTGTCTCATCTGTTGTCCATGGAAGAGGAGGTCAGGGTGGTGGTGGGTGATGGGTTTTGAATCTCCTGGGTGATGAATAAAGACCAAGGCCTGTGTTGTTTCACAGTCTCCTCTCCCCGTGCCCAGTCCCCACCATGGCATCTGCTGCTGCTCTAAGTGCTGCGGTATGTTTTGATGATGTCCTTGATGGCCCGTCTGCAAATGGGGCAGCAGGCATTGGGCATCTTCTTGAGCTTCAGCCCACATGAATAGCAGAGACACATGTGTCCACAGGAGTAAATTACTGTGTCTACCATGTTCTCATAGCAGATGGTGCATTCATCTCCCCAGGGCCCTGAGACAGACGGGGAGATGGGTGACTCAGGCAAGCTGCTTGGAGAGTTGGGAGCTGTGCCTGCAACACAAAAAAAAAAGCGGTTATTCCTCTTGCTTCCTGACATCCCAGGGTAATTTCTGCCCTGCAGCCACAGAGGGAGGAACCATGACCTAGCAGAAATGTGTGCTCCAGGATCAGGGTTCCTTCCTGTGACCTTCCTGTGACCCACCGAGTCCTGGTTCCCATGCCAAGTCTCAAGGCAGCAGAAAGGCAACATCTACTGGGGTGTGCTGCCCACAAAGAGCAAACCAAGAGACAGCTGTTCCCATGCAACAAGGATTTGGTACGTTATGTATACCACCATCAATGCCTGGGATCCCAGCGATGGGATTGTGCAGGAGTTTTAAAAGTGCTGCAGAACAGCCAACACTTTTTTAGTGCATGTATATTTATCTAAATATCACTGCACTTCATTGGCACATTAGAAATAGCAATGCTGTATTTTATTGAAGGTGTTGGGAGGGTGTTGTATTGAAGGTGGAGGGAGAAAGGGGAGGTGTAGGCAGACCTTTAGCTCCAGTCCAAGCTAGTGTGAGATGTGTCAGTGCCACACAGCTCTCCAGAAGGAGCTCTGTGTCACAGGGCAACGCATGCAGCAGAAAATCCGCTGCTTCCCTTGGGATCCTTCATGATGAAAACGGTTAGAGAAATATTGCTGTCTAGGCATCCAAGCGGCTTCCACATAAAACAGACTGAAAATAGCCCTTGCAGAGGCTCTCCCTTCCTCCCCAGGGGAGCTGATGGGATAATAATATTCTGTTGATTATTGTGGTTTTCGAGCCCTTCTGGGAGACAAGTGAGACTATGAAGGGAGGCAAAGGAAAAGCAGCAGGGGATCCCATCACTCTTACCACTGATAGAGCTGCAGAGGGGGCCAGAGCCACACGTTGACAATAAGGGGCCAGAGACACCACTGCAGAGGACGGTGGGGGAATTGGGCGTTGATGTGGGCGAGCTCGGTGTCGACACTCCCAGCCGCTCTGCTAATATGGTGGAACCTGTGCCGTGAAAGAAATCTATGGTTACTTTTTAAAATTGAGGCTGACAAGGCACTGGGGGTATGTGGCAGAGGTTGCAGCTCTCAGTGCTCTCAGTGACAGGATTGGTGTAATCAGCATGAAAACTAGGGAGGAGATAAAAGAATCCTCATATGCCTTTTTTCAATGCTAGCAGCTGATCCTGAAGAGGCATCAAACTTCCCACAACCCCTGAAATTTGCTGGAACTCCCTCAGCTATCACAACCCTTTGTTTTTGCCCTTAAATATGTCTCAAATAATTTAGTGCAGTTACTTCCCATGCGCTTTCATGCTCATATACGCCCCCAGTACTAGAGCCAGCCATAGGCCTGTAGCATAGAGGACACAGCCTGCAGAAGGATGGGCTGGACTCCAGCACAAGAACACATCACTTTGTCAAAGCACTCTTTGCTAACCTAGTGCAAAACTGCACCACTCCAGACTTCAATGAATTCATGGAAAGTCACTCAAGGACTTTCCAGAAACAAGCACGAGGGTCTGGCAATCAGGAAACCTTAGCTATGCTCACTGCTCCACCTCTTTCTTGGGTGGCTTCTGTTGGAGGTAGGGATAAGTCACCAAAATGCATTTGGATCTAGGATGAACAAGGACACCTCTCCCTCATTCAGGAATGTTTTCTCCACTTGCATGTCTGGATGTGATGGCTCAGGAGTGCAAAGCTTCTTCAAGTCTCTTCTAGATGTCCCCAGCTCCACTGCACTGTTCCTGCTCTCACTGCCCACTATTATCACCATATTAGTGTGCTCTCTGGCATCCTCCTTCCATCTCAGCCTCTTTCTTCTGCTGTTATAACAACACATATCTTAAAGCCCCTTCCAGAAGGGAAAAACAAGGGAATGCTTAAAACTATGCCTTCTACAAAGGTTTTGTAGAGGACTTTCATTGCTGCCAATGCAGCCTGGTCTTTGCTAAACCAGTGGTTAGACAGCAGCTTGAACTAAAGGGATGGTTTCCTGGTGGTAAGGTTGCCTAAGGTTTTAAAGTTTGTAGTTCCCTAGCTGAGAAGACAACCAAATCAGAACTAAAATGCTGACACTTCTTCATGTTACCATATAAGGAGCCAGAGACACAGAGGGTTTGGATCCACAGTGCCCACAATGAGCTGGAGACTATTCTCCAGAGAAAATGAAGCAGTGGGAGGTCAGGAAAACCCCCATGTGCCAGAAAGGTCCTTCAGTTCCTGTTTGCAGGGAGGCTACTGACCAAACCTGGGAGACAGGGACTGCAGGTGCCTGTGGATTACGCAAAACAGCAAAAGCACAGATTCTCCTGCTCTTTTTAGCAGAACAAGACTGACCAGTGAAAATGGAACACAGGAACTGGGAAGGGGCTATGTTTGAGTCAAAATCTGTTTTGAGGACTGTGTATGAAAGAAGAAGCAATTAACCTCAGCCTTCAGTCCCTCAGTTTCACCCCTCTCCACAAAAAGGAGCACTTTGCTTCCAGGCACAGGCTGAAGTTAAATTAGACTCTATAAAGTGCTTGGGAGCTCTCACACTTGAGATACCGTAGAGAGATGCCTCCTTTATCACACAGATGGGAGCTGAGGCTGGAGTTCAGCTCAGTAAATAAGCAAAGAGAATGATGTAGCCTCTAATGACAGCTCCTAGCAAGAGCCCTTCCCATCCAGTCTGACAGATGACCGAAGCAGAAAACTTGCCCTGTGGTAACACATACTGAACACAGGCCCAGCAGGGGCACAGGGTTCAGCTCATTCACTACACACAAATATGAACACTGAGCAGCTGAACAAGTTCTCCAAGCCTTCCCTCTCCTCCCTACAGCCTGGAGACATTTCTTCCACTTGGCTGACACACAGCACATTGCCTTTCTAACACCAACCTGGTCATTTCATTAAAGGCAAAATAAAGACTGTTAGGAACATTTCTCTTCCTGGACTAATAGGAGAATTTGGGGATGCCCCAAGTATCACAGTGTATGAGCTGATGAAGCATGCTGGCAGCAGGGCAAATGGCCTTTCCACAGTGCAGGGAGAGCTCAGCAGTGTAGGAACCATGGTTTTCTCTGGTTGTAGCTGGTCTGAGTCCCAAAATGGCCTTACCCAACGGCCAGCAGACACCTTGCCAATTCTTCCTCCTAATACAAGGCTCAGCTCCTGACTCTTCTCCAGCATCAGTATAGAGCTTTGTTTGAAACAATCTGAGTTCCCTACCAGACAAGACACATTTCTCCCTTGGTGACAGAATAATCAACATAAGAAACGTTACTCATGCTTTAATATATTGCTGGATGGTGTGCCGATACCATGACAAGGAGCATGGAATGAGATCATGAACAGAGTGGAATGAGTGTGGCCAGTCTGGCTTAACTAAAACCAGATACATGTGCTCAAGGCCAAACTTGCTCATTGTGTGCAGAGTTCCCACCAAGAGCCAGCTTTCAAACCATGACTTCAAAAACTAAATAATCCTAAGTAAATCAACTTAAACATTCTTTCTCTCTCTAAAGCCCCCAGATCAATTGTCTCTGCTGCTAACTTGTCTCATGCTTGATCTCAAACATGCTGAACACACACTGGAATCACCCTTAAATAGATTGTGAATCAATTCCATTTGCTGTTTTATCTTTACAAAGTCCAATTATTAGCAAGACCAATGCAGATTGATGCTTTCTCTACACTTCCATCATCACTCTGGGAGAGAGGTGCAAACAAATTGAACCTTTATGTCCACCCAGCAAAGTGGGTGTTATTTTTCCAGAAGTGTTACGTTTTCAGAAGAGAGCTTTACCATGGAAGGTACAGACAACATCATGCCAGGAAAGGCTGCTAGTGTGCTAAAGGTTTGTAATTCAAAATGGTCTGTCAAACTGGAAATAGGATCAGAAATATATGGGATGGTATTCAATGACATCAAATGCAAAATGTAGCATTTAAGCAGAGATAATCAGCTACCTAAAGACAATACCATCCTGTTACAAAAAGGTTAAGCCAATCCAGGGTCATCCTCCTCCTTATTAAGGAGGCTGGAGACACTGTGGTATCTTCATCCCCGGAAATACTCAAAACTCAACTGGACAAAGTCTTGTGCTACCTTGGAAGTTAGCCCTGCTTTGAGCAGGAGGTTGGATTTGGCAATTCCATGGGGTCTCTTCTGACCTAAAATATTGTATGATTCTATGATTTTTATATGGCAACATTTTTCACAGCTTGATGAATGAAGTAAAGAAACAATCTGTTCTTCATGGATGCTCTGGGTAAGACAAGAAATCATGGGTTCAGACTCCTAATGTGCTATGGTTAGACACTATGTAGATAGTGCAGCACTGTAAAGCAATCAGACTTCCCAGAGAGACCACGGCATCTCCATCATTATAGCTCTTTCAGGACAGGAAGGTGAAGTAAGGACTCTCTTGGGATCCCATACAGCATTTACAGTTTTTGAGAGTAGCTATCTGAATCCATGACTGCCCTTTTATAAAACATCCTGTGACCAAAATACAGCAGCTGTGGCTGTCAGAGATGCTTTTGATTCTCTGTATCTATTGTGGTGAGCAGGGTGATTTCCCAGAACACTGCAATCCACTCTCCAGGGTATCTCCAGAGGCTGTCCCAACTTCCAAGCATCTCTCCTAATGGCAGCTGTCTGGGGAGAGCTGTACTGCTGGAGGACTTACAATGGTTAAGAAGACCAGATACAGTCAATACTCCCTTAAAATACAGTTTTCAATTAACTCTCTCACTCAATTATTTTATAAAAATATTATTTCTACATACATTTCTATAACAATAATGCAGAACCAGTTGTCTGCACTCTAGAATGATCCTTTTTCCCCCCTTTGAACTCACCCCACTTAAACTTTGTTTTTCCTGGCTTACAGGATGCAGTCAGTGAATATCCACTACTATACAACTCACAGTTCACATAATTTGATGATCTTCAACATTTTTGGGCTTTCTTTACCCATAAACATCTTGACAACTATTCCAGAAGCTTAACTAAACATTGTTCCTAAAAGACAAAGTACAGAAGCCTCCTTCCATAGTTTCTAAGGAACATAAAGTCTTATGCAACATAGTAATTTGCCCATATGCTGAGTTTCATGTGGAGCATATTGACAGCCCCTTCTCTTTTGTAACACATTTGCTGCATGAATAGGACAGATAATAAAGATCAGGTAATTATCAATAGCAATCACATATTTTCAATGTTGTTCCATCCATCCACAGGCCCCAGAGCTTCCAGCACACAGTGGAAAAGGTTAGTATAGCTGCTCAGGTCTGGCTGCAGCATATTTAAGGGAGCTCAAGAGATCTCTGCACTTCTCATAAATTTTAGTTGAGTGAGCACTGGGTACCTGACAGCCATAGTCACTTAGATGCTTTTTAAAACTCAACATGATTTCCTTTCATTAGGAGACAGATTGTTTAAGCATGTCAGCTAAAATTCTTACCCTGCCTCAAAAACTGTTTAATACCCTTTCTCGTATTTAACACCCTCACTGTATCAGGGCCATTTATTTTGTTATCTAAACAGGATCCAGATTCTTTCAAAAATCTGGCACAAATGTGGGTTCTGAGCTCATGTGCAATCTCTCTTAGGAGGTCTGTCCAGTAATACATGAGCTGCTCCAGAGTGAGTGGTCTGTGATGTTACTGAGACTGGATATTGGATACAGGAGCATACATATTCTCTTCAGATTTTCTTGCTTCTAGCCAAGGCTGCAGGAGAGCTATTCTGTTCCCCAGGGCCACTCAGGTCTTGCCCAACAGGGACTTTTGAATCCATCATGCTAAAACAAAAGAACAAAGCACCTGTTGCCACCTGGTTACATGGTAGTTAAAAATCAACGATAATGTTAGGGAAGGATGTGAGCATATCCATCATTTCTGATTGCTGTAAAATACATGTATTTACACATCCATTTGTTGTGTTCCCACGGTGATGGGAACAATACTGCCCTGGCCAGAAACCAGAGCTTCCTTCCCCTTGAGCTCAATGTTTTTTGGCTCTCAGAGCCCAGTCTGCAGCTCATCTCTGCCTCTCAGGTACAGCAGTACCTGGTGATCCACATCAGCTGATGATCCATGGGCTTTTTTGCATTCAAGCATTTCCTGAAGGGCTGAAAAACTGTTCTGAATAGAACAGTAACACATTTTGTCCTTCACAGGCCCATGAAAACATAAGGGATTTAGCATTATGCTAAAGAAATGTCCGGAAATAGGTCAAAAAGCAGCCTGGCAGATTTTGCATGCAAAACCATAAGGTCTGTGTTTGCAGATGGGCGTCAGACAACCACTGCTTGAGGAAGTAAAAGTTAGATCCAAACCACATGGAGAACAACAGTTCAGACTTTCATGAGGAACAGAAAAGGAGTGTACTTTATGGCTTTACTGGAGCCTTGCTGTCTGCTGTGTCCAGAAGGGCAGCAGGGCACCAGCACATCTATTACCCTCCTGCAGTCACAGGCACACTCCAGCTGAGCAGGGGAAACATGAAAGCTCCAAATCCACAGGCATTTGATTTTTGATTCAGCAGCTCTCACAGCCCAAACCCAGTGTGCTCCCTGGAAGCAAACAGCACACAGCAAACTTACAGGGTATCTTTCTTGACCTGACAGGTGAAGTTCAGTGATCACTCAGCAATTCAGATCCTGCAAAATCCTGAGGGCATGGACACCATGCAATGAATGTCTGGCTGAACTGAAGGGAAAGAGTCAAAGTGTTGGAGCTCTACCTCTCACCCTGAGAAATACTAGAGCAACAAAGCACCCAGGCACATGCTTACATCAGGAAGAGGTGAAAAAAGAAGCCTGGATTAAGTAGCTGAAACCACAAAAAATGAGAGTTGGTGCTTTCATCTTGTTAAAGAAAAACAAATCAAAGCTATTTGGGAGAACACAGCAAAGACAGTTCTGTGAGCAAAAGGAAAATTGCTGCCTAATCCAGCACCTCCAAGCTCTGTGCTTTTCCAGGAAGGACAGGTATAAATAGGGTGGTAGATGTATATAGGAAACAAATACTTTCACTTTACTTGGCCAGCACTCTCTGGATTTCCATGGGCACTGCTGGATGCAAAGGGATCTGACAAAGAATCAAAGAGTTTAGTCTGCTATGTGATTCTCACAGTAGCCAGAATAACTACCTCACACCAGTGCTAGATCAAAGGATAGGCAGATTGTATGTGTCTTGACAGACAAGTTGAAAGGCAAAGAAGCTGGTATGGAATCCCATATCCTGTATATTTACTGTAGGAAGACAGAGGTGTTAGGAGAAAAGGGAAGTCTATACCTCACTTACTATGAAAACCTCACTGCAGCCAGTAATTGTTTCTCATACTAATGATGATAACAGTTCCTGCTCTTGTCAAGGAGAATGTGCAGAGGCCAAGACATTTGTGAGCCCTGTGGCTGTTGCTGGAGGAGGTGTGTTTGCTTTACCAGCCTTTACCCGGATACCAGCTCACACCTCAGAACACAGGCTGATGTCACTGTCCACCTGTGGCAAGTGCAGGTTAATTATGTGTCATGTGTGATGAGATCTTCAGTGTGTGGTGCAAAGGTGCCATGAGCAGGTTTTAACACTGACATTGCAGGCACTGGCCACAGGGAAGTCCAGCATTTAACTGCATCCACCTCTCCAATTTTCCAAGGCCCACTCTCTCACACAACAGCTTCTCTTTGTGCCAACTCTCCTTTGAAACAATGAATATAAAACAAGAGGTGGATGGAGAGCTCTGTGCAGTGCTAGAATACAGCAGTTAAGGATGCTGTATTCTCTTTGCAGCTATTTCAACTTACCATTGCTAATGTGTACTTCACTCAAAATGAAAGGAAACCATACATGATAGAAGTATTTATGATGAGGCATCAATTAATATAAGTGAATTGCCTTCCAGGAGGCACAGAATACTAACTCTCCTCCTTCCCCCTGTCTCTAGCACCATAAAATACCCTGTACCCTGCAGTGCATAGGAATTCCAGGCTGTTAAATGACACACATGGGCCTGTTAGATCCCAATCAGCTTAAATTAGGCCATTTTCCATACAAATAAAAACATGGAAGATAGAACTCTGGGGCATATCTAATTGAGAGTCTGTTCAAGGAAGATATTCATTATGTGCATTTCTGTGCAACAATGTCTAGGCATTTATCAGGCTTCTCTTACGCTGTGTTTAACTCAACAATTTCCATGTCACTGGAATGAACCAAGGTGGAGAAGGATCAAAATTCCAAATGGATAATGTACTAGCCACCTCAGAGATCAGAGACGAGGGAGTGTGATTTGCTAGTGCCAAGAACTATCTTCTCTCAAACAGGAGAGGCTTCTAAACTCAGAGCTGGAGGACTGAGATCCTGGATGCTCTTCACCTGTGTGAAATACTTTTCTACAAACTTACCTACAGTCTGTGCTTTGGGCAGTGTGTATAACAACTGCACATACCAAATACCATTTTAATATTTTGTGTGCTCACTGCAGTAATTGCACGTGCAAAGTGCACCCAGTGCACCCAGACAGGAGAAGCTTTTTGGAAGGGACAGAATCTCTGCCATGGGATGCTGGAGTCCTGCAACAGTCAAGAACAACTGCAGGATAAAAATCTGCTTTGCACAGGAATGGACAAAAGCCTGAAAACAACAATGTAAGATGGAATCATCTTCCCAATAAGTCCTACAGATTTTTAGGAGGATCAGGCCAGACAAGTGCCACAGCAGAGGCAAGAGAAAGGAGAAGAAAGTCTCCCTTGGGGATACACTGGAGACAGTAGTTGCAGGAACAATATCAGCAAGATTAAGTGAGGCATTCTGGGGTACAGAGAAAAAATACTGTTTAGAAAGGAGAGGGCAGTCTCCAATGGCCTGTGAATCATCATTGGTCTGTGGTGAGCTGGTCACTCACCTCGGATAGAGCAAAAGTCAAGGAAAACCAGACAGGGCAGTGTGATGAACATCACAGAAGGAGACAAAGTAATTCCCCCTGGTAAACCACTGCTCTCTGACACCTAAGCAAGACACTACTCTGTTCATCCATATATTTCAAGACTTTCCAGTCAGCCCCAGGAAAAGGGCTGTTTCAATAAGGGCAGCACTACCAGGGTGCTATGTCTGACCACCAGTAAGAGTCATAATGGGCACAGGTCTGAGTTAGCCTGCCTGTAGCTGGGACTGACTGCAGCTGGCAGTCCTTCAGACTGGCACTGAGGCCACTTCAGATCAAATTTCACTGTTGATTTAAAGAGCCCTTTGCCAGCAAATTGTGTCCCACAGTACTCTGCTGAACTAATTTCCAATTTGGTCCATTGCCCACTGCTGTTGTCAGAAATCCCGAGGAACTGAGGACACAGAGCTGTTTTTTTCTGCAAGTCCCATGTCAAATCTCTCTTCCTCACCCCCTCAGTTTTGAGCACATTGTCCCATTTCAAGAAAGTCTGAAAGAAGGACACAAATCTCATCAACAATTGATATCTAAATGTTTTTCAATGGGCAGCTAAGCAGGAGCCCCAGCTCATGTCCATGGTAAAGGAGGTGGGAAGGTATTTATCCAGCATGGATGTGAATTCAGACCTATGCACACCAAATGCTGGCTCTTGGGTTGTTTTTTTCAGGCCTAGGCCTGGCTCTTGGCCAACATTAGGAGACATCCAGAAAGCTGCTATATTATGCAGCTGTTCTGGTGGGGCTGGAGTTATTGAAGAGCATGGAAAGAAAGGACACAGAGAAGTTGGCAACTTGGCTTCATTAGTATGACTGTTGATGGAATATGTTATTTCATTGCTCAAAAGAAAGCTTTAATATTATTGGAAAGGATGAAATTCGCAAGGGAAACCACCAAAAAAAAAAAAAAAGGGAGATGAAGGAAGATGTTTTACATGCTGCCAATTCAACTCAGAGACAAAAGAAAATGAAAGAGTATCCCCAACCATTTGGATCCTCAAACATTAAATATATAAACTCATTGCTGTGATAGCTTCTCCAGACATGAGTCATATATTTTGAAACCTTATGGGGTCAATCAATTTAAATTCATAAAATAATTACACCACCAAAACCTGACCAAAACCAGACCATTGTATCCAGACTGGCTCATTTCAGCCTTTCAGAGCTGTCAATAAAACTGTGTGTGTGAGCTGAAATGCTTACCAGCAAAAGCTGAGAGCAGTAAATCAAATTTAATAGGCTGGTTTTGTTGACTATACAGGAATGATGCCTGAAAAAACCCAATCCAAGCCTGAACTAATGAAATTCCTAAAGGATACACAAAGACTGTTTCATTTCTACATGCCTAATGATCTGGGTTTCTTTTTGGTTGTTTTTATGTGCGTAATCCCCAGAATTACTAAATTAAGACCAGCACTTAACATGTAAAATATTTAGAAGGGCTTCCCTGACAAAAAAGATCTCTTGTCTCCCTCAATAGCTGGTTCCCATAGTTAATTACCCTCATTTATGTTTAATTTATATTTGTGTCCCTTCATTTCCCAGCAGCTTGATATTTTTATGCTATTATCTGCTACATTAAAGTGCCCTTCTCCTTCATTTATCTTTCCTCCATGTGGTCAAGTTGTCCTGCAAACTTTTCTTTGAAACAAATTGACATTCTTTTGCCGCCCCTACAGATGACTGTGGCCTCTCACTGCATTATCATGGGGCTTGTGTTTGATTTATTTTACTTTTGCTAGGATGGCATGAAGAATAATAGTGTTTCCAACCTCATCTTTATTTTCAGCTGTTTTATTTCTCTTACAGCAAATATATTGCCAGTATATCATGCCAAATTGATAAGAGGAAACCAGAAGTCAGAATTCTTTACTATCCAGCTAACCCCACACTGCCCTCCTCTCCTACAGAGTTCTGTAAGATCCCCAGCCTGGGTAGAGGTGGTCTGCCCTAATATTAGGAAGTAAATGTTGTGTCTCCAGCACTGTGGAATAACTGCAGTCAGCAAATGTCAGCTTCTATGGCAAAGTCACGAGCCAGCAGAGACCTGAGCTTGCTCCTGCTCTGTATCAGGATCAAATAAATAATGTCCAGGCATGAAATATGGTATCCAGTGATCAATACCTGGAGTCATATTGTTCTCTGAGTCAAAAATAAACCTTCTCTACGTGCAAGAGTGGCTGTCCATTCTCCAAACACAACTGAAAAGCTGGAGAAGCAGCAAACCCCACAACTTTGATTTCATTTTATAGTCAGCTGTAGTGCTGATGTTCCTTTAACATTTGTATAACATTACTTTGGTTAATCTCTTAATGGTGCACCCCAGAAACAGAATGACATCTGCTATTTAGGATAGGTTTGGTCCAGTTATGCCTTTTGCAGTATTTGTGTCTCATTTCTTTCAAGGATAGGTAACTTCACTTTTTCTATTAAACTAGGAAAAGGTGACTATAAATGTCTTCTGCTGTGATATAAAAGATCAAGTTATAAAAGACAGATCTCACAAAATTACTCTTGTTTGCATTCTGAAGATGGAGCTTGTCATTATAAAGATGAACACTTTACATTCTTCTTACATTTTGTAATATTATAAAGACAGATATTATGGCAAGCACCATAATCTGTTCCACTGCAGTGCAAACCGTGCACATCACCTCCCCATTAAAACTGCAATAGTTAGAGATGGGAGTTCATTATTTTCTTTGCCTTCTCTCAGGATATTGCTGATCCATGTAATTACTGCAGTTGCAGAGATGCAGTTGAGACAGCAGCAGTGGTTTTCTCTGGGCAGTTGCACTACACTGATATTGTACTGATACTGGGACTGCAGTGCTCCCAGCATTGTTATACTGGAAATATATATATGAAAAAGTCTATCTGTATTTTAATACCTGTTAAAAATTACGGGCAAGCACCAATTTCATAGCATTTAACTTGGAGATAGCAAGTTGCTCCCAAGCTGATGTGGATAAAGCTGTACAACTCAGCAGGGTCCTACCCTTTCGTTGAGAGAGGCTAAGTCAGCAAGTCCAGCTCTTTTCACTTACATCTCACTAAGGAACAATAGCCCATTTTCAGGTTCTTTTCCAATGACCTAGGCCAGAAAAGCCTGTCATGGTCACAAGCACAAGAAGTAAGGGGTTTCCCAACTCTGCACATTTCATTTCATTTCATTTCATTTCATTTCATTTCATTTCATTTCATTTCATTTCATTTCATGCATCCAAATGTAGATTTATCTAAAACATGTACTGAGGATGTACTGGTTTGGGCTGAATTTGTGATCAGGCAGGGAGGACATTTGTAAGGCATGCACAGCAGGAGGTTTACACAGGAGGTCTGTGTTCATGTCCGTGCTGTGTCAAATTCAGTATGACAATGTGATTCTGTCCCTCTTGGGGAGACACTTCCTTGCTGCCCTGTTTCAGAGCTCATTGCAAACAGGCTGCTTGCTCTGTGCCAAACTGCCAGAATTAGTGATCTCATATGAAAAGAAGCACTGGTCAATGATTTAGTTTTACCAGCAGCTCAATGACCTAAGCATGTTTCCCTTCTAATGTACACAGGAGCATTTAATCTCCTGCTTTACTGGGCTCTGTTTGACTTCACCTACCATTATCACAATGACATGTTGGTGGAGAGCAGAGCTAACCATGGATTATGTACACTACCCACATCAAATGTAATCATGCTGAATTAGCAGGGATTGAGTCTCAGGCTCCTGGAAATAAATTGCAGTATTACATTTGTCATCTGTGAGCCTTTAGCAGCCACAAAACACTCACAGCAGAGGCCTGTGGTCAACTTCAAACAAATTATACAAGGCATTTCATACTGCATATTAAGGTAAACTGGACCTTGCAGACAGATGAGTGTGTGTGTTTACCACAGTCTATCTTTAAAGACTGTTTATAAATTCTTAAAAAAGGAGATGTTGGTTGGCTTTTGAGTTTGATGGGGAAACAGGTTGTTGAGGTTTTTTTTTCATTGTTAGGTATGAAGAGTATTTGAAGCAAAATGAAATATAAGTATAAAGTTATATGAGTATACCAGTATAAACAGAAAGGAGCATTTTAAAATCATCTTCCTTTAGAGGGGTACTAGGAATTACATAATGTTCTCAGAATCCATCTTTCACTGTCTCATACTGACACCAGCAGAACCATGATATGGTACAAATTCATGACCAAACACATCCTACATTTGGTCTAACATACACACAGGAAAAAGTAAATTTGATCCTGAGAAATGTTATTTCAAAGCTTTTCCCTCCACACCTTCGAACCATGACTTGCAGCATTTCAATGAAGTACATCAGCTAAAAGAGCTGAAAAAACAGCAAAAATACCAAGAGGCCAGCTCTTCAGAGGTCTATCAACCTGTGTGAGCTACACTGCCTTAAAAAAGGCTGGAGGGCAAGGAAACCCTTCTCCTGTTGAGATGGTCAGTGCCATGCTCTGTGAACCACTGGGTTTCCTCTCTGCTTGCTGGCTCACCTCTCACATACAAGCCTGGGGAAAGCAAGGGCACCCCTCTTTTGTCAGTCCATCATCCCAGATATTTAACACACAGAAAAGGGCATCAGATCTCTTTTCTCCTTCTGGCTATGCCTTAGTTTAGCTCAGCCCAAAGCACCTCTCCTTTGTCTTCCCTGCTTCTCCTAGGTCAGTGATGACTCATCTGTACATTAATGGAGGTCCCCGAGGCTTAATTCGTTATCTGAAAAGAGCTTTGAGACCATCACATGAAGGGTGTTACAGAAGTGCAAGGAGGTTAAGTCTTGTAACTCATACCCATATGCTATGTTTGTGCCTTTGCATAATTTTTTCTTTTTATAAAACCAAAATTTGCACCTCATCCTAAAGCAGGGAGGGAGCCACTCACTCCCTTTCCCATGATGTATCCCCCCCTCGCTTTCTCATGCACAAGGTTTGGAAAAAGGGGGTCCAACCTACCCAGCAATCGAATTTGCATGATGGCGCCGTGTAAAACGAAGAACATCCAGAGGGGCTGGGAACAGTCCGCACAGACCTGCATGCCAATGCCGGCACCGTTGTGGCTCAAGTGCAGCTCCCCATCAGAATTCACCATGAATCCCAGGATGTCTCCGCTCTGGAGGGGCACCACCACCCGGCAGATGGCCCAGAACTCCTTTCGGTCGACCAGGGATTCGGGGTTATAGGGGAGGTCACTGGGGCGCAGCGTGCTGGGGTCGCAGGACGTCACCCCGTAGGACAGCGTCCCTGTGCGCACAGCGTTGGACTTGTTGATTTTGACAAAAATGGTTTCATTGATCCGAAGGGGTCTGCTGGTGAACACCAAAGTCCTCTCCTCCCGTGCGTGCTCCAGGCGGGCCACGGTTTGGTCATCGAGGATTTTGACGTGGGGTCCCCGGAGGTGGTGGAAGCGGAGGTCACTCTCTAGCTGGGACGGGAGGAGGTGGGAGTGCTGGGAGTTGAGGGAGTTCTGCGGGATGGGGCAGGTGGTGGCCGTCACGTGGAAGGTGTCCTCCTGCAGGTTGAGGTCGCACAGGCTGACCGAGAGGCGCGTGTCCTCCGTGTCCCGCCGCAGCGAGGGCCGGCGGATGGCTGTGAAGGAGCGCGGCCGCAGGCAGTCGGGAGGGATGATTTCACTGTCTGTGGGGAGAGAAAAAACAACAAAGAGGTCACTTTTGTAGAAAATGGAAACGTCCAGGAGCTTGAAAAAATATGGGCTTGCTTGATATGTTTAAAAGGGAGAATCAGAGACCTGCTGCCATTAATAAGTTTTCCCCTTTGAAATATGGGAGCAGAGTATCATAAAATGTATTTGCAATCAATTGCTGTTCTTGTACCTTCCCCACCAGCAACGACATTTCCAGCTGCTGAGCAGGCAGACTTAAAATCAATAGCAAGAATTGCCCAAGGGAGGCTTTCCTTGGAGAGGGAAAGCAGAGGATAAATATCTGAAATACACCCTCAACATACCAATCAATATCTTCAAGTTTTCATGCCCTCTTTATTGTCTACAGTAATTCTCACAGACTTATGAAATAAATATCTAGCTGCACATTTTTTTATTTAAAAGAAATTGCTATGTTCAGCTGTATATGATTTATCACCATATGAAATTTAATTAATATTCCTATTGATGCCTATAACTATATAACTAATATAACTAACCTGTCTATAACTAATCATTAGTGTTCTGGTTCTCACTGCAGAGCAGTACAAATATGAATTTTACAGTGCAGAATTTGAGAATATGCCAGGTTTTAGAAATACAATACAATCCTTTAGTATTTACAAGCCAAATAACTAAAATTCAAATCCACAGATATATAACTAAGAAAGATGATGCTCAGATATTCAAATCCACCACTGGAAACAAAATTGCACCTTCTTTATTAGCATCATCTGCTACTTCAAGAACTAATCAATTTATTTGATCCTTTTTCTGAGGAACATATTCCCCTGTCTTTAATGCTGAAATTACTTATATTTAACACATCCTTAGCTCTGCTGTTGTCTTAGAAATTTTAAAGAATATACTGAGAAAAAATCCTTCATTAAAAAATTATAAAGAAAGCTGAGATAATACAAAAATTTATTCTTATGTCCAACTTTCTGAACTTTAAGAAGCATGAGGAGACCATTCACTTGTGTGAAAATTGAGTATGTGGGAAACTCCTGGGCGGTGTAAGAAGCTGTGATGCAATTGGACTGAAGTCTGCTGTGGCTTTGAGCCCAAGTCCACATAGTAGGAGGTGACACCACCTCACACAACAGAAAGCAACACACCAGACCCCAGTGTGGGATGTGCTGCAAACACAGCACAATGTGGAACAAGAGGAAGAGGCAAAGTTGTCCCTAAAGCACATGCTAGGCCCTTACAGTGGACACCTCTTCCAGCCACATATCCTTGGGATTTTCTTTATGACAACAAAGAGTAGGACATCAGGTTATCTGAGGATTTTCCCAATGGGATGTACTCTCTCCCAGTACAACAGAGTAGTAGCTCTGTACTGGTATGCCAAGGAATAATGCCAGCTACTGAGTAACCAACATCTCCTTCAATGTCTGAGGTCTGACTAACAGCCTTTCCTGTCCTCCTCTTCTGGGAGCCCTGACAAGAGCACACCCACACGAGGTTTGGCTTCAGTAGAGCTCTTTGCTTTGCTTAAACTGGATTATTCCAGGCTCCTCTTTAAATAAACTGCTATTACAAGGGAAGCAGAATCCTAAAATAAAAATGGACTTTGTTTCTCATATTTGATTTCTTCATACTGATATTTCAGCCTCTCAGAAGTTAATTGAAGAAAGGGAGGAATAAATAAAATCAAAAATTACCCCAAGTAATCTAGAAGTGGGTCGCATTAATGCTTTGAAATATATGGGCTAACATTTGCATTCCAAGTGCTCCTGCTGGATGGCACGGGACTTATTTTATTCTCCTCTAGCCGGAAACCTACATAGGAGAACAAATTAATACTGGCAGCTGATGACAATCCTTTTGTGTAGGTGAATGGATAAAGACCTTTCTGAATAGGAACAGAAGGTCCTCTCTATTTTATTCCCTGTAACTATGTATGTGCAGCCTGGCTGACAACTGTGATGTGTGGGTAGCTTGCAGCCAGGGTTTTGAAACAGCTTGTTTTCCACCAGGATGCTTGCATTTCCCTTTGGCTGCTGGACAGAGTATCTTTTTCCATCTGAAAAGAGGTTAAGAGAGATGGAGTTCTGCAGACAAGACACATGGCAGTGATAGCAAACCAGAGTTATATATCCAACTGTTTTATTTAAATCCCTCAGTAGCTCAGATGCATGGCCACCTAAGGAATTAGATGTCTCTAGCATACAGAAAATACTGTGACACTTAGTTCAGTAATGTTTGCAAATAACCATGGAAGAAAGGATTGCAGTTTACTGGCTTCTGAAGTATGTTTGTGAAAATTTAGAGATGAGTCTCTAAGAGATGCTGGCCTGCATCACAAAATATCCAGCCAAAGGAAAAGAAATCCCATTGAATATAAATCAAAACAAAAGTGGGATTCATCTTTTGGGGTAGTAGGTAGGTTGGAAGAAATGTGGAATGCCATTTAACCAGAAAAACTGATAATGGCCAAGGGCTGTGAAAGAACAGTTCTGGTGAAATGTGGAACAAATGAGTGGCTTTGACCACTTTCTTTCAGAAGAAGATACCCAGGAATTAGCTGTTTTCTTCTCTAAAGCTTCAGTTCTCACTTTTCAAACACAGACCAAACTAGTCATGCTGAATACAGATGAAGCTCTTTATGCTGGAGTGGCCCAAAACACAGCCTTAGCTCTGCAGAACATTTACAAATAATCTTTAATGCCTACAAAGGAGAGACTCCTTTGTTCAGGAGCATTCATATTTACAGAGGCAAATCTGGGGGACACATCAAAAAAACTGAATGACTTCATGTGAAGAGACAGTAAGACACAAAATGGGTCCAAGCCCATTACCAAGACCCCCTGGCTTCAGCCTGAAGAATTTAGAAATAATTTCACTCATTTCTTCATTAAACATTCAAGGTTATAAAATTTCTTGTATAAGACAGTTGGCAGTGTTTCTTTGGGAAAAGTTAATTGGTGAGAGACCTCCTTGGGTGAGGATAGATGGACTTGTGAAGACCACAGCTGTCCCCAGGCCACGAGAGCAAGAATTAACCCAGTGGCTGGAACACCAGCGGCAAGCTGGCCTTGACCATTGCAGCTCAGTGGAGCTGGCTGCCCAGGCAGCTTTCCAGAGAAAGCTCTGGTGAGCTCTGCATAAGTGTAGTTATGATGTTATTTCTGGATTTTGAAACTTAAAGTTTCTGGTAGCAGTACAGACACAGCCAAAGTGAAAAGGATTTAGTAGAAACTAAATACAGATTTTCTGCTCTTCAGTTGGAGAATCTGAGACACTGAATTTAAAGGAAGCCTAGCTTCACAATTGCCTTTGTATTTTTTCCTAGCTTTGTTTAAGAAAAAAAGTAGGGAGGGATAATTAATTTATCTAAGTAGAAATGAAGGGTACTTGAGCATTCAGCCACCTTCTGTTTTCTTCTCTTTAGTGGTGTTCATCTGCAAAATTTAGATTTGCAGCAGGTGATTCCCTACACAGAAAAATAATTTTAAATATCTTCCTCAGACTAGAGGCTTCAAAGCTTTCCATTTTCCTGCTCAGAGGGCATGGAAGAGCTTCCTACTTTGTGCAAGCTCAATGCAATTGCAGTAACACTCTAAAACAGATTTTACAAGGAGCCACTGAGGAGACAGACACATCTGTAATCACTGCACTCAGATCAGAAGTATTTCACTACCACCTTCCTTTTGAACCACTGCCAAATACTGTCGTCTCAAAGTAATTTATTTCCTTAAACGTGTTATGTTAATATGTAGAATACATATTTATTATCGAGATCACATACATGCACATTGAATACAGCTGCAAGCACATCCCAACACAAAAGCATTTCTAACCACCAGCATGCATAGATCATCTCAGCTCTACACAAGCCTGAAGGGGATGTGTTGCTGTCAGACTGTCAAATCATCATTTTCCTCCTCTTTTTCTTTTTTTCAGTACTGTCTGTTACTGCCTAAAGGCTTGACTTTCCAAGGTCATGAGCAGCCAGTATTCATACACCTATAAAGGATCTAAGACAGCAGAGCAAACTCAGCATGGACATACACACATGCTGAAAAGTCAGTCTGTGTTTAACTGCAGCTCAAGGGACACAGATCTCTTCTTGATCATTTTCCTGAGATTGGTGTGATCCTACGACCTCCATGAATTGTAATTCTTCAGAGTATGAGGTCTCCAGAATGAGCTATGGAACACCTAGTGTAAATAAATCAACTTTGAGATTACTACTACAAAAAATAACATCATCTGGGGAATCAGACCATTCTGTGAGAACCTTAAGAACATATCCCAATGTCTAATGATCCTCCCTCCCTCCCAGGAGAAGGAAATGCTGAGAAGTCAAGGAAGTGCATTGTGATTCCTCGCATCTGGAGAACATTTCTGTCCTCAGCTACTAAGCCAAGAGTAAAAAATTGGTATGATGCCTCCCTTTCCATGTGAAGACTCATTGTTTTCCTTCCTTCTGTTCTTTGCTTTATTTCTTCACAAGCACAGTTCTCTTCTCTTAATCCCTCACTTCACGGTAATGGTATTTTCAGTGAGTACTGGTGGTTTAATTACTGTGACCAAGGAACCTCGGGGGTGCTAAGCTACCAAAAGACACATCAAAGTCAGTGGCCCCTGCAAGAATATTCTGTGCAAACCTGCACCTGCAAAAGGATGTATACTGTATTATTCCCACCACATTTGAGTGCTCCATTCCCACTTGCGAACACAGATGAAGGCTCTTTTCTTCCCACCATCAGCTCTACCTGTCACAAGGATTTACCCAGGGAGGACAGCTGCCCTTCCAATACCTGTAATCTTGCAGTGTCTCCTCCATGGTCTACAGCAGAATTATGCACCAAACAGTCCATTTGGCAGGATTCTGACATTGCAGAGAGAGGTGTTTGAAATACGGGGCAGATGCACCACGCTGTAAAACAGAATCACACTCTGGGCGATGGGGGAAAGCAACCAGTAAGACATGAAATAAACCTGTGCTTCTGGAAACCTTCTGTCACTCACAGGCTTGAACTCCCATTGTGGGAGTGCATTATTAATCGCAGCTCAGCTGTCTTGTGTCATGCTGTGGCAGACACTGCTCCCTCACTGGCTTAGTCCTGTGCTGATGTGAACTGCTGGGGGGCTGCCACGCCACAGTGCAGAAGTAGCCAGAACAATTTCTGTATGCTGTTTATAGCTAAACTTATTATGTACTTTAAGGTGACTGAGGGTTGAAAATATGGTAAAATGAAAACAACTTAATTTCTCATTTATCCCTCCTAAAGTAAGGATGGAGATCACTGCAACTGGTGGCAAGGAGTAGTACCTGTTCTCACACTCCTTTGTTTGTCAGCTTGCCTGATGTGTGTATGGCATCCAGCCCACAGCAACACCTCCAGAGGAAAGAAGAAAAGCATTTCTGACTGGGTCTGGGAAAAGAAGGACCATTCTGTAGCCCTGAGTTCAAAATCCACCCAAATTAATGGGTGACTGGAAGCAGCTTTTCATGCAGCCTGCTGTACTCATGCTGTAAAGACATCCTCATCATCGTGGGATGTTTTGCTCCAGGCTCCCTCAGTCTCTGCCATGTGTATCCTAACTGCTTTTTTTGTAGCAGGAGGAGCTAGGCAAGCAGGAGAGTGAGAATCGTCTGTACTTAAAATAAACACAGGGGAAAAACTGAGAAGTGAAGAATGCTGAGGCCCTGCTCATGGTCATTAAGAGGTAAAGCTCCACTCACAGAGCATGTCCAAAGTGCTTTTCCCTGCTGGCCATGTAAGAGGAGATACTTATAAAACTATTTGTTTTTCTACAAACTCTTACTCTCCATGTGAGGTCTGGAGAGGAGACTGGGATCTGCCACGCTCAGCATAATGCTGTGGAGACCCACACTCCCAGACTGCTCTGATGCTGCACACAGGTTCTCCCCTTACTGCTTGTACTGTTAAATTGTGAATTTATATAACCCAAGACCACTCCATTGTGTTTATTTCTCATAAACCATCAGGCGCCAGAATGCGGCTCCTCGGACCATACAATGAAACCACTTTCAGAGCATTATTGTAGCATGTGGGAGGCAAATGTTTAAAATCCCTCAAAGGAATGATTCAGACTAAAAACCTCTTTTGCCATATACTTAGGAATTCACTTCTACAAAGTACATTTCTCTTTATGAACAACTGAGAAATCAAACTGCCTGAGTTATTGCCTCTGATCAACCATTCCTTATCGAAAACACCCACATCAAATCAAGGACATCAGTTAAAATCTACTTACACAATATCTCACTATGTGCATTTCACTACTTCATTGACAATATAAATATCCCATTTCAAATGGAGGTGCTCCCATTTGCTCTCACTGCTCTGGGTCCTCTCTTTGCAAAACTACAGCCAACAGACAATACCACTTGTACCAGCTATTTATGGAAGATGCCAGGCTGCTTTTTAAGAGACAGTAAAATCTGCTCTGGGGCAAACTGCATCTGAGATCAGAATCCAGCTGCTGGGCTCTGCAGCGGAAGACACTCCTCACCATGTAAACAGAAAGGATATATAAGAGGTGAGTGGCAGGCAGGAAGAATTAATGTCCCTATTTTATAGACTGGAAACTGTGGGATGGATTGAGCAATCCAAAGGGATAGATGGCACCTCTGGCAGAACTCTTAAGTGAAGCCCCTTAGGGTTTAGCTCAGTGCACAACAAAACCACTCCATTTTCCATGGTACACCCTCTCATTTCCTAATTCTTCATCAATGCATTATTCTCTATCTGCTGCTCCTCTGCTTCTGTGTGCAGGTTGCTCTTTTCACCTCAAAAAGTCAACCTACTTGGGACTCCTCATCCACTACAGATCCCAGTGGCCAGCATGGAAACCATTGTTCCAGAATTTGTCCTTCTCCAGGACACCAGTTTGGTATCACCAAACACAGTCAGTGGAGAGCAAACACACATTTCATGTGCATTGACATGGTAGAAGAATGAGTTAACTGCTACATGCAATTATTGCCTTCTTGCCCACTGCAGCCTGGAAGGCAAATTACCTGGTATTTCATATCAGTCATTTTCATTGCAGGAGTGGCAGATATTTAAATCACCTGAGTCCATTTGTTTGCCTGTGACCAAGACACGCAATGTTCTGATGCGATACTCAGATGTTTTTTCCAATATTGATGGAAGCATTTGAGAGAATTTCTAAAATAACCGAGGGGCAGAAGTCAAAGCTCAAGCCAAGGGTTACAAAGAGTCCAAAGCCAAAGTTCTTCCATGGGAGAAATAATTCATATTTACACTAAAAATTGTCACCAGATTTAAAGCTGGTTTACAAAAGAAAGCAGATCATTGACCCTGTGGAACCAATTGCAAAGCTACAAACATCTGCCAATTTAACAGAAATGAGTGGAAATCAACAGTGCTTACGTTCATCTCTCTGGACTCATCTTTGCTTTGTGTTTGCATTTACTTGGATAAAAATCAGCATTTCTTTACAGGCATTTTGGGAGATACTGAGCACTAAAACTATTTGGTTTGCATGACTCAGTTTTGGAGAGGTGATAAAACACAGGATGGAAGAGAATGAACCTAGTTTTTAGTTGTTACCAACAGCTAGGTGTTTGATAAATTTATTGAGCAGAGCTGATGGCTCCCTGTGGCCCTTTAGCACCAAATCGTGCTTTGAGGTAATGGTGCTTTTATACCATCAGGCAGCTGGTGTCCTGTCACATGAATCTCAGGAAAACACTTGGGATCTGTTCAGAGTACTCTTCTAAGAACACAAATATGCCCTTGGTTTGCTGTGACTATCACAGATTTCTTGTCATGGGTTCTCAATGTTGTACCAATAGTATAGACAAAATATCATAGCACAACAAAGCAGAAAAGAAACAAACTATCTGGATTCTAAAAGAATGTGAGCTTGTGTGCTGCCAGTTTCCAAGCTGAAATATTCAGAAAGGGAAAATAAAAATCCCTGAGCTTTAGAGAATTGTGGCTGTTTGTACGCCAGAGTGAGAAACTGCAGTTCCCGGGCCATCTTAGTAATTGAATTGATCATCTGCATATTCTTCAATAAAATCTAAGGAATGAAAGCATTCAATCTTATACATGGACCAATAAATTCTAGGTTTGGGGCATGTATTATCTAATAAAGTGCTCTGAACCAGTCTGGTTTATAACAAATATTCATACAATTCTGCCTAACATATGTAAGCATGTCAAATTGATTTGCACACATGAAACAGCACAAAGAGCATAACTAGCCTCATAAAACTGAAATAAATTACTGTTCTCCTTAGAAAATATGAATGTTCTGAAAGTCTTACAGTAGGTTATAGAGAACAAACTTTCATGTGTGTTACAGTTATGGATTTGTTTCCTTTTCCACAAAAGCTGATGCTCAGAGAGAGTCTGCAGGGTATTGGCAATATCTGTGTTACAAACAACGCATTTGAGTTTCATTCAGGCTTTTCATTCAGGGAAAATTTATCCTTCACAGCCAGCAGGTAAGAACACACTTTAACCCCACAACTTTAGCTCAATATGCTCTGTTGCAGATTGCTATGGGCCCTCCCACAACCCTATTTCCAAACTTCATGTTACTGTGCAAACGTTTCCATAGCACCTCAGTGCTCACAGCCAATTTCCCAGCTGCATCAGACACATTCCCTCACCCCCTGAATCACCTGACAGCAATTTTCTTCAAAACAAGCACTTTCTGCCTCCTTCCCATTTATCATCTTCCCTTCCTGCATCTATCCTTTTTCACTCACTCTCATTTACCCCTGTGCCTTCAGGCAGCCATGGAGATGATGGCTCCTTCTGCACCTCCCCACATTTCCCAGTGTCAGGCTCCTGCCATCACTGATGGCTTTGCAAACAGCTGCTGAGGGAGAATTCAACCCAGCAAACAACCACCTTACACCTGTCAGGGTCTCTCCAAGAGCCAGCATTTTACCCAGCACCATTGCTTATTGAACTGTTTTAATGCCACTGGGGGAAGATTCAATTCCTTAGGAATCCCAGGAGCCTGAGCTTGCTGCAGTCCTGTTTGGTTCAGAAAAGCACTGCTAAATGATAAACTGCCTGGACATCACAAGGATCTTGCTGCTAATTCACCTACCAGGGCTAAAAGCACATTTTTCTACTAAAGATGCAGCCTGTGAAATGCAGTAATAATATATAATATTTCATAGCCTGCCTGAAGAAAAAATAAAATTAATTGTGAAGATAAAGTATTTCAGACTAACCCGAAGCACAGTTTATCTTACTTCCTTTTATAAAAGCAAATGAATATTGGACCAAGAGGTTCTGTAGTTAGTTTCTGAGACTTGCTTGGAAATCACTGTGCCAGTCATTTTTCAAGATTAAAATGTTATTTCAAGACTCAACATTGAAATACTGAATTTTGAAAATAGTGAAAGAAAACAGCTAGAGTTTGCCAAAAGTATTTCAATTTTTCAGCCATGACTAACTAAGTTTACAGATATCTCTCCTACTCCAAGCTGGTTCCTCATATAAAGATCCAACAAACATATATCTGAAAGAATGCACATCGTGCTACTTGTCCAGAATATTTTGTTTGTTTAAATTCATTTTAATATCTCTTTCTTGGAGAATTTCCACCCATAATCCAGCATGAAGGAACTCTCAAAAAAATTCTGATTCATTTTCCACATGTACAAAATGACAGTACAGCCATTACACACCATCCACCTCACTCCTATTCCAGAGCTGGTGGAGTCTGCAGGATGCACTCTCACAGCTGTGCGTTGAAGCAGTAAATCAAGGCCTTGTTTGATGAGCTTGTTTTAAAATAGCACAGTTACTGCTGTCTGCACCAATTCAGAAAAGTTCTGTTTGTGTTTAGGCATGTTCACATGTCACAACAGCACTTCAACATACATTTCCTCTAAACAAGTATTTATATCCCACTGAAGGCAATAGGACATAAAAGCATAAAAGCATATCAGCAGTCCCAAACCAGGAGCACAGGGTAAGGTTTACAAACTACATTCCACAGAAAAAAATTCTTTGCTAAACTACACTTTGCATCTGACCCCTTGCATTGTGCCAGTGGAGGGAACAGCAAAGGAGATTTCCTGAAACCAAGCCTAGACCCCCACTCTAGCTATCCCTGCTGGACAAAATTATGGGGGAACCAGAGAAAGAATCCATGCTCACTTCCACCAAGGTACATAACTGAAAAGGTCGTATCTTTTACAAATTCCTCATATATTTTGTCATGGCAGATGTCCATTAGACTTGTGATCTCTTTAAAAATTATTTTGATATCCTGATCTAAAGGATCTAAAGAGCTGAATCTTGCTACCAGAGCTTCAGACAGCTCCTTAAAAACCAAGATAAATTTCACTCTCACCCACTCCAGAGAAAAACTTCAACACCTGGCCTATCAGTAAAGATAATTTGAATGCACAGATCACAGAATCTACTTCATCCACACATCATTCATCCACTTGTCCAGTTTCCACCTGTTAACCAATCTGGTAATCAGTACAGGGATGATTCTTCCAAACTCAAGAATTTCTCATCCCATTAGCACACTCATTTCTCTTCAGCTTCTGCCTCCTTCAGCATCAACATTTAAAGCAATATTTGGTGAGAATGTTATTGTGAACCTTTCTACACCTACTCTGAACTGTTGTAGAGAACTATCAAACTTTTGCTACATAATAATAAAAATTTCAGTTTGATGCGCTTACATCAACCAAAATGTCATCACCAACACCAGTAATGCTTGCTCAAAGGAATCTGGGACTGATCCCAGGGATGAGGTTCATCTGGGACCTAGATATTAGAACAAAAAGACCTCTCTCTACAGTGGTCAGTACAGTCCCACTGTTGCTGGCACTGAAACAAGTAGGACTTTATAAATGTCTTTGTTTCCAAGCACAGATGTAGTCCAGTGATCAGAGCAAGAGCCTGGATAATTCACATCAACACCCATTCCCACCCACCATCATATGGTCCTGAGAAGTCACATAGGTAAACCTGTAAAAGCATTTCTGAAGGCAGAAAAAGCAGAGGATGTGCTCAAATCCTCCTGGTATCTAAAACAGAGAAGAAAGGGTTACTACTGGCTGTATTTCTGTCCTGTAACTTTTTTCATATCAAAGTATGCAAAAGAGAAAAAAAAAAAGGGAAAAAAGAAAAAGAAGAAATCCCAACAAGGCAGGGAGATGACTTAATGATAAGGAAGAAGTCAATGGCCACGTGCAGAAAGGGCCTCAGGGAGCTGTGCACACTCTGCTCCAGCCCAGGAGAAGCCATGTCCCCAGCCCCTTTGCTCTGTGTCCACAGAAGACACAGAGCACCCACACAGTGGTTGCCATAGTCACCCCTGTATGTTCCAGGGTCAAGTTTCCCTCTGCACAGAGAGATTATTTATAAGATGGCTTAGGTGTGCCTTGAGCCTGACAATTAAAAATGGGAAGTCCCATCCCAGGGGAGTTTATGGCCCTTATTAGACATAACACAGTGAGAGGGTACAATAAACACAGGGAAGAGGGTCAGAGCAAGATGGTGAGATGCTGCCTATATGCCCTGTCAACTCTTTATTGTTCCTATTAAACACTGAGAGGCCTCTGCATCCCTGTTCATTTTTGCAAATGTCCTGCTGGTCTGTTACATTGCAGCTGCTCAGGGATGGCTCAGGCATCCAGGCCAACCTGAGCCCCCCACCCTGGAGCTAACAGCCCTTTTGAAGAGTTGTGAAGTCCATGAAATCCCTCCCGGCTTAGTATCCTTCCCTCCACTAGGCCACAGTGCTGAACATGCAGGTCCTGCTCCATGCTGCCAACAAGGAAAATGGGTCGCTCTTGGCAGTCCAACCATTTCCAATGGGGAAAGAATTTAGTCCCTAAACTGGCATGGAGAAGTCATGGGGCTCATCAGGACTGCTGGAGGAGTCAGAGAGACACCTGAGTTACAGAGACTCCAAGCCACTACAGCCTTGTCCCTACATCCAACACACCACATGCTGTTACTCGCAGGGGGAAGAGTGGCAGCACTGAGAACAGAAATACTGTCTGTCTGCTGGCTTGCTGACAGCCAGCACAGTGGATCTGAGATGCTGCATCCTGCTGGGGAGAGGTGAGGGTCACCCTGTGCTGCAGGCTCTGCCACATTGGCTCTGTCTCGTCGGCTGCATGGCAGCTGGAAGAGCTGCCACAGCAGAAAAACTGCCCTGTCTGCATGGAAACAAACAGGGACTGCCACCATAGCCCAAATCTGCAAGAATGGTGATAAATGACAACTTTGCTACCCACTGCATTTCAGTGATTTGTCCTGCCAGAAGCATTTCACTCAGGTCTGTCAAAGCTGCTGCAGTCACCCTTGATCTCTCAGGCTCAGGCAATGCCAATTCTTTCCCGAGTGAGTTTCGCAGTACCTTGAAAATTCTTATTTGTGAGCAACGTGAAACAAACATAATTTCATAAGGAAAAAAATAACAGAATAGCTGCTGGGTTCACTTTTACATCTATAACAAACAAAACATCTATGGGGTTACTAGAATTTTTAACCATAGGAGAAGCTGCTCACACAGTGGGTCTGCTGGGGCACAGATAGCTGCAGCACCTATGGGTGCAAGTTAGAGGGACAGTGTGGCTCGTGCGCCTGCCTCACCCTGCCCACTGCTACATTAACCCTGCCAGGAGCTCCCTAAAAGCTGTTATTAGAAGACATCATCCTTCATCTCTGTCCCCAGGAGGAGAGTCACCTCCACATTCATGACATCCTGACAATAGTTGCCCATGCCCCAGAGCCCAGTTTTGGGAGATGAGTCCCAGCTCTGGGTGTCAGAGTGCCTCTTTCCAGAGGCACAGTGCTATGGCAAGGTTCATGGTCTATTTGAAATTAGCCATCCCAAAGTAACCTCCAGAGTGTACTTTCTTCACCTCTCAGCCCTCCGGGAAACCCTCTTCTCCCCAGAAATTTGACATTTCTTAATCTTGGCTTGTTTTCCAGGTCAGCAGCCTTGTTCCCCAGCACTCCCAGCCATTCAGCAAAGGCGTGTCAAATGCTGTCACTGTCTCTGTGTCTGTTTGCCATCCTGCTGAGCATGCCTGCTGCGTGGGCAGCTGGAGGCAGAGCCTGGGAGCCAGCTCCTTTGACAACAGCTACACACACTCTCAGGGTACACTCTGCCACTGTGGTACCTGCCAAAACACCTCAAAACCATTACCAGCACATATATTGCTGGTTCCAGAAACTGGCAGGAGGGGAATGATTCAAGGAACAAAGAAACCAGACATGGCCAGGATTACCCATTGAGCCCTGCAGGCTCCATCCATTTACCTCCCTGGCCATCCCTGTGCCATGCCCATGGCCATGCCTTGCCTGCCTGCACTGCACAGCCACCTCTGCTTTGCTGGAGATTGCAGCCTCCAAAGCTGAATTCAAGGCTGGCAATCCAGCACCATCAAGGAAAAGGACCAGCATGGTGCCAGACAACATTCACTGCAAAAAAATTGACACTGCTGCAATGAGAGCACCCAAACATCAGCCTGCAAGATCTGAGGCAGTGCTGCACTGGGACTGACGGCTTTCTCAAAACTGCAAAAAAAGGTACTTTGCCCTAAATGAATTGCCCTTAATTAATTGTCACCATTAGCCCAGGCAAACTTCATTGTGTCAAGCCATCTAACTCTGCACTGTTGTAGATCCAGGGCACTTTCCTGCCCCTAGAACTTCTTAGATAATTTAAAAAGGGTCACTTTTTCCCAAAAAAGAACAAGGCGCCTGTGAATTCATGTGCCCAAGCACTTCCCATCATCAAACTTCATTTCATCCCTAGACTGAAAGCACAGCTTCAGCTGCAGTTTAAAGCAAGGACCATTTCTGCCTTGCAGCAGCTCAGCAGCATCATCAGTTTTCCCCATGCACATGGGAATGTAAATGCTCATAACTATTCAACTGGTTCTGTGGTTTTACATTGAAAATATGTTGCTATGGAGAGCACAGCACGGGAACGTGCAGCTACCACAAGGCACCAGGACACGAGCAGCCCACAGCTTCTGCTGATATTTTCAGGCTCTCCGCTACCATCCACACAAAGGCTGAAAATAGACTTAAAGCTCAAATGAAGCATCTGTAATACTTCATTTCTGCCCATCCCTCCCCAAGGCGCTGAGACTTTCACAAAAATCCTACCAAGCATCCCACATACGCTCTGACGTCACCTTGCCGATTCCTAACTCCTCGCTGCACACATGCCTCGAAAAGGAAATTCCCTCCAGCCCCATTTTCATTCTATGCCTTACGTCTGGGAAGCAGGTTTCCCTCTGGAGCCACCCTTCTGCTGGTACCCAGAGGGGCTGCTCAGTCCTTAGTACTTTTTAGCCATAGCATAAAGCAAATCCCTCGTGTTGGTCTACCTTGCTGCTCTGCTGACTGGGAAGGATCTAATTTCTGTCATTTAAAGCTGACCTTGGGAAAGGTCATTCAGCAGCAGCAAACTGATCGGCAAATTCAGTGCAGGGAAAACTTGTCTGTGCTGTTGAAACCCAGCCTTCACAGTGTCCAGAATGCATGGACTGGGTCCTGAAGGATGCTGAGCATTTCCTGATCTCACTGACTTGATGAGACTTGGGAGAGATCAGCCAAGGTAATGTAGACTTGAGCCCACAGCACTGTGAATGAAGGATACCTTTGGGGTTTTCCTTTTTTATGAATTTTTAAAATATCTGAAATACTGTTTGTTTTCTTTCTCATACTCTGGAGGAATCGATAAATCCTCAACTGCACTATAAACATGCAGTCATCAGCCCTTGATTTCTAAAAATGTGTTTGTATTAAGCCATGAAATTATTTACAATGGCCATAAACATCCTCCTAGCATCTGGCAGCTGAGAGAGGGCCTTGGAACGCACTAATTTACTTACATTGTAAACCACTTTCTAATAAATAAATAAGCTCTTAATATCTCACCCACAAGAAGAGGCACATTGCATACAATACTATATTTAGGGGTCCTTTAGAGGTCAAGGATTCAGCAGCTAAATTTCTCTGAGGATCTTTCTTTGGTGACTGTTTGTTTATGCCCAAATGAATGTCTTTATTTTGAAATCGGTTTAAAATTCTCACATTGCTTTGAATGTTGGAGAAGCAGCTGCTTGTTTCTTCTTTTGCCTGAACCAGGGTCATATTCTGATCCAAGGGGCCCAAAGGGGCATTTAAATATTCAAGTAAATGCTTGCTGATCCTTTATAGTGACTTCCTTGAAGGGACTACAGAGCCTGCAGGGCTGGTTCCTGGGGTGGGGTGCTCTCCAGGTCAGGAGGATGCCTAATGCCAGAGCTTGTAAAGAAAGAAGGTCAGGACACCTTCCCTCCTGGATCAGCATTCTGCAGCCCACCCACCACCTGCCAGGTAATATAAAGGGGACAGAAGACAAAACCAGTATCTCACACATCCCACTGGCTGCTGTGCAAAGGAAGAGCCATGTTAGGGCCCCTAACGGCTGCTGAGAGTATTTAAAATGATGGAAATGTGATTTTCAACTCCTGTGAAATCCATTGCAGTGTCTTAAGGACAAAGGACAGTGAGTGGCTGGTTCAGAGCAATCCTGTATTGGAAACAATACTGTCAGATCAAAATTTGTGTTTTGTAAAAAATACTAAGTCTTTTTACAAAACTTACCATTAAAAAAGACTGTTTTCACATACTGCTTCACTTATATAAAAATACAAATCAAGCTCTCCCCTAGTTGCAATCAGTGCTAGTTAAATGAAAACATGAACTGGCAAATAGGAGAAAAAAAATGTTTCATTTACTCCCACTGTACTAGATATGGAAGAGAGGAAAGAATGAATCAACTATTAAAAATCAATTTTGTTTTAGTCATCTGAGGTTGTACTCAGGGACAGCTAGAGTGCTGAATGAAAAATTTAAAGTAGGAACCCCAATGTAACCAGGTCCTACTGCATCACCAGTGCTCTGTGGACAAGTTCCATGTGAGGGTCTCGTTATTCCATTTATCTACATTTGCAGATGGCCTTAGAGATCTCTGACAAACTGTAGAGTCCCTCTCCTCTTCCCTGCAGCCCCCATCTGCTCTGTTAGAAAAGATGAAGCTGCACCAAGACAAATCTGGACCACACAGAATCCCCCACTGTCCATGGCACAAGCACTTGGCACCCTTCCTTTTCAGTGGCACAGCCAACCCCTGGGGTACCCTGAAGAATCTGTGCCTGCAGCAGAGTTCTAATGGTCTCTGATGTTTTCCCAAGCACCCAGAGGCAAAAGGAACAGGTCACAAAGATGTTGGTAGCAACCCCAGTGGCCCAAACAGACATAACCAGAATGCAAAATTGCCTTTAGAGATGTGCCCCAGCTCCTGCAAGTTCTTTTCCACATACATCCCCCTATTAAGCCAGTGCAGAAGCTCTGCAGAACCTTTCTCAGACACAGTGACCTACATCTTGCTACATATTTTTTCATAGACAGTAATTTCCAGTCAGCAATGGACTCTTTCAGTAAAACTAAGCAGTTTTCTTTAAAAAGATAAACAGAAGGCAAATGCAATGGAATTGCTGTTAGTCTTCAATAGAAAACCATGTGATTTTGCATGTCCTCACTGCAGTAGTTGAAGCAGAACAGACTGCTTGCTGTTGATCAGACAGATCTGGAGGGGTGTGGATTGAAAGCAGGGACAATGGTCTAAGTTCACCCACGTTGTAACACTATTCCCTTCACCCCAAACAGGAACTTAGTCCTACGGTTTTGAAACTATGCATGGACAGCCTGAATAAATCTCATCACTGAAGGTTTCCTGACATTCCTGCTGAATATCCAGTCCTATTAGTCAATGTCAGGCCCTAGGCAACATGAAAAATTGCAGAAATCCATCCTGGCTGTCACTGGAAATCAAAGGTCAATCTTAAAAATGGAGAGACTCCTTCCAGACTTGGAAAGCATTCACATTTCAAGATTACAAACTGCAATTCTCAAAGCTCTGCACGTTCATGCAAAACAGGAAGGAAAAATAAGACCCCGGACAATAGGACCTTGGAGGAACAGTGGAGGATCAGGCTTTTCCCAGGAAGCAGTTTGCCAAAATGTTAAAATAGAAGCTATATACACAATAGGTTGGAAAATGTTAACAGCCAAAGACACATTAGATAACAGGATTTCAGATTACAAACACTGGGCAGGTTATCCCATGAGGGTGCTCTAACAAAATATATGGATTCTCCAAAACAAGCAAAATGAGTGTTTTGTGTAATGACCTTTTTGGTGGGGTTTCTACTTCCGCTTTTGCTGTTCCCTGCACTCCATACCCACAATCATCTGCATCTGTCTCATCCCATTCCTTGCCTCACATTCCTCCTGATCCCATCCCTGCCCAAAGCTCCCCTCCCACTACTCTCTCACCACATCTACAATCATCAGCTGCACCATGTGAACAGGGTGTGATGTAATTGTGCTTGAGAATAAGGGGCAGAAAGACAGGCTATTCAGTTTTTATTCCTGCCCCTCATCCTCCACATAGAGACTTCAGTATGTCTTTCAGTCCCTGTGATCTGTGACTTGAGTTCTCCTCCTGCAAGCAGCTTATGATGCCGTGAATACCCTCTGGTGTCTGCAGGTAGTGAGGTCCTGGAGCCCTCAGTGACAGAACCCACACTTGCCTTGCTAAATGTTGAAAGGCTTTAGGTGTTAAAAGGGAGAAAAGGCCCTTTTAAGCACTTCTCTGGGGAGCAGGTGGCCAGCAGCTGACCTTCTCCTGGAAATCTGTGTAGTTTTAAATGGGAAACACAGCCTATGAAATTTTAAATAAATCTATTGTAGTCTGCACAGTCACTGACAATCCACAAGTCTCAGTCACAATCAGTCCCTTCCTTGCTGTTTCAGCAGCCTTCCTGAGGCTGAGCATGAAAGGCTTTCAACATAACTGTGAGCCTTCCCAGGGCTGCAGGGGACTCTTAGTTCCTGGTTTTGAAGGATCAGCTTTTTCTTTTTCTGGGATCAGCTCTCCCTTCTCAGCCAGCTCTTTGCTTTGAAGTCTCTACAAGGGCCAAATTTGTCTCCACCATCCAGTGGCTAAGTAAAATCATCAGAGACTTCATGTCTGATGGCTCAGACTTGAGTCTTGGCTTTCAGCAGAGGTATCTCTTGGCTCTCCAAAGAGAAACACAAAGCACTAAGCATATTCCTGCTCAGGGAAGATGATGCTGACAGACAAAGGGGACACTTGGTATAACTTTTAAGTGGTTCTTCATTAAGGGTATCTACCATCCTATACTGCAACACTGCCAATGTGCATCCCAGCATGAGGCTCTACTGTGATCATACCTAAATGTTCTCCTGGCAGTTCAATTAACAAGGGATTGACTTCATGCTGGCAGGCAGAGTTATGGGGCTGAATCCTTTGCCCATCTTAAAAACAGAGTAGTTATGATCTACAAAACTCTAGGATGCCTAAAATTCAAGCATATCAGGTCCTGCTCTGATTTTCACTCCTTGTATTGCATGTATTCAGTTGAAAATGTTTCATCCCATCCCTGAAGGTGAGCAGGGTGAAGGGAGGAAACAGTCTGTAAGATATGTCTTCACACTTGCTCCTGCTGCAAAAGCCACACAGAGGGGAACCCAAATATCTCTGTGTGGCTCCATCTCTGTCCAGGCTCTCCTGGCAGTGCTGGGTATCTCTCTTCCTGGGGAGGTGGGGGAAGCAAAGAACCACAAGAACATGCCAATGCATGTCCAGTCAAGAGGTATTTAGGTGTCCAAGAGACTTACCACACTTCCTCTTACAAAGAAGTTGCATCTTGTGCTTGTTGTGCAACACTGTAAAGCACAGCACCAGGAGAACGGTCCCAAGACAACAGAAACAACAACAAATTCCCTCTTCTCCGTTTTCAGATCCTCAAAGTATTTTAAATACATAAAGTTTGAGATGAGGCCCATTCTGATGTCTTTTTTATTATTATTTTCTGTATACGCTGAAGGTTCCAGCTCTTCCCTTTTAGGGAGCGAGCAGTGGGGACAGCTGACAGTCCCTTTCAGCTGCATCATCTCTTCTGAGATGTAATGCCCAGGTGGACAGTGAAGAGTGGAGAGCTTCCTCTCAATTCTCTGAAGCTTTTCAACAATTTCTCCTTGCTGTCTGCATGTGATCTGCAATGCTGGGTGAATTCCCTTTTCAGCTGAATGCACTGTGTTATTTCACTATAACACTGTCTAGACAACTGAAAAAGTGCAAACAATTTAATGTATTACTTTCCCCTTATTTTTTATGAAAATGGTGAAAGTCTGGAAGATTTCTAATCTTTGTGCAGTTTTGCAAGTATTTTGTTTGTTTGCTTTACATTTACACACACACACATATATATACACATAAATAGAAAGCATTGTAAAAATTCTAGAGAGCTTCAAAAAGCCATTATTTTCAGCTAGTCAGAGGTTTTGTCTCACCATCATGATTTCTACAAGATTCAGTAATTTATCTTAATTCAGACCATTCTGTGAATAAAATAGTTACTGTCCTACTAGACAGAAAGCAGATACTCTCTTGCCTCCCCTTGTAAAGCAACCAACAAGCTGCAGGAACATGGAGCAGCAGTTTTTAGCTGCAACAGAACTATGCCCTTCACCCGCTGAACTCCATCCAGCTTCAAAACTTCCCAAAACTGAAAAAAAAAAAGATGACACTGCAAAATGTCTTACATAAATTTTGCTGTTCCAGGAGGCTCCACAGCCAATCCAAAGGGTCAAAGTGCTTAAAGAGACCAGATTCTTAAGGGATTTCCAGCTCCCACTTTCAGATCTCAACAACTACACAGAAAGCAGCCAGCATCATCTTTGACAGGTCCCCACCACCATAGCCATTAAATGTTCACATCTTTTTTAGTGCCTTAGCCTCTCCCGGAAATCTTGGTGAAGTCTGGATAGGAAAAAGCCAGCCAGCGGAACAGCATAAAAACAACCCTATACTATTCAACTTTAAAATTTAAACTTTTTTTAGAGAATATTTTCTAGCATTTTCCCACTACATACAGGAGATTAAGTAAGCAAAACTTCTTGATACATATGTGGACAAGAGAGGAAACCCATGTGCATTCCCAAGTCTTGAACCCACCAGCAAAACATCTTCAGCACCAACATGAAGCCCTGCTCAGTGCTGCCTGGCTGGGCACTGGCAGCTCAGCAAGGGTCACTCCAAGAAACATACGATGTGGAAGAAGGAATTTTTTTCTCTCAGCACTTGGCAGAGCAGTATATTAGCTATCTAAGCTTAGACAATAAATACAGAACAAATTAACGGCTCCTGCTCCCCTGGAATTCCAGAGGTCTCCTGGGAGGCCACTGTGCTCTGCACCACAGTGCCAGGGCAGGGGGGATGCACCCGGTGGGGAAGCCGGGTGAGCCCCCCAGCACATGGATCCTTTTCTTCTCTGTGCTCACGTCAGCTTGTGGGTAGGAGCTCCAAAAGTGCATGCTTCTCCCAGTTTCTCAGGGCCAGGAATAACAGGAGAGCAGGCTGTCCCCCAGCCCCTCCCTTTCTAGTCCTGGACATGGCCAGTGGTATGAAGAGCGGGGGCTGAGGAGCGCACTTCAGTTACAGAAGCAAATGTTTCTTGGTGCCTCTGGATGTTCCAAGTTAAGCTCAGATCACACTGCACTTAGCTTTCATGCTATCCAAATTACTCCAGGAGGGCCTAATCCTGATGAATAGCTGGGTAGCTATTAAAATTGTTTCCCTTGAACAGCTAAATGGAAATGCGAGGGCTTGACGCTTGAGCTAGCATTTAAAATGGGTTCAAGTAATCAAAACAACAGATCAGAGAGCACCGGGGGTTTTGGAGGAGCTGAGATTCAATTCAGCTTTGAACCTTTAGCTTATTATAGCAAACAATTCCCACCCCCAGCAACTGAAACTAGCCACAGCTCCTTGCAGAGACTGGTTGGGCCTGATCACGTGGGCTCACACTTGCTGTTTATACCCCTCGCGCCAACAACGCTTCTCGTGCAACCCAACACCATCTGTCATTGTGTCCTGTCACCTCGGGGTGCTGCTTGGGAAGAAACACGTCACTGGTCATCTCTCACTGGAGACATCTGAGATGCCAGGATCGCTATCACAGCCTCCTCTCTGTCCAGGCAGCAAACACCCCACGCAAATTTAGAGTAACAAACAGCATAAAGGCAGCAACAGTGTCTGCAAATTATTTTTCTGCATCCATGGCCAAGCTGCAAACAAGTATCAGAGAATGACTGATAAAATAACTGTCTTCCTGTGTAGAAGACGTAAGTAGCTTTTCTCTGCCACACACCACCAGCACAGATACACAGAAGAGCAATGGATTTTTCTACTGTGTTAACTTGCTCCAGGATCTCTGGTATGAGTGATGATGGGAATATCAGTGAGGAGCTGCTGAGGAGTGGAGGAGCATGCAGGAGGAGACAGCTTTTGGATGGGGAGCCCAAGGATCCTGCATGCTGCTCTCATTCCCATCCTCCACCTGATGCTTTTGTTTGTGGGGACAGGCCCACAAAGAGGTACCCTCCAACTATTCAGAGTGGGAGAATGAATAGAGGGACAGTGACCTCAGCGCAGCTCAATTCTTGAGCATGGCAGAGCCTCCAGCTCCCCAAGCAGAACTTCTACCCCATGACCACAGTGCTGGAGCAGCAAGTGGGACAGGCAGCACCAGCAAGCTAAGCAGGCACCAAGCCACTTGTGCATGTGTTTCTGTCCAGAGAAACCACAACTAGATGAATCTGCCCTATAATATCCATGAGATGAAGAAAGAACAGAAACACAGTTTGGGCATTCCAAGCAAGTAAACAGGCCTGAATGTGCATGGAGGCAGCTGTGCTGCATGAAGAAAAGTCACCAGGTACTGAGCCTCACCAGTCTAGTTTCCTAAGCAGGCTGTGAGAAAAACATAAAGGACTCCCCTCCAAGCCACATCCCTACAAGGAAGCCTGCATTAAAAATAAAAGAAAAAGGAGGAAGAAACCAGGCTTTGAGCTTAGCCTTGCACACTTCAGCAATTGCAGCTATTCTTAAAAACACTGTTGTGGGCTCAACCTGACTGCAGAGGCAGCAGCACTAGACAACAAGGGGGAAGGCTTGCTTCCGTAACCATAGCCATGTAAAACAATTTGGTATGAACCCTGGCCCCTCAGTGCTCATTTCAAAAACCCTAATGTTGTGTAGCATGAGGCCAGCAGCAGGGCTGCAGGGGCTGAACACCACTAATGTAGGAGTCACCTGAGAGCATAGGAATAAAAGCCACAGACAGAATATTGATATCATAGACCTGATATAAGAACAAGAGACTCAGTCTTCACCTAGGGACCAAAGATGATGGAAAGATTAATTCAAAGCTTCTCATTTCTCCTTATTTAACCTTCATGGAATCAGGACAGTAGACACCAGCTAAGGATGCTCTGTGTGCCCAAGGGAAACAAAGCCCAAGCACTGTGTGGGGCTCTGGGGGATGTATTAGGAAATTTGGAAGCCATGTAGTGTATCCCATTAGGTTACAGAGCACTGTGCAGAAGCCTTTGGTATTTAATGCCAGCTATGGAGACGGGGCTCCCCCTTGTCCAGGTGGGTGGCATGAGACACTCCACACCTTTGAGCCTCCAGAAGTCCCAAGGGCTTGCCGATGTTAAGCCACAGGTCGGACATAGTGAAGCAAGGAATGATTTTTCAGTTTTCCCTGCTCAAGAGCTGCTGGGGCAGCCCCACAGCACAGCCCATCGTGCCACAGCTCCCCGAGGGACACGCCGAGTGCCCCCAGCCAGCACGGCAGGGCCACCCAGCTGCGGCACACGGCCTGGCCGCGGCTTGGGGGGAGCATACGGCGCAAGCCAATTGCGTAGCCTGATGCTCAATGAGACTTGACAGGTCCCACCGAGGTCTGCACGCCGAGAAAGAGCCCCGGGCCCCCAAGCTGGCCACAGTGCCTCGGCTCTGCTCAGCCCCAGCGCGCCCGGGGCACGCGGGATTCAGCATTTGGATCATCTCTCAGCAGCTGGCAGGGACCCAAGGCGTGAGCATCACCCCGTCTGCAGGAGCACGGGGCTGCCTCCCAGTGCACTTTTACCCTTGCAGTGTGCAGGGAGGAGGGTGATGCACGCGCAGAGACATTCTTCACTTGTCACTCCCAGCCTTAGGCTATTTCTTTCTTTGCGATCACCTAAGGGTGAGGAGGAGCTGGAAAACATTACACTGACAGTGCTGTCGGAGCTGCGGATACACGGCCTTCCGCTCCACGCCAAGCAAACCTTCTGGAATGGTTTGGACACGATAGGTAAACAGTGTTGGGCTTGCTCAGCAGGGAGACATTTGTATTTAGATGTTATAGATAAGTGATGCATATTTGAGACATCTGAAAGTTATTATTCCAGGCAGTTTCTAAACAGAGAATCGCAGTCGCATAGCCCCTTAACTCCAAGCTGACAGGCAGGATAATGATTTAAATTATTGTTAAACATAGGCTCTGTTTTAAGTGGATGGAATTCAACAACACGGTAGGTTTAGGGGAGTGGGGGTGTATTACAAAACACAACATTTCCAGTTTCTGGAGCACTGATGCACAGGAGCTTCTCTGCCAGCATCAAGCATCGCTATTCACGTTATAAAAATGGCAGCTCTAGAGATCCTCAAAAGGCAACATCACTCAGCTGCCTTCTGGCTCACTACCACTCCCTCTAATTGCAACAACTTTGATTAAGGGAAATGCCTCTATGAAAGCAAAACATGGCATTTTTCAGACTGTAAAGCAGAGTTCAGCAGTGAATCATAGGTGGTTTTTTTAGAATGCTTTTGGTTTATAAGTGATTTATGCTTCCTGGAGTTCAATAGGGTTATGTTTATTATGCTATCACTCTGTTTTTAGCTAAGAGTATACTGATTTGTTCTCCATTATAAGGCATTTGATGCTCAACTATTAGGTTGTACTAAATCAGTGTCCTACAGTTGTCTTATCTGAGGAGTTTGTTTTCCTGTGTTTTTTAGGCTGGGCTGGTTGACTCCCCCAGGTCCCCTCCATGCTCAGCTACCACCATCAGAGAAGGCTTTTGGTCTCTACCATAAGCTGCTTTCTGACATGCCAAAGGTTAAGCGTGACAGCAAACACTGGCTCCACACTGCAGCCTTTACACAGGCAAAGCTCCAGCAAAAACAAACCCATCTCTTATGGGGAAAGGAGAAAGGGAAGGAGGAATTAATTTCTCGCTTATTCAGCATCTGATTGTGTCTCTGTCACGAGTGAGCTCCCAGGCAGCATCTCCAATCTACAGCATCCTCATTTCCCAGATAGGTAATTCACAGTATTACAGACAAGTGGGTCTCATCTCTGCTCCTGGCATGACATGCAATGGGACCTAAAACAAAAGCAATCTCACCTTGGCACTTAAGGGAAATTACATGGCTGATTAATAATGGATGAGCCTCACAAAGGCCACCCACTCTGTTCATTGTGCCAGCATCTTATCCTAATTCTCCTCACCAATAAACCCTAAAATTGTTTGGAAACTTTAGGGGAAACTGAGTTCACCCACCTAAGCTTCAATAACCATAGTGTCCAGCAGGGCAGCAGCAGTCCAGCTTGGCCTTTGGCATTTGCCACACAATATAAAATCAAGTCATAAAATGATACCTCGGGTCTCTGCCAGAAACACACTCACAAGGCACATGAATCAAACCAAGATGGGGCACTTCTGTCAGACCAGCAGCTTGGCTTGCCCACTTTAGCTTGTGAGGAGTCCAAAAACACAGAGGAGTTGAAACCCACCGTGCCCTGTCAGGGAGAAAAGCAGTATCTCCATCCTGCAAAATAAAGGCACTTGTGTGATATGTCTCACAAAAATTAGTAATCTGAGCCTGAATCAGGAGCTGAATCCTTTACCGCTAAAACTAAGGATGGCTTTTTGTCTCTCCCTGCTAATCACTAGTTATTGATCTGATGTACTCACACCAGTGTGTAAAGGCTTTCTCCTGCAGGCAGTGCTTGGGTTGCTTTCCCTGCACAAATCCCGATAAATATTCTTCCCTCATAAAAATAGTGGACTTATCTCTCTCTCTGAGCATTGTTTTTCCCTTTTCATGTTAAAAAAAAAAAGATTCATTGAGCTTTGTAGGAAACAAACAAGCAAACAAAAACCCCAAGTGGGTATTAAAGCTACCAGTGCCCTATTTGAAGAACCCAAGAGAAACACAAAAGGAAACTGCGGCTATCAATAGAACACATGGAAATGCTTCCTTAGCCCTTAGCTGGACATTGAATTTGTGCAGCGACAAACCTCACAGGGCCAGTGCAGGGGTCTCACTGGCTCCTTCCTGCAGCCCTTGCAGGTCCTGCTCACTGACAGCACAGCCTTCAGAACAAGGAGAGGTACAAAGGCAAGTGGAAGCAGGATTTCCTCCTGCCAGAGGCTCTGTGTTAGGAAAGGGAAGTCTCCTCATCCCTCCAAACCCCTCCTGGCCACACAGACTGACAGCATTCCACCAAAAATTCACCCCTTCAACAGGCAGTCCAAGCAGTCTTGGCTGCTATACATAACATTGAGAGACGAAGATGTATTGGAGACAATAAATTAATAATAAGGGCCCCAAAAGGAGTATTCCCTATTTATTTTTCATTCTGATGTACTTTTAGCAACTTCAGACAAGCTACTAATTTAAACAGTTGAAACCAAAAGGATTCCAAACCCATCTATGTGAAACATCTCAGGGCAGTCTGCTTTGGCAGATCTAAGCACAGTAGTGCTTAGATAGGATAGTTTTAAAAACTCATTACCTAATTCTCATGTCCTGGCATATGCTGATAAAGCCACTGCGTCCCATCCCCGCCTGTGAACCAAGATTTCTTAGTTTCCAGAGTAATAAATCCTCATGGGTTCAATAGTCTCCTTTATGCTGTAGAGCCAGCATGGACTCAACTACCTAATTACGGGAAACTGCAACACTAAAACTGCTGTGAGATACCCTCTGATGTCACCTTTTCCACCTGTGGCCTCAAATGCCAGAACAATAGACAGGTCTGCAGACAAAATTACTGCAGCCACCACTGCTCTGCTCCAACTCAGTCAGAAAAAGGATATTAAATATGGAGACAGGGTTGCAATCAGCCTTTCTGAAGAAATAATAACCTGGGAAATTCTGACTCATGCTGATTTGTGATCAAGGACTGTGACTGAGATACCAAAAAAAGGAATTGAATCAGATTTTCATGGCTGTGTCAGAATGAATTAATTCTTAACATATAACTGGAAAAGATTTAACATCACAGAAGCATTTTTAGAATGACAGGAGGATACGGAGGCTGTGGTAAAGAAGAAAACATGATTATTGTTCTGTGTAGACTGACAGTGAGGAAAGATAAAAAAGAACTAAATATACCATAAAATAATAGCTTGGTCAAAAAGCTGCCAACAAGAACATCCTGAGGAGGGGACAGCAGTTGCAAACATCTGGCACTGCTGGCTGCAAAAACATCCCAGACAATGTTAATGACAGAATAACCAGCAGTGACACATCTCCAGGAGAGATGACAAAGTTATCTTTAAGTCTACCCAGAATGGTTTGAGAATCTCCTTGCAGTCACTGCTGATTTTCACCCTTCAGCTAAAGATATGAGGTATCTGCCTGAGCTTCTCCAGAGGCCACCATTCACCCCACGTCTGTCTCAGAGAGGGGTTAAGATTTTGGGTTTTTTTCTCTTTTGTGGTTATCAGCAAAACTCCTAAAGTAAATCAGATGTCAGCTGATCTCACTGTGAACCTATAGCTAAACCAGAATCAGGCTATTTCAATTCTAAATGTTTGCCCATAGCAACTATTTAGATTAGCATAGCTAGTTCTTTTGAAAGTCATGTTTCCTATTAATTTGAATTAATTTTCTAGGTTGCCCATTGTAACTAAATCCTCTGCTGGAAAAATAACTGCACTTCGTACATATTTTAGAGATGGTTGCTTGGGGTTTTTTCTCAGCCAAACAAGCTAGAGATGCTGATAAGTGGAAGATTAGACACTCAACTCAAAAGACAGGAGTTCATCTGGCAGCAAATTCCACAGACACAGATGGAGGAGTGTGAAATCCCCACTGCAAAGCACAAACAAAGGAGTATCTCTCATCTCTCCTCATACAGACTGCCCACCTTCATCCAAATAAACCCTTTGATACTTAGTTCTGTCAATATTTGTTATTAGCAAAAAGACTTCTATAATAAATTAATTATATGATGAAAGAACCATTGCATGAAGAGGAATAGGTCTTATCAAGAGCAGAATTAAGAGCCATCAATCTAATTCAGAATGTAAGAAACAAATCTGACTCAGATTCTTTGTCCAGTGTCGTTTTCTCCTGTATCTTCATGATCCCTGTGATAGAGAGACTGCCAGTAGTATGTGCTTGACCTGATAAAAGAGCTCACTTATCTTCAGGGAACATGCCAGACATTCATGGTGACCCCTACAAAATAATTCAAACACACCTAACACCTGTGCTGTCCAGATAAAGGGAAAAAAAAAAATAGGAAACCAAAGCCTACGGCTTATGGATTGCCAACACAAAGACAAAATGAGTCACTGGTGTCAGTGAAGAAACCAGGTACAGGAAGGATGGTATCTTGGTTACCGGGCTGTCCTTGCCTTCCCCATCAATATAATCTGCTCTCTCTTTGCCAAACTTGTCTTTCCACTGCTTTCAGACAACAATTCATCCCATTTCCATGTTTGCATTTTCCTGCTTCCCTACCTCAGGCATCTGGACCCTTTCTTAAACCTTCCTGCACAGAAACTAGACATGTTTTCCAAGAAAATCAAGCACTGCCTGGAGGCAACTTTTCTACTTCCCCTCCACCTTCAACAGTGCATTCAGCCCCTCCTACTCATGTTCTTCTGTCTCTTCCTCCTTCTCCTCCTAAAAGAGCCTTTGCTGCCCAGAAAAACCATTAAGCACAGAGGCTAATCCCTGCATAATCATTGATTACTGATTAACCACAGACCACAGGTTTTGACCTAGCAAGCCCTGCACAGAACCCAGTAACAAGCAGATGGCAAAGAAAAGGATCCAGTAAAGCACTTAAGCACATGGCTATCTTTAGGAATGTGAAATAACATATTTATTCAAGCATTTCTGGCATGCTATATAACTACATATACGTGGAGGTGGGCAGGGAATTTACCATCCTGTTGAATTTGGGTCCTGCAGCCTATACAGTCTTCTTTTCTGAGCACCTGTGAATGGGTTCCAGTTGCCCAGCTGGAAATTACACACCTTTAAAAATATAGTATTCTACTTCCTGTTGAATTTTCCCTCCACCAGCTTTCATCCCTCAGCCTGCCAACATAAAGCACCCTCTGCCTCACCATCAGATTGTTACTTTGACTTTTCCTATCTTGTCTGGTTTCTTTCTAAAGCAGCACTGATCTTTTAGGTATCATACCCAAAACTGAAGCACTAGAAATTAGTCATAAAAATAGTCATAATAGTGATTATGGCTCAAAACCAATTCATTTATGTATTTCTCTTGAGTGCGCAATTAGGCTGAGTTTTATTTCAGCCTATTTTATTAGGCTGAAATTATGGGTCCTTGCAGCTCCACAGTGAAATTCTCATTAGTTCAGTTTTCTTTCCAACTATTTCTAGCTTTGATCTCCATCATGAGGCCAATTTCCATCCACCTGGCCAAGGGGTGTTATAGACAAGATCCTAAGACTCTACCATGTCATAAATGCAGCAGTAAAAATGCATTTTGACAAATGCAGGCAGTGTCAAAGCACACCTCTGACAGGAGCATACACATTCCAGTGTATGGAAACATTGAATCAGATCTATCTAGAACAGACAGGGCTACAAGCTGGCAGAAACCAAAAGGCCCCGTGTTTTTGTCCAAAAGATGCTTTCACACAAGCCATGCTGGTACAACAGAGCTGATTGCTGATGTATGGGAAGGGCTCAGGAGAGTGATGGCTGCTGCCTGCAAACACCAGAGAGAGCAACAAAAATCAACCAAGGAAACATCACTGCAGAATGAGGAAGAAATGCAAATGCCTTCAGAAACATATTGAACAAATTGTCACCAGTCTCCTGGTTCAAGTGAACACCTATGGGGCTCAGAGGTGCTGGGGTCCTCTGGCCTTGGCCAGGCAAAGAGGGAACACTCTGCATTAAAGATTTTAGAAGCTTCAGATCTTTCCTTGCAAGTGGTGCAGTATTTATTGGCACAGCACCAGCACGGGAATAGGATTATTGGATTTGAAAGGCTTTTTCCCTGGAGTGGTTTTTATCCTCTTAAAAAGATAGAGCAATTAAACTTTTTTTTTTTCTTAAGAGAATTAATCGTCTGTGAACAGTCACACTGGTAGCCAGATGCATCACAAGAGATTTTCATCTTCTTAAATGCATAGTCAGTGGCTAGCAATCTGTTTTATCAATTTTTCATCCTTAGTTACAGGCCAAAAATTTACCAATCCCAAATAATTTTAATTTCTAAATCTAATATGAGCAGATGGAATGGAATTTTAAAAAATTGTAAAGGCCTTTAACATCAAAATGATGTTAATGTCTGAAAATCAAAACTTGCGATTGGACATTCTATTCCAGCCAATAGACATGGAATGCTTTGTATAAATTTCACAAAGCCCTGCCATAATTTCCAAGAAAACAGGAGGAAGCACTTACCTAGTGCATGTCAGTACAAGGTATGATATTTTCACCAAAAGCCACAACAGACATGAAACATGTGAAAATTGTTGCCAGAAGAACATATTTATGAAAATACAATTAAGAGAGCATCATAGAAGAATGCAAGACTGAGATTTTCCTAAATGTCTGAGTAGCAGAGAGGAGTCCAGGTTCTCACTGAGCACAGCACCTTGCAGGATTAGCTGCATCACAAGTAAAGCTGATGTAAATCTCCACCAAAACTGGGAGTGGATTCAACACAAGTAGAAAACCTTTAGAGGAGAAGTAATAGCTCAGCATGGCTAAAGATGATCTAGTGAACAGCATCCCTGCCCATGCCAGTGGGATTGGAACTAGGTCCCTTTAAGGTCTCTTCAAACCCAAACCATTCTATGATATTGTGAAGAAGTTCTGGCTTGAATCAGCACAGCTTCAAAAATCAGCACATGTCAACACATTTCGTTTTCTTCAGGATAAGCCAGACAAGATCTGGAGGAGCTTCTGCTGCTCAGTGTTTGGCCAAAAAGAAGGGATGAGTGAGCAAAAACCTAGGGCTAGACTCTGCTCACAGTGTAAACTCATAGTTACTCCACAGGTAGCTACAAGTTTAGGCTGGCAAAACTGAGAGCAAAGTTGGGCTATAGGTAAGGACTTCTATGCTGAGCTCAACAACAACAGTTCTGTTTATGCAGCTTGCGGACGGGGTGGGGGAAAGGAGGAGACTGGACTACAGAGCAACTCCATTTTAGCTCTGTTGCTGATATGGATGGAAAACCCAATTTTATTTCATTGAAGGTGTCAAACCTTTTTAATAACCCAGACACCTACAGGGATAACAAATTCACATCCTCTGTACAGTAAATTGCATATTCAGCAGCTGTGAGGCCAATTAGACATTGAAATGACAAAGTGCTATCTCAGGCCCGCAGAGACATACTGCACAGAGACAGTGTTTAGTTTCCTCATGCTAGCAGTGTTTAGCTGTCATCTGTCATACAGGCTTAGGGGAAAGGGGCTCCACAGCTGGAACAGCTGCAATAGCTGGATTTGCAAGATTAGCACAGTAAGTTTACTTTTACTGGATCACTCAATTCACATCCAAAACTTACCTCCAGCTCCAAATGCACACTTTTTGTCAAGCTATAGCTTTATGAATGAAGAGGAATTAGCTTTCAGCATTACAGCCCGAGGTTTGAACAGTTTAAACTATTTGGCTGAATTGAGAAAGGTAATAAGAAAGCTGCAAAGATTAATTTCCTTTCCCAGCATATTCTCTCTCCCTTTTTTTTAAATATGCCTATTACTTACAGATTTTAAAAAAGGAACTGTATTAGACAAACTAAGTAAAATGCAATTATATGTGGCATTAAGTATCAGTTAACAGAGTGCATTAAAAAAAAAGCAGCATAGATATCCTAATGGTTTAAATAAGAAAGCTAAAATCTTTGCTAACATAAGGAATTCTCTGAAATGTCTCTCAAAAGAATACAATGCTCCATTAGTGGTGGTGGATTATTATTCTCTAAGGCCCTGTCCACGCTAGAAATGTCTGTAACTAACTATAGCTGTGTAACAATTTCAGTATACATACAATTATTCAAGTAGTTTATAACTTTAGTAGAAGTAAGAGAAAGTCAAAATCTTTTTAATTGGAACCACTGTTTCCAGACTCTACTTTCCACACTTCCAACACATAGCAAAGGCAAGATAAACTTCTTAGTGTAAACCAGCAACATTTACCTCCTTAGAGCAACAGCCAAATCAATCATCACAACAGATATTTAATGCAAAGACTCCATTTTTTTTAACACAGAGGCCTATCTTTGCAGTGTCAGCATCTGAACTACAACATACCCATAACATAAACACCACTTAGAATTGTCAGAGTTTTCATATTTCCTTTGGGTTTTATGGGTAAAGTGGCCCTTCTGGCCTGTGTTAGGAACAATATTTCAGCTTACCAGAACTAAAGAAACTTTATAGCACAGAATGTATTTTTCCACTGGTCGTTTTGTCCTGTAGCAGTCTCCATTTTTCTCAGTCTGGGCAATAAAAGCCAGACTAATCCCTTTTAAATTTATTCCTACCCAGGTACCCTTGCAGGCTCTCCTGATGTGGCTGTGGACATTTTGTGGATATGAAGTGCCCTATATTATGTGTCAGAGTTTGTCCTTTCTGTTCACCTTTGGCAATGCCTTTCTCTCCAAGAGTTCTTGCTAAGGCAAAGGTGCTTCAGGTGAAAGCAACAGGTTATCTGACAGGCGAGGCTGAGGAAATACTGGTAACCTGCAGAGCCTCTGTGCAACTTTGTAATTCAACACCTCATCCAGACCCAGTGAAGCCTGAAATGCTGATCCCTCAGGCACCTTATTTCATTTGGCATCCGCCTGTTTTGACTTATTTGGTGTTTGCCATTTGCTGCTCAGCCCAAATGCCCCATGCTGACCGTGAGGGCAGGCGCATGCTGCCTTCCCCAGCTCGTGGGCACAAAGTCTCCACTGCTGACAGTCAAACACAAAGAGAAGGAAAAAACCCCACTGTATTCACATGGCCAAGAGGAGCTCTGGCTTGCTTGAAAGTGCTGCATCCAGCAGCCTCATCATCACAGCCCAGACAGGCAGAGCTGGAGGACAGACAGACCCTCGAGCACGAGATGCTGCCTGGGTCCATGGGTAATTTTTGGGTGCCTATTGCATCTGGAAAAACATACCCCTCCAGAAGTGCTAAGGCAAAGAAGGGATTAATTAGAATGGCAAGAGATGAGCTATTTATTAAACTGTTTTCACATTTTCAGCTGTGTTAGAGAGCTTCCTGCAGCTGCCATAGAGACAATAGCTACAGACAATAAAACTTTATGAGCAATTTAAATTCTCTCTCCCCTTAGGAGATGGAGAAAAACAAGGAAAAGTGACTGGTTGCAGGTCTTGTGTATCTTGCCTTCATTAAGTAGGACTCTGTTTAAGCACTTATTATGCTTTTCCATCAGATAGTCACAGACTTCCACAAAAAGGATTCATTGTTTATAGCTTCCACTTTCAACAATACCCTATAAAAATACACTGCAGTCATATCTGATTATACAATTTTGTTTAGTGCAAAGCACTCACAGCACATCAGTCTCCTTATTTGCACGTGTCAGAATAGCAACAAAATGGATTCCCGTGGGCAATGGAAAATAAGCTTTGCACTTGGAAAATAAAATAGTAATAACCACACAGTAAAACTGCAGATGCATGCAATAAATTAGATTTATCATCAGTCTTATACCATTAACACCTGAAATTTGCCCATAAATCTACCTCATTTGAGGCTTATTTAATGTTTCTTCTAAAGGTGGCTGGGAGCTAGAGATTCAAACTACATAAGAACTGACAGGCGTGAAGAAAGAAAAACATTTCTTTCTTTCTTTCCCTACAAAATGTACAACTTCCTTGTCAAAGAAACACCAGCTTGAGGCGTAAGATGGGTACACTTCCATGCAGGATCAGTTCACATTTTTACTTAAGATACTTTGCAAACATAAAACAATAAGAAGCTAGGAAGAGAATCTGGTGAAAGAAGAGATTTCTCAAATATGTCATACAATTTACAGAACTTCTATTTAATTCTTCTAGGATCTGCACTTTTTTTTTTTTACTGAAAAATTTATTTATACTATACATGTTTCTACTTCAGATAAATCTAATATGCACATTCAATACACATTTACACATTTAAAATTTTCCAATCTTGCAAGGTCTTACTAGTTTTTCACATATTTTATATTTACAAAATGTGGCGAGACAGCTTTTAACAGGTGCCTCTCAGTGTGTCAATCTAAATAAAATTATCCTTGATTTTCAAAGCCTTTGCTGGTAGAAGATCAAGAATACTCTGAAATATTGCATGAATGAAAATACTGATGGATGAGAGAAGAGTGTGAACAGAGTAAAAAACAGTAAAGAGTAATTTCTGATCACACTAGCAAAGAATGGGATCAACGAAAATGAGTAGACTGTACCTCACATTACCCCACTGAAAATGCAGGATGAGTAGTGAGGTATGCTGGAATCATAACTGTTTTGCAGCCCCATTTTTCTGTACTTTTAGAGCACCTGCATTGTGCTTTGAAAGAAAAGACACTAGGTGTTAGGCCTAGATGATCATCGTAGGGCCCTTCCCATCTTAACCACTCTGCAATGCTGTGCTGCAATGTCACTGCCCAAAAAACGGGGTGATTTTCAAAAATAAGAAAACAAAAAAAGTGATTTTCAGAAAGGCACCATATAGAACAGGCAAACCTGTAATCCTCCACAAAAGGTAAAAGAAAATGACGAGAACACTCATCATGCACACGTGACTGAGGGAAATTGCCAACTTCGCTGTCCTGCAGTGAATCCATGGAAAGTGCACATGCCAGGCTCAAGCCCAGTGCTTGAAAGAAGCAGGTTAGTATGAGACAACTTGGTTTCCATGACCTGCCATCCTTCCTCCATGGCTCTGAAAACTCCAGAATTTAAACAGCTGGGCCTTTCCTTATCTTTTTTTGATGCTTTATCATAGCAGCAAGGCAGCAGATGCTTATATTCCATTTTTCTCGGACTCTTTTTAAAAGTGTGAATGAGCATGTGTGTATGTTGAAGTGATAACATAAGGACAAGCCACATTTTTAGTAAATATTACTTTAAATTACCCTGGAATGTAAAAGCGCACTTGTGCAAAACTAGCTGCCTGTCCTGGGTTGCAGTGTAGGATGTACACAAAGTATTTATTCTATCACCATCTTCATGAACTGTTGAAATCAGGTGGGCTAGTGTTTTCCCAAGCCCCCTGCCTCTTCTGCTAATGGCCTTTGGAGTGTCTTCTGCTAATGGCCCATTAACGCCTTTGGGGTGTCTTCTGCTAATGGCCCATCAACACCTGGCCCATGAGTCACAGGTAACTCCCTCCAGGGGTTATCTCTGTTAATGGGCCATCAAGGACCCATTTCACACTTCTCATGCTATTGTGAGATGCTCTGCCCAGGGGGAGGAGCCAAGCCTTCTCACCTGGATATAAGCTGGTATGTGGGACAGTGCAAGGGCACTTATCCACTGGATTCCCAGAGGAGCAGGGCTACCAGACCTTTCTACAGGATCACTGCTTCAGGAAGAGCACTTCACCTGGACTGCTTCCACCATCCTGCTCAGGTTGTATTCTGACTGTGTCAGTGATCCTTCGTGTTATTGCATTTATTTTATTTTACTTTTACCTTTTTACCTTTCTTCTTATTAAATTATATCTCTGACTTGGAGCCTCTCATTCATTTTGCTTTCAAACCACAACACTGCCCAAAAAGGAAAGCAGAGCTGTAAACCGTCCTGCCTGCAAGTTAAGCATGTCAGCAGGAGAGACACTGTATAAGGGCATGTTTACAGGTCATGTAAGCCTGCACCTACACTGCAACTCATGCCCTAAAACACAGAACATGCATGCACTCCATTGCCACAGATTCCTCTATGTGGGCCCTTACATTGTGGCAGAAAATCAGCTGAGACGCTGTGGTCAGAGGAGACCGGATTCCTGGGTGAATTTAAGCCTTTTCATCTCTATAATGTGGGTAGAGGACAGCAAGGAGCAGCCTCTCATCTGTGACAGTCAGCACTGTGAACCTCATTGCTGAAGCCACCTCAAGGTAGATTTAAACCAGCTCCTCCTTTTGAATCACTCCAGCAGTGACAGGCAAACCATGGTCCCAGCTCAGTTCCAACTCCCCTTGGCTGCAGTGCAGTGGACCATGCAAGCCTTTTTCACCTGCTTCATTTCAAAATCCAGTTGGCAAAGAACCTGCTTAAAGGGGTCTGCCTTTGAACATACAGGAAGGATAGCCAGACCCAGGAACATCTGTGACAGCCACATACACCTGTGTAGTGACAGCAGTACTGACACATGGGTAATTGTCAGTAAGGCTGATGTTGTGGGTAAAGCCATAGGCAGAAGAAAATGAAAAATTAAGGTACAAACCAGCTGGTTTTTAGTGATGCTAGAATGTTGTGCATTCTCTGTGATGCAGCTAGAGAGAGAGGCAGGACTGAGCTGGGTAAGAAGGCTGATGGCAGGTGACACATTTTGCTCTGACAAGTCATTTAACTCTCACAGGCTTTGGGCCTCCCTTTATTCAAGTCTTTATGAGATCTGTAAGACAGGAACAGTGTCCCTAGCCTTTGTCATTACCCTGTTTTACTGAGTTCCTTATTTGGGCTGGAAGTGATTTCCCAGTGTAATGCAGATAAGCAAAATAAAAATGTGCCGTTTTGGATGTTGTCACTTCTGGGAACATAAATGCACACTGTCCATTTCCCTGCAGACCTGGGATCTTGCAGTGACACAAGACTTACTGCTGCAGGTCTTTCCTTTGGCAAGTCTCATTTTGGAATTGAAGATACATTACTGGGAGTGGGGAGGGAGTAATTCTGCAATAAACAGAAAGACACCAGAAATGGTAAAGTTTTTGGTCACATTCTCACTCATAAAAGCAAATGGAGACTGTGCAGAGGTGCAGTTTGACCCTGTAACCTTACAAGCATTGAGAAAACAGTGAGACTTAAGAACAAGGAACATGTTTGGAGTTAGGAGGCAATAAATCACTGAACTGGAATCTGAAATGCTAGGCTCTTCTGTTCAACATACCACTCCAGCATCCCCAGCCTCCATCAGATGCCCTGCATGCCATACCAGGCTGAATTCAACCATATGTTTGAAGCTAAGCTATGAAATTCGTTTGTCAAGTCCCGGCAGTTTTTGGCAAGTTGTCCTGTGCTATATGTGTGGTCTGCTACACTAGAGCAGGCATGCAGAGCATAGTAACGGGAATGTCTATAGGATCCAGGGGCAACACAGCTGATGATTTCCTTTCTCTGACTTTTAGTGCTGTTTAATAATGAATGGAGATGGAGATGGAGAGGACTTGGGTGGAAGCCGTTTCAGCACAGTTTCAGGCTTAAAGCCTGCTGAAGGCTGCTGGAAAAAACTATAAATACATTTCTGAGCTCCACGCCAACTGTGTAAACTCAGAAGCTGCTTGCTTCATTCAGGGACTTCATACCCACCAAAGAGTCGGGAGCCTCTTGGACTAGAGGTAAGTCACCAGCTGGCAGAAGTCACATTTTCCTTGTGAAAGGGGATGTGGAAGATGCTAGGACAATGCAGGGGCAGATGACAGATACGAAATGATTTCTCGGGTGTTTTGAAAGGAAACGCATAACCCAGAGTTATGGACCCTCATTAATCAGGCAGAGTAGTCCTCAGGAGCCAAATCTCACAAGAACACCCGTAGGACTTGGAGTCATTTGTAAGCTCTTCCTAACTGAACCCTTGGCAGGACATTTGCCCAAATTCTCCATCCCAATTCAAATATCATCACCACCTTGGCCTATGAACAGTTGCCTAGTGGCTCTGATTCAAGCTGATTCACAACAAAAGATAAATCTTTCTGCACCTAAAAAAGAAAAAGCTGCTGAGAAATTCTTCAATTCCTCTGCCTTGTGCAATCTCGGGCCAGGAGTTTTTGCAACAAGGTCAGTCTCATTTCTTCATCCCCTGAACATACGTGCCTCTTCCTTGATATGTTGATTGCTATGGGTAGTCCTGCCACCATATTTTTTTAATACAGCACAGAATGCAGAAAGGAGGCAGAACTGTCAGAAAGAAGTTTAATTGAAGTTTTTAATATACAGCATGAAGCTGTCACTTTAACAGAGATTAACAGGCTGCATGGCAGGAAAAAGCCAGGATCTCTCTCAGCCTCAGTTCATCTCATCTTCAGAAGGAACTTCAGCTCCTGGTGAAAAGAAGACCCATGAAACTACTGTTACATGGAGAAGTGCTGCAATTTGCCTCTCAGTAACAATGCAAAGCCAACTCCAAGGCTGTGTGCTGACTCCTGGTCCCCTAGCAATCTTGCTGCCCTTCAATCCTCAGACTCCTCAGAGATTCTTTTCAGTTCTTCTAAGATGTATAAACTCAAATAGCCCAAACCTTGACAGCCTGCACATCTTGGACTGAGTCCTCATGAATGCCAAACTATCTTCATGTCACCTGAGGATGGCAGAAGACACAGGTACTCAGCACTCCTCATCATCCAACCCCAACTGTATATCCAACCTTCAGGCTGCAGAGGACAAATCAAGCTCCTCTGTGAAAGCAACATCCTGGAAAAACCAGCCACAGATTCCCTCAGGTAATTTGGAAGATAGCCATGTTTCAAATCTGTCCATTAAACCTGACAGAAAATCGTAACAGTGCTATCCAGGAAAGACTTAAGCATAGCACATAAAATGCACTTCCCCACTTTGGCACAGGGAAAGGACAAGATGATATATATAAAAATAAAGTCTTACAAGGTATATGACACACTCCAGGCTATTCTCTGGTAGAGCTACACCTCTGAGCAGAAATCCACTTACTTAGAGATGGCTTCTGGTGCTATATTGTAGCAGCTGTTTTCCAGCTCCCAGTGATGTTATATTTACATGCTAAGTTTCAAATACCCACTGATCCAGGCTGAGGTCCAGGCTCTGGGGAGGAACAACAGCTGTTTCCCTGTGTTTGTCCCAGCACAAAGAGGGGACAGGCAGTGTCAGGCTGACCTTCTGTCAGGGGTGGCTTAGCATCCCCTCTGTGCTTGGCCCCAGGTACTCACCTAAGAGCTGCACCGCACGGGTGAGCCCATAGACATCGATCAGGGCCCAGAGGGGCTCTGCCGTCCTCACGCCGCTGAAGAAGAGCATGGCAGCGGAGTCATTCACCCGGTAGAAAACCCGTCCCTTCTTGTCCACCCAGAAGGCGATGATGTTCCCCTCGTTGGCAAACTCTTCTGGCAGAGCCTTGGCCCAAAACCCGCTTTGGGAAACCAAGTCAGGGCAGGCGTACTTTGGCAGAGTGTCAGGGTTAATCCTCGATGGGTCCTTGGAAGTAAAGCCGAGTCGGAGAGCCCCACTCCAGCAACACTGCTTTTTAGTGATCTGCAAAGGCAACAGCAGCAATGACAGCATTGGGCACTTCAACATCAGCTCACACAACAGGCTTTATGCATCCAACACCGGTGGCCAGTGTGCAGCCAACCCCACCAGATTTGAAAACATTTTACCCACCAAACACTGCTGTAGCTTTTTCAGCTGCACACAGCAATGCTGCTGCACACTTAGGATACAATGCCCATATTTAAAAACAAATAAATCAAATTAAATTTATGTGGATAGGTGAAATTTAATTACAGCTGCATGATGATTCATTTCTATTTCTAGGGTAATTCCTTTTGGCCTAAGAATAACCGTCTCACAAAATGTGCCAAAAATGGTGACAAGACCTTTTATCTCAGCAGAGCTCTCCCCACGTGGTGCTCAGATGATGAGGTCTCTCATGACCTGAGAGAAAAGCTCCAGAATCACAGTTTCCACCACAGGGTTTTCTGGGTTTCTAAGGCAAATAAAAGACAGTCTTTCCCTTGTTTAACTAGTCATATTGGGTGACATATTGAAATCACAGACTTGCAGCATAGAACTTGTGTGTGGGAAAGCACAATATAGAGTATTTGACTTTGTTAAATACAAATTTTTGAAGCAACTATAGATATTCTCTTGTGATAGGGAAAACTTACTTATTTCAGCTGTGAACGGTGTTTTGTGAAATATGTTGTGCACTAACGACACCCTAACTTGTCAGTATGCAATTACTCAGTGTGTCTGGGGTCAGGAACATCTGCTGTGGTTTTTGGAATGGTTCATGTGTCATACCCATCCTTCTGCACCTGACAGACAGCTGGACAAGGGATCACAGTTACCTCCAGAGTCATCAGCTTCTACTCACAAGAACTGAGCCCTGGCCAATAGGGGATCTGTGGGAAGCAGGCAGGAGGTCCTAAACACAAGCAGTACATTGAAACAACTACCCAGTTATAAAGTCTCTTTTTTTTTTTTCCCATGGAAGCAAGGAGTCTTCCAGAGTTAGTATGGTCCTCAGATTATGTCCTTGGTGAAGCTTTCCCTCTCATTTATTGTTCAAGTATGAAGCTGCTAGGAATTGTTCCCCTCAAAGAGGTTCAGCCTGTCAGCATCCAGACTATGACACAAAAGATCTAAGGATGCTGGATTGAACCTTAATGTGGGGCCAAGTCAGTTCCTGCATGCCAGGTGACACAAAATCACTGTATCTGTTCACACTTTGAACCTGCAGCAAACACAAGAGCACTTGGGATAGTCGCCTTCCATCAATGCCTCAGCAGCCTCAAGCAATTTCACTGCTGGCCACAGGACAATAGTAGAAACATGGATAGGTACCACCTACCAGATGCCACACAAAACTTGTTGCCTTTCTGTTATTTCATGCTCTGCCAAAGCACTAATGGCTCAGATGAATGGCAATGACAGAGACTGAACTGTCCAAGACTGCAGGACTTTGTTCTTAGAAGTCTGGGAGCAGCCCCACATGTCCCATCTTGGAAGCACAGAATTTTCACCATGGAATTCTACAAGACGTTTTCTTTGGAGTTCTGAATACCCTGCTAATCAAATTTGTAAATACTGTTTTTCTCTTACATATTCCTCTCCAAGGCAAATCTGGAACATGTGCCCTTGGCGTCACAACAGTCTTCCAACAAAGACATTGTTCAAAGCCTAGAGATTTCTGTTTTACAAGTAAAGTATCAGAGAAAATAATCCAGAGCTCAGAAAAAAGTTATCAACAGACAATTTTTCAGTTAATGGAGTGCTGCTCTTTATCCATCCTCAGTCCCCCCAGGCACCTAAATTGTTTACATGAAACACTTGAGCACTGATCTCAGTCCCAGGAACCATGAGAAGCTCCTGCTTGCGGGGCGGACACTGGGATGACACTAAAAAGGACTGAAGCAGATTTGCTATTTTATTTACCTGGCCAGGGTGGGATGGCATCACATATGTCCCCAGTAGAAGTAGGGTTAACAGGGTGTGCACATGACAAAACAGGGAAACATAATACACACACTTCAAGAAGAAGCCTACGTTATTTTTTGCAGCAAATTTACTGCAAGCCCTAAAAGCTTTCGGGTCTAAGATAAATATGGCCTCATTGTCATTTGTACAATTCAGTCTCTTGCCAATACTTCACAGCAATCACAGGCAGTGTGAAGTAAATATTCATATGGTAATTGAGGCTGCACATGTTCCATGTATTAATCAGCACCTATAAACAGTTCTCAATACAGTCTGACCACAGGCAAACTAATATCCAAATTAAAATCAAGTATAAAGCCTGCCAAGAATTAGACACAGCTGGACAAAGAGTACACAGTTTTGCTAAAAAAGGCAACAGTTAATGATGGACCAAATTCTCTTTTCAGCAGCCACTGCTTAGCAGAAAGCTTGGGAGGTCCACTGGGTACCAGAAGGGGAGGGAAATACAGAATCAGCATCTAAACTGCTAAGCCATTGCTGCTTTCACAGATCCAGGCTCTTGATCTTTACTGCCTAATGCTATCTTTGAGAACAATACTTCCTAGCAATGCCCCAAATTACATAGAAGAAACCATACTGGAGCATTTGTCTCTGAGGCTGCTTGACAGCCATATTCCCAGAGATATCAGAATAAAACCTGAGATACAACTGCTAATAAACAGAAAAAAATCTCCTTACTTCTTTCCTCAATTTTCCAGAGGGAGTTTAGACTTTATAGGACCTGAACGACTGGGTTCATGGTTAGTCTGTGGCTGGTAAGAAGGTCTAAGATGCTGTTTTCCACAAGCACAAACAATAGCAAGGCAGTTACAGGATGGACGTATCATATGAAAGCAAGGATGTTTTCACATTTCATCCTTCCCTAAAGCACAAGTTCTGCTAAAGCCTGTTGATTACTCCCATGAGACCTTCCCACTGGAGTCAGCAGGAGCTGTGCTCAGAAATCTCTTGTGCAGATTTGCATGCATATCGTTCACATATGTTATGCAAGCTAAAATCCCCAAATACACAGAGATAAACAAGTGTGAATTTTCAGAGATAGCTACCTTGTTTCAGAATGACGAAGAAAAAACCCAGAACCTTTGCCTAAACCACTAAATCCACTCAAATCTTTGATGGTGTCTTCAAAAGTGAAATGCCTCTTTCATCTTCTCCCAGATTATTGGTTGCAGTTGCTTGTCCAAACTGCTGGCCAACATGGGAAAAATCTCATTAGGCAATGTGAGAGATTCCTGCTGGGCTTCCAGCCTGGATAGAAGCAGTAAGAGCTCCATAGGAAGCATAATAAACCCGTAGTGGGGATTTTCTGTCTCTGGGTCTGAGCCTGAAATCACTGAAATCTCCATGTATTTCAAAAAGGAGGCATGCCCCTCGTTCCTTGCTCCTTTTCTGGCTGTGAGGGAAGAGGCAGGGAAGGCTGATATGCTGCTGTAGAACTCCAGGACCTCTAAAAAGGGGCAACAGCAAGATCATTCAAACTGGGTATTTACATGCTGACAAACCTTCTGGAAAACTCCTTCTGCACAAATGAAGGATTTGCAGTCAGATCATTCATGTGTGCCATGAACTAAAGTGCCAAAGAAGATTACGTATTTTGTGTCAATAAAGGCATGAAATTGGCTGTGAACAGAAAAACACAGTCCCATAAACTAGAGGGCATGAAGATTGGAAGGTATCTGTGAATGAAGTTTCAAGGCTCCCAAGCTCCTTAATGTGCTGATAATCTGAAAAGTGCTTCAGTTCCTAATCACATGGAAGAGTTTCTCCATCAGAAAGCAGCTCCTGGTGTTCATGGAAGCATGTTGTTTTAGAGGAGCTGGATTTCCCATGCCAGCTGAGCATGGCATGGTACCAGGGGTAGAAACTCCATCCTCCAGGCTACCACAGACACAAAGGAAGTGAAATCAGCCTGTGCCAGTGAGAAAAATGTGATCCCTGCAATGTTCTCTCCTCTGATCTTAATGCTATCAGGTGACTGATTCAACAAAGCAGTCAGCAGACTGCCAGAAATGTTCTTTCCTTAGACAGCAACTGATCACACTGACTGCTCCTTTCATCCTTTACTCCAAACTCTTTCGTTTTTCCTGCCAAGCATGTGAGCAAGAACCTTCACTTCTAGGTCGTTTTTGACCTCTTATCTCCTGGCTTTCCAAGCAATCTCAATTTAATCTCTTGTACTTGTCTAATATCAATGTAAGTATTTTTGGAAGGTGGATTTCCCCTTTGTTTTCAGTTTCTAGAGCAGTCTGTACCTGTGGCTCCAAGAACTACAGTGACAAAAGCAGAAGTACCAATGAAGATAGCAGATCTTTAAGGCCAAGATCAGACTACTGTGCTTTTCAAGGAAAGGCTAAAGATCTGCAAGCACCAAAGCCCAGTACACCCAGCATTCATTACTGTGGCAAAAAGGGAAGGTATCATTTACTCACCTTAAGCCTGACTTGTTCATAAATAACAATGGGCCTGTTGCTGAAGGTAATGGCATTGCAGAAGCTAGCCTGGCGCTTCACTGCCTTCTGTGTCACATCCATGATGATCTGGGATCCCTTCGTGTGAGGATGGAAAAGTAGAGGGCTGATGGAGAGGGTTCCACATTGTGGGATGGGGAGACAGTGCTTCTGCTTGTGGTGGCATCGGTGGGAGGAAGTTGAAAATGACCCACCAATGGAATCTGAAAGCAGAATGGGGAAAAAAAGATTTCAAATCTACTGCGAGAAATATGGAAATTTTCAATGCACAAAAAAAAAAAAAAGCCAGGGTACTTTGAATTGAAAGTATAAATAAAACAAAAAAATAAACCTAAGCCAAATCCTTAAACTGTAAACCACTGATGGATTTTAGAGCATCTTCAGCAATAAAAGACTGCAAGGATACTGAAGATTCCTGTCTGGACAATCTGACAGTACAGGGCATGGCATTAGGACTGCACCTCAGCACTGAAATCACAGGCCATCTTGAGGCCACACACCAGGAGAAAATACAAGAATTGTTTCTAAAACTGGAGCAAAGCCCTTGTGAAGTTGCTCTATCAAAGCTGTCACACCTAGGGAACAATCTTCCACTTCCAGAGGATTCTTACTCAAATTGACCATTTCTTTCACACCTCCTTTGCAACAGCAATACCACTGATCTTTGCCTCCATGTGACTCTGGATGCCCTATCCATCCATGCCATGTTCCAGCTCAGGCACACACACTGCTAATTTATACTCAAGCACCACTCAGCAGTAACCCACCTGGATCTTTCCACCAGCTCCCATCCAGTCTCCTCTCTCCTCCACTGATAAGAACCTCATCGAGAACCCACATGTCATGAAGGCATTGATCACCACACTATCATTACAGTGAGGAAAGGTAAGAAGGAGAAAGACTGTGAAGGATGGAGGAAACTACATCTTTCTCCACTCAAGATTCTACAGAAAGACTTGACACAGGATCAGTACAGTCACAACAGCAGCTTTGCTCCTGAACAAATGCACAGGCACGTTTCTTTTCAAGAGGGAGGCTGCAGCAGTTCCAGCTCAAAACAACTACTCTACTGAACACAAGTCATCTGCTTCCTTTTCTTTGTTGTGCACATACACACTACATGATGCACATATGTTCTGGAGGAAATACTCCTAAATTTGGAAACAGAGTACCAACAGAATACAGGACTATTTCGTGACAGACTGAAGGACGCTACAAAAGCAAACATGATCTTAAGAATGTGCCAGTTTTTGCTGTGGAGATGCATGACTAAACAGTACCCTTCAAACACACAAATTAGAGAAATTAATTATCTATATTTTTATACAAATTAATTGCTCACTGCCATGTCTTTCTATAGCTACTACAAAATAATGCTTACACCTCTAGCACAACTCTTGGTTTTGCAATAGAATGTCCAGACCCGCTTCCTTCCAGCCTTTTTGGTAGTCTTAGCTTCTAACTACAAAAAGCTGTAACAGCACATCCTCAGCTTGAGTAATCTTGTGGTGTGCATTTTAGGTTTACCAAATTTCTGTACAATGGTTTGTCCCATGTTAAAACCCCTTTTGGTTTCCCCTTTATTATGGGTCCTGTCCATCATTCTGCAGCCCCGCCTAGAAGCCTAGAAAATTCTTGGAAGGCTGTTGAGTGACTTGGCAGGTTCTCAATTCCCCACTCCCCTTTTTATGCACGGAATTGTTCTACTGTCTGCCCTTTGTGTTCTGGGTCACTCCCCCCCGCAACCTGGGATTGGTTCTAGAGTGTCCCCTGCCCCTTTCCACACCCCTATACTTAAGGTGAGATGCAGAGGGGAAAACTCACTTTTCGTGGGCTCCCCTCTGGGTGAAATAAAACCCAGTTGAAACCCACGTGAGTTCTCTCTTCTTCCTTGCCCTTGCCACGCTTCTGCCAGAGGCCAAGACCCACAAGATCAGAAAGGTACCAAGCTGTGCCCTTAAATGCGAGCTCAGTGCCAGAGCTAGCCGGAAAACAGGACTCTAATTCCCTGAAAGCAGCACCAACCCCCACAGAGTAACTATGAGCAGAACTTAAAATGCTGACTTCTGAACATTCGACCTCAGCAGCTGTCACTCTGGCCTTCTCATCTCCTTGCTGGGTTTTTTTTCTCCCATTTTCAGCAACAGTGCTGTTCCTTCAGAACAGAGTAGGTAGGACATACAGCAGGGCTGTTACCTTTAAAGACTTTCATTAATGCTTTATGGGAGAGATGAATCAACTGGGGGTTTTTTGATGCTAAAAGTGATGTGGAATATGCCAACTTCCTTCTCCTGTTCCTCACACATGGAGAAGGAGAAATAAGGTGCAGAGTATTGAGGAAACGTAGAGGATAACCTGAGCAGGCAGGTCATGGAGGGAAACCTTTGGGAAGAACAGACTGCACGAAACGGGAGCTTGACAGAGGAAGGTCAGGATGCAGGAGTTCACATGAGCCTGACCTTTTCCCTTTGGAAAGGTCACTACTGACCTGGAGTGGTGCACCCTGGCTTTCCTCACAGACCAGACTGGGTGGTCAGAAGACAATACAAGCTGCAGCAGGCCTACAGACAGAATCTTCTCAGGGCACTGCCTAAAACCTGTTTAATTTCAGACTGTCTCATGCCCCAAAGAACAAATCATGTGTGGGTGTGGGGATAGGGGACACTCACACAGTGCAGCAGAAAAGGCCTGCCCCTGAAGGAGTATCCACACAGCCTTTCCAAAGCTGGGTAGTTAATAGCAGCAAAAAGGAGAAAAAAAAATCAGCTGAGATAAATGCTTATAATCCTAACCATTTCTTGAGCTGGACCCATACTTTTGAAAATTATCAGTGAAATACAGCATAACTAGTTACACTGATTCTTTATATTTGTTAATAAAAAGCTCAGAAGGAGAAAACATATTGAAATTGTTGTGCTAGGCTCTGCAAAAGGATTCTTAAAAGCACAATTTGAAATGCAGTTTACTAAAAATATACATTAGCTTAACACCAGTGGAAACTTGAAAGGGGTTGCAAACCTTGTTTTCTCACATGTAGCCTGACCCAGGGCATATGCACAGAAGAAAGAGAACCATAAATTAATGCAAATCTTCACTGCCTTTAAAAACATATTTGCTGTTCTTGAGGGAATAAGAAATAATGTATCTCCAGTCTATATCCAACTCTCCCTGGGCCTGTAGGATAACAATGACCCTGTCAGATTGCTGTCACCACAGAAAAGTACTCATATTTGCATGGCAGGATGACCAAGAAGCCAAAGCAAAGTTTGATCCTCCACAGGAAGAGCCTATAGCTTTGCAAGTGTTGGGGTATTCAATTACACAAATGAAAAGGGTTAATTCTAGAGTACTAAATGCATATTAAAGAGCATTTTGTGTTACACTTTAGTGAATTAGGGAAGTATCTACAAGGTGGATCTCAGCCAGCTGGTCACATCTAGCATTCCCATCCTAGACTCCAAAAGAAGTCAAAGCCAAAACATAACTTATTTTCATCTGTGCTATTTTAGAGGTGACAAGATGTATCAAGCGAGTAGGTTCACTCATAGTGTAAGATTTTCCATTTAAATTGTAAACTACACGACAAGAGGCAGGTGCAGACAAACCACATGCATATGAAAGGAGATAATACCTTCTTTTTTTTTTTTTAACCTGAAATACAAAGTTTTCTAAGTTGTCTTTACAGTAAGAGATATGAAAGACAACAAGGGTGGTTTTACAGCATCTGTGAGAAGTCTCCCCCCACCCAGTAAAAAACTTGGGTAACAGAAGCTGGAGTTGTTTGCAGGACGATCTGCAATGGATCCATCTTTCAAACCTGATTGACGAGGGATTGGAAGGAGCCCTCAAAGTGAAGCTGATTTTTCATTTCATGAAGAAAAATTAAAATAGTGGAAGAGATGCCAAAAGTGACAGCAAGGACAAAGGGCAGGAAAATAGCTGCAAGAGATGAACTTTGTAATAAATACAAGGACAGCAAGACTTTGTTTGTCAAGGGCAGAGGAGATGACTTCAAAGCTTCAGCACAGAAAGGAAAAGAGCAAGGCTGTGTCCTGAAGATGGGACAGATGCAAATGGGATCTGCAAGACTCATGATACTGGTGTGTGTTTGAGGGCATTTAGGAGGATGAGCTGAGAGAGACACTGGCATTTCCTCTGTCTCTCTGCTCAGCTGGAATGTACATCTCTATCACTTGCCACGCTGTAGCTGAGGAGCAGAGACATGCCCTGTCCAACAGGATGTACAGAGCCAGCAAGGAATGCCAGGCAGTGACCTGGGAGTGGGGCTTTGTTAGCAACACAGCTGAACACCTCAACTTAGGAGTCCCTGATCAGAACCTGGATGTGAGGCTTTACAGAAGCTTGCTTGAAGACAATGCTGAGGCTCTTGACTATCAATAAGATAGTAGGAGTCAGGAGTGTGACAACTTTCGTAAAGCCTGAAAAAAGCAGACAAAGGAGATGAGGAGAATAAGAGCCCTGCTTCAGTTATAATAAGCCTGAGGTTTTTGTAGTATTTTATTTTTTTAAAAAGGCATAATACTCAGAGGAAAAGTTTAGGCTGGTCAAAGTAGATTTAAGTGCTACAGATGAGAAGTGAATCTATTAATTGACTACAGGAAGGACAAGGCTGAACTAATGTTTGTTGTTGAAATTATACAGAGACATGAGAAGATGTCTCTGTGCAGAGCCTAGAGAAGACTGCCAGACAAGGGAAGGAAGGTGAGGAAGACCCTCAAAATGCAGGAGAGGCAGAAGGAGAGGACAGCAGGGCAGGACTGAGCTGGGAAGGCAAACCCTCACACACACCATCTCCAGGAGGAGAAATGCAGCTGATGGCTCTGCAAGCACTTAAAAAATACCAAGTCTGATCAGGTCCTTTTCTTTGTTAAAGAATAGATGATACCAAGAAGAAAAGTGTAAATACAGTACTATATGCACATAAGACTTTGAGAAGAAATTTCTTCCCCTTATAAATGAATTTTTAAATTTCATATCTTCGATGCTGTTACGATGCTGTGTAATCCTTAACCATCTCATGGTCCCTAATTAGCCACTGTTTACTCAATGTCTGTCATTCACTCCCAAAAATTCAGTTACTCTTGTGACACACCACAGAGCCCTCTGGCACCACTCCACTTCCCATGCATGCAGCCCACCCTTTCCAGGTCCCTCCTTGTCCTCTCCCCATGCAAATCCCCCCGAGCCCCTGAGGACCATAAGCCCACTAAGCACATAAGAACAGCAGGGCATAAGTAAGCAGCCATATGCTCCCATCTGACAGGTAAAGAGAGAGGGGCTGAGCACCCCTCCTGGAAGCTGCTGGGCAGGAGGAATTGCCTTGGGAGCTGCACCCCCAGGCTCCAGACAAATCCATGGAAAGGGGAGTGACATCCCTGCATCTGCAGCAGCCACTCCTCCCTACAGTAGCTTCCAGCAGCTCCTCTGATCCACAGGCAGGAACAACTTCCATGTGAAATGTTTTTGACAGCAGGGGGGCACTTCTGACCTTATTCTCTTTGCATCTTGGCGATACTGCATCTTTATTATTCTTACTATGGCTTACTAACTTATTATTGTAGGTTGATGTGAGTAGGAAATGAGAAGATCAAAGTAAAAAATTGTGCTCTGGAAGCATCTAAGATTTCTTTCTTGATTTAGAACACTTTTGCTCTGCTGTGATCAGGCAGATTCTGTCAGCAGACTAATGAGAGCTGTAGTAATCTATTTATGTCTTCTAACAAAAGAAAGCAAAGTAAGTCTAGTTAATATTATGGTCTCAGGATATTTCAAAAGATCTGTTTATCCTTCTCCTGCAAATGTGCAGTTTGGTAATCTTCTCTTTTCTAATATCTGATGCTTCAGGAGAAATAGAAACAGCTTGCCCAGGGTGATGGCTGATCTGTCTGTGCTGCAGATGGTGGGACATAAGGAAGAAAAAACCCAGAACTTTCCATGCTCTGTCCTGTTGATAATCCTTATCTTCTCAAAGATAAGCTGATACACTGCTGGCCATAAGATTACATAGAATTTATAAGTTATGTTTGCTTTTCTGACTCACTGCATTAACAAACCCACTTCTTCCCATAGCTCCTTTTCCAGACACTGCCTAGTTGGGATAAGCCATTGACATCTCCCACCTACTGTAACTCCAGTAACTCACCTCCTTAGTATAGATCAGAACTATGCACAGAAGATGTTACACTTTCCTTAACATTACAGAATTCCTCCTAATTTTTAATCATGTAAACCAAGCCCAAATAGTCATTGTAAACATTCAGCTTAGAGTAGGGTTGAGGTTAGGGCCAGCAGCCCTTCATCCCTCTCTACACAGGTCCTACCAACACAAACCTTGCACCCACTTTTAGCCAAAGTCTCACAGACACAAATTTGGTGTTGCCCCCATGGTGCTGCCTGCACTGCTGCTTCTTCCCTTCCCCTCCTGCAACACTGGGCACAGCCGTGATGAACAGCAAAGCTGCTGCCCCAGAGGCAGCCCAGTCTCACTGCACAGCCACAGTCAGCAGAGCAGCCACTCTCTGAGAGTTCATGACAGTTCATACTGGAAAAAAAAATTAAAAATAGTGAAACAAAAGCAGAGCCCAAGTGCAAATACTTTACAGCCGTGTAGTATTTCCATGCACTACAAATCAATGTAAAAGATGTTTTCTTCAAGGGGCCTCATATAGGCTGTGTTTTTAAAATGCATTCCCTCTGCTAAATATAAATCAGTAAGAGTTTTTGTTCTTCCAAAAGATTAGCTAGCCTCAGTATTTTGGGATCTAATTCTGGAATACTTGTTGAGGTGCCAGCATTCTCTTCCAATTTAAATACAGTTTAATGGAAAGCCTATGCTGGGCACATTTTCCATCTACAGCGTAATAGCTTGAAAGTCTGAATACTGAGAGTTCACCAGAAACAGAGGTAACCTATCAAGGCTAAATTTCATTTATTTGTCAGGATTAGAAAGGATGTGGGAGCAATGGAGAGATGGAGAAAGCAAACTTAAGAGCAGTAGAGACAAGCAAATGGATCTGCAGAACCAAAATCCAAAGATGGTAGAAATGGTGTAGCCTACTGACAAGGTCATGGAAAGAAAATTAGAGAAGCTGTGGCTCAGAACTCAAGCACTTGAATTTGCTTTTAGTTGTATCTGTGTAAAATCAAAGATGTTCCCCCAGACTCAAGATGCTGAAATTAGGCTCACATCAGGCTACTCTCCCTGCATATTTACAACATAATAGGATGCTTTTCTTTTCATCAGTGGAAAGAGACTGGGCATTTTGTGGAGCATATCTGAATGATGCTTCTTACCTGGATGATCAGCCTGAGGATGCTTCCATATCCTGAGCATCTTGTTTAGCACAACTCCCTAATCAGAGACCACCTCTAATCAAGAAAGGCATGCACGGGGAGGAATGATAGAGCAGTAGAAGAGCATCTCCTATTAGCCAGCTGGAGAGTTTAGATTGTGTTCAGTACCACATATCATGAAGTTCTATGCTGTAATGCCATTTCTAAAGACTCTCAGAAGGCAGTTCTATCATGCATGACAATTACACTTGAAGTGTGCCTTTTTTCAAAAATGAAACATCTATTTAGAGTCACTTCAAGATACTGTAAAGTTGGGTCATTTTGTGTGTAGTCTTTGAAAACACAATGCTCAAACCATTCTTGTTTCACCCCCTTCCTCCTGAAAGTCCCCTGCTGTTTTTCCTTGCAGGGTCTCTTGAGAGCATGATTGCCAGGAGCAGCTCCTTACCCCATCCATAATTAAACTTGTGAGGTGCAGCGATCTTTTGCCAAAATTATCTGGTGTTGATGTGCTGATGTCCCCAGACTCAGGTCCCTGCTCTCTCCTTCCCATAGACTGGCAGCTGTGGAAATACTGTCACCCCTTCTTTATGATCAACTGAAAATTCCCTTTTTCAGCATCAGAAAATTGCACTGCTCTCTTTGCTGTTAGTCAGAACAGTCTCCAAACTATTTCCATCCACATCAGTTACCCAAATGTCCAAGATTTCCATTCAATAAAAAGTCCAAAAGTAGTTCTAAAGGGAAGTTCTTTAAATATATAGCTACTCAGGGTCACCTGGTTGCTGTTTATGCAGGGGGGTTTTGTAGGGTTTATGTTCTTGTGAAATGGAATATGAAAGTGCTTACAAAGGAAAAATGACCCGAAACTCTAGTCTTGCTCAACACTGACTAGACTCAAAAGACATTGATTCCACTGGCTTTATTTCCTGTTTGGCAGCAAATAAATCCTTAAAGTAAGTGGATATTTGAGCTAGCAACTTATCAGGCAGGTCAAAATTTACTATTACTTTTACTATTTGGCCACATTTAACATCCTCTTAAATATTTCAGGATTATAGGAGCCACTTTTTTTTTTTAATTCTTCCTTTCCACTCTCTTTTCCTCTGTGCATTTCTTCGTGAGGAAAACTCACATACATACAACCTTTCTCTCTGCTTTCTTTGCCATCCCTTCCTCCTTCTTCCTCCTCCTTCCTCCTCCTCCCTTGTCACAAGTATTAAAGTTTCTCAGCCACTTCTCTCTTTCAAGTCATCCCTTTCCTTCACTGGCCTGACTTTATCCAGCACATTTCTCTCTCACTTAGGTTTACTCCTTTTTTTTTTTTTTCAATCTCTTGAACTATTATGGTTTGTTCTCCTCATGCTTCATACCTTCTCATTCAAAAAAAAAACCAAACAACTCCCCATCTCCTAAAGGACAACAGGCCCTTGTGATTAACTAAGGCTCTCGAGTCCCACAAAGAGATAGATTTATTTTGGCAGACCACTACAATATGTAGGCATATTCCTACAAAGTAACTTGCACTGGGGACTAAATGAGGCAAAAGTTTGTCATCAAAATGGCATTTTTTAGGTACATTGCTGGGATGAAAGCACAGAGCTCCATGCCTGACTCCCACCATCAGCCTCTTAAATTCCCAGTGCACATGGCAGAGCCAGCACAGGGGCTCAGATGTAAAGCTCCCAGCCCAGGGCAGGGCACAAGCCCTGCTCTCCAGCAACTTCAATGCACAAATAGAAATTATAAACAAGAACTTTTGCCCAGACCAGGGAGGACTCCAGTAGCATTAGAAGTGTTAACCGCTACACCATTAATTTTAATTTTTTTTCCAGGCAAATAATATAAGTACTGCTGAGGCAAAACCAGGAGAAAGGGCAACATTTCTCCCTTTACGCAAGAATTTGGCCCTCTATGCACACATTCCTTCATTAATCTGCACTTTCTGTACCACAGTCATAAGTGGAATCTAAATTACTGACTTTCCCACTCTCATCTGGCTCTGCAGCACATGGCTTGCACCAGTTTCAACACCCTTTACCAGTAAATAACTCTGTTTCTTTAGCAGACCAGAACTTGAACTTGGACCACTGAATTAAAACATGAAACTCCACCAGCCATAAAGTTACAGTTTATTTTAACAAAAATAAACAGTATCTCTGGTGCTTATTCAAAGAAGGAGTGTGAATACTGTTCCACCATCCTTCCTAGCAATTCCCACACCAGACCCATGAAGTTATCACTTCACATTTTGCTACAAACAGCTGCTGGAACAGCCCATACAGGAACTTGCTTTCCTTAGCATTTGGTGCCACAGGTCAGCCAGTAGAAGACCAAGGGTGTTGAATCCTTCTTGCCTGAGGAAAACAGGACATAGACCTGTTTTATTTCTTTAAAAGTCATCCTACCTGCTTGCCACCACCTCATGCTGAATCTCCCAAAGACAGAAAGAAGAGATGGGTCTTGCCCAGAACTGTCTACAGGTTGCATATAAGAAAAGAAATAGGAATAAGAGGAACACAACTTTGTAATCAATCATAAGTTTTATCTGATTTTCTGTTATTTTAATGAATCTGTCAGATGCTGCTTCATGGCCAGTGCTATTCCTTGCCTCAGAGGACTGCAGGAGATGACTCCACACCTCTTCTGCCACCACAACAGCACATGGAAGTTAGTTCTAGCCCTCTCTGATTTGCATAGGCAAAAATACATTTCAAATTAGAAGCTCCAAGCCCTTTCATTGTAAGCCCTCGCAGAACCCCCTCAAACCTTCGTGATTATTTTCTAATGACTCAGGTAACAGAGTCAACCCCTCAAGTTGTTTTGTAGAGGAGGTGCCCCAATGCTTCCTGTGAGAACACACCAAGGAAATTCTGCCACCCCAGCTTTGAAATTTAACATCAGTGTGTACAAACAGGAAAAACTTCCCAATAGTTTTCATCAGTTTTATACTGCTGCAGATTTACTTGCATGACCTTTCCTGACACAGACGACCAGTTACCACCTACTGAAGCTGGGTAATATACAGCAGGTGGCACAGGAGGAACATCATGAAGATGAAAGAATGTCATCATGAAGATGACTGCATTTTTAAATAGCTGAAGGAAGAGAAATGGGCTAGAAAAGCAATCCAGCTTGGAACAGGAACAATGCACTGTTTTACAGTTCATGCAGAAGGACATTTTTGCATATCGATGTATTGATAAGAGTGAATTGAAAAGAGGAAGAAATTTGATGCCACACGAGTCAGAGCATTGTTCCTGATGAAGCCACATTCATAGTGTGACTGCCTTGAAGATCATGTGGGAACTGGAAACAAACCTAAGGCTCAGGGGACTTTATTCTCTATTTCTCTCTAAAGACACTATTTCAGAAAAGCAAGGAGCAATTAAATGTGGAGACCAACTCATCCATCCATTTTCCTTGCTTTTTTTAGCTTTAAAAAAAGTGTAACATCCTTTAGTCGATGTTCAGATAAGGGGCATTTCTTCTGGTAAGAAAGATCAGTGGAGCTTTAATTATTTTTACGGGGTTGAGGTTTGCTTTTTTTTTTTTTTTCTTTTTTCTCTTTTTTTTTTTTTTTAATACATAAATAGTCCTGTTTTTCTAAGCCACAGCACTAAATAATAATGTAATAAGGACCGCAGTGCATCCCTGACAGATGCTCCTTCCTGACAGCACAGAGAGATGCAGCTGTTGAACAGGAGCCTGCAAATCCAGACCTCTGGGCCATGAAGCATTTCCCTGATTAGTTTTCTGCACCCAAAGCAGATCTCAATTCAGAATCTGAACCTAGTGCTGTAAATAGACAGAGGAAAAACACAAAATATTTGTTATCAAACTGAAGTTACAAATCCCAAACTACTATCAATCTGTATTTTTTTCCCCAGAGGGACATTTCTAAAACTCTGGAATAATGAGGTTATTAAAGGGTAATTTGCCCATATTTACACTTTATTACAGTTGCTCACAGTACTGCACACCCCATTCTGCATTAACTGAGCCAGCAGTACCAGCCATGTGTGTATCACAAAATTACTGCTTCTGCCACACCACTAAAGACAAAACTGATAATGTCTGTCCACAAGGGTTAAAGCATGGATTTTCCAAAGCACAGCATTAAGAGAAGATGGAAAGTGTGTATTCACATGTATATATCTATAGCAAATAAATCTCAAAACATTCCAGTTATGAAATGCTAAAGAGCTTCTCAATCTCCAAGTAGTTGCTTGTACACTGGTCAGTCTGAAGCTGCAATCAGCTTGGGATGAGGCAGGACTTGGAGTCCCCAGGGAACAGCTTTGCTGTATGAGGGTTCAGAGCAGAAAGGTCTCTGTGGGATAACTCATGAGTGGGTAAAGAGAGGGCAGGTAACCACTTTGCAACTAACAGGATAGAAACATTTCCCAGCAAAATGGGTAAGGTTACAGATCTCTGGTGAAGAGCACTGTGAGAGCTGCAGTCAGCTCTAACAAACGTGGTGAACGACTTTAGCACTCTTTCAAATCTCTCTGTAGTACATTTGTAGGATATTTCTCTGAATTTTATCCTTTCACCATTGGCACAGATAGCCTGGATGTTTTATCTTTTGTTTGATAAATGCCATTGCACACCTGTGTAGGAAAGACGCAGGAACTGCAATCTCCATTTTCAGGAATTAATTTCTAACATGATGCCACATTTTTTGTAGCATCCCAAAGACAGCACTGCCCACTTTCCTACCTAAGCTAGAAGTCATGCACAGAATAGCACAGGCCAAAGAGAGTAAGATCATTTTACAGTCAGCAACCATCCAAAATCCAAGTGTTGAGATAGAGAGGCAATATCAAGATATTGAATCATCCACCTTTGCTCAAGCAATAATGCCATGGGCTGGTCAGAAAGGAGACAGGTTTGCCCAGGAACTTTGTCACAGTCATGCTTCTTGATCAAGGTCTCTCTGGCCAATTTTGCAAAGCCACTGATGTGCAGAGAGATTAAGAGAAGAAGAAGAGCAACTCCTACCATGCTGTAGCTCCAGTTCCATGTGAGATCTGTATGGGACCAGCACCCATCAGGACTCCCAATCTTGCACTCCTTCTAAGTACATAGCTTCACTGAGAATCATAAAACAAGCAAGCAACACAAATTATAGCCTCTTACCCTTCAGAGATGAAAAAACAGAGGGTGGCATTGAACTAGTTTAAGATAATGGGAAAATAAATTAAGCAATTCTTCTTTTGCAAGTTGCAAGAAATTCATATCATCAATGACGACTTTGTAAAACTAATTAGATTCTTAAAGCTCTATTTTATATTTGATAATCTGATTCTATTTGGTGTGCCAAGACAGAAGTCATTTTGATCTGGAATTCTTCAGTACATTATAGGCACCCATACATTTCCATCTTCCAGAGACACTTTTTTTTAAAACTTTTTCTTTTTTATCTCAGTCTCTTTATAAGCTGCCACTTTTTTAACCTTTGAAAAATACCAATTCTTAACAACCCTTATGTCTTCAAAAAGCCCTAGAGAAAAGTAAGATTTTATTTAAAGTACTTTTAGTTGAGCCAGTGAATATTAGAGACAGGCAGATCAGAGATGAAGCTGTGGCTTTCAAAACTCTCACCCAAAAGCCTTTCCTTTACTCTCCTCCTTCCAAAAGCTAAAGAAAATGAAACACTTCTATCTTTCTTCTGACCAAAAGCCCGGTCTGCTGAACAGAAAATAAAATCCAGGATTTATTTCATTCCAAAACGGTATCCCTAACACTCTTGCCACCAATTCTGCCATTTGTCCATTTTCTAACATTTAGGTTTTCCAACCAAAGAAAAGATAAAACCACGGAGAAATTTTTCTTAAGCAAAAGATGTTCACCAGAAATCTTCTTTACAGCAGGAACCAACCCAGAGCAGGGATCGCATTTACGCCAGAGCTCTGACAAATGCCTGTTGAGCTGCAGCACTTAAACCACTTGCATTTTAAACAGCAGTTTGTCAAGTGATACTAATTATTTGGGAGGTCTCTGCTCCTAGAAACGTAAACATTTCTTTTCATACCAATCACATTTTCTTTTCCATGCGGTGCTTCCAGCAGAGACTGAAATTAAAATGGCTTCTTTGTGTGCCACGATGTGGTTTATGGCTCAAATCCCCCTCTACTCTTGCAAACAGGGGATAGCATTGCCCCGGGGCTCTGCACAGCACCTTCCCATCCCTGCTTTGTAGGCAGAAACCTCCTATCCACAAGTGGAGAGGTCTCTCAGGATCAAACCCATCCACTTTTCTCAAGGCTGTGCAGCTTCCCTCGGGCTGATAACACAGGTCTGGGACTTGCAGTAGCCTGAGGATCACTTGAACTTCATAAAGCAATCTAAGGGCTCAGTTGCTAGGGAGCACTGCAGGGAACTGACAAACAGGCAAGAGTCCGAGTCAAAAATCCCACAACCAATTCCCAGGCCTGCCAAGGCACAACTCAAACTCAGGCACATGTTTCCTTCAAACTCCCTCCTGGTTCAATAGGCACTGCCTGGGCTCTGCTTAAGCCAGGCCACAAGCCTCAGAGTTTCTTGAAAAACAGAATTTCAGTCCTGCCTCAGTATCTCACAGCAGGTCCTGCTTTTACTGACAAGTCTATTGGCCAAAAACTTCCAGCGTTGTATCCACACAGCGCCATGTGGCTGCACAGCAGGCCCTATCACAGAGAAAATCTGGCAGTATCAGCCAGAAAAAGTTTCATGAAATTACAGCAAGTAGCCCAAAGACTTTACCAGAAGCAAGACTAAACCAGCATTTTAGAGTCACGCTGAGCCATCTGCAAGTAACTTGTGGGAACTTTCTTGTTAAAGTAGTCAAAGATGGGATCAGCCTCTGCTGTTCAGGCAAACTTTATAGAGAAGTCACATCCATCCTCCTTGGGATAAGTGTGGGGTCCTTTTCTGTTTTCCAGACTTCATCAAAGTCTCATGTGAGCAAGTCGCTGAGCCCTGGGAGCTCACCCAGCATGTCTGGGAAGGTCACCTGTTATGGAGCTGCATCACACAGCCTCTGTGCAGAACCACCCTGTGAGGTACGTGATGGGGCAAAGCCAGACCATGGATATGAGTGTTACTTGACCCTCCATGTTCCCTCTCTGTACTAGGATGTGTTTACTGGTATAGGCAGAAAGGGATGTCAACTGAACCACAAAAAGAAGCTGATTTTCAGGGCAATGGCCCTTGGTTTAACACAAAGATTCCTCATGAAAAAAAGTTATTTTAACTTGATGGAGAGGGCAAGAACTTCAAATTTCTGCTGATGTTGGCTGTTAGGGGAGAGGTAATCAGGGAGCACACTGTATCATGTCCATGAATGTATACAGCTTTTATTATATGACCATTTTACTATTTCCCTTCTTCTTTAAAACAAAAGTGGTATCAATGAGTCTAATGAGGAAATCATGTTCATGCATCCAATCAATCATCGTGTCTCACAGTGAGCCCACCCCATTCCAGCTAGGGGGCCCATGGTAAATTGCAGAAAAAACAATGCACTCCTCTCCCCAGCACCATCACCTGCAGTCATCATAAATGTTATTTTTTATGCCAATGAATTACAAAGTCTCTTCAAGAGACAATCAAAGACAGAGTCAAGCAACAGAAATACTGGTGAGAGTAACTCGACAAGAGCTACAGAGAAGGTGGTTCTGACTCATTTTGAACTCAGAGCAATACATTTTCCAAGTAAAACATTGATTTAGAGGGGAATAGGCAAAAAGAAAAATGAAAGGACAAGGATCATAGGGACCAACCGCAGAGCAAAGCCCAGGGACCCGCAGGGCTCAAGCACGTGCACCAACCATGGGCACGTGCACTGCAAGGCTTGTGACTCACAGCCATGCTCATACAGCTCAGCGCCCTGCTGTTTCATCACTGATCCCTGACAACTCCTGAGAGCAAACATTAATTCCACCCTTTGGTTTGCTTTCACTTTACAGGAAATTCCCTTTCCTTTAGGGTTAATTTTTCAGACTGTTCTTGATGCAGCTCTTTGCACATATAGATATCATTATTGCAAAATCCTTTAGTGAAACTAAAGCAGCCATATCAGTTTTGAGATTACATGTATAGAGAAAACCTCTTCTTAATTCCTGCTAATGTCTGCAATGGAAATCATATTTATTTAGTAAAATACTTTATCTATTAACAATATGAATTTTCAGGCTGTGAGAGTACTTGCTTTGGTAAGTATGCAAATGATTTCCTGGAACATATCAGTAGATCCTACAAACCTTTCTGAAAAGACACCTGCTGCCTCTAAACTAATTGAATGATAGATGAATATATCACCCATAATCTTAAGAAAACAGGAGAAGTAAGGAAGAGGTGAAGAAGGATCAGAGCTAAGAATGCACTCACATAGACAAGGGAAAGGAGCAGTCCAAGAGGAAACAAGTAAGACAACAAAATCTGACAAACAACATTCAGTCCTGAGGTCCCACCAGAACAGAGCATCAAAGCTGACAGAAAAGTTAATGAGAAAATGCCAAGAAAGCAAAGGACAAAATGAGAACAGCAATGGTCTTTGCTTTCACCATTGGAGCAATATCCCTACATTCAAAAACTGCCACAGCTAATGAAAAACTCATTTGCTTTTCATAATAAATAAATAAATAAGTTTTCAAGTATTAACATGGTTACCCATAAAATCTCCAGATAGAGAGATCCTACACTTCCTGTCAGAAGTGTTGTCAGCAGCTGATAATGCTCTATTATCGGTCACCTTGGGGCACTGGCAGGTGACACACAAGTCAGCAGCACACACCGAAATAATCTCTGGAAGTTCCACTTTCAGCAAATGCCAACACTATTTTGGCACCCTGCCCAAGGTCTTCTGCACCAGTTAATCCAGTCCTGAACAGGATTAATTCCTCATACACACAGACTCTTTTGCTTCCAGGGCTATATAGCAATTGTGCTGAAAGCAGAGGGAGTTTAGAAATAACCTTTTCTACTCAGTCCTGCATTAGCTCTCAACAAGCAACTGTCTGAAGGATGCAGGAGATGTTCATCCCTTAGTGAGTCTGATATCATCACCAGTCACTCTATCAAATAACAAGTTATCCCAAAATCTAAGCAATAACTCAGAGATTATTAGAATATAAATCAACACTAATTTGCACAGAAGTCTCACTAGCAGTTGGTGTTGTAGGTTTGTTTGGGTTTTTTTTGGTGCTGCTGTTTCATGTTTCTTCTGGGATATTTGCAGTTTTAATTAGGTGTAAGAAGATGGAAATTATTAAATTAGAATATGCATGCGAGTTAGAGAACAATGCTGTTTAGTGATATTGGCTGCAAGGGTAAATTGCAGTAATTATAATGGTTATTGCAGTACAGGCAATGAACAGACAGCGAGAAACGAAGTGTGGGGCTGATTTCAGCACGTGCACATAGATACACCATTTACCACTCTACAAGGAATTCAGAGAAAGAGAAAAATAGAGCTCTATAGTGCAAAGTCAGACTGAAAGAAGTTGCATATCATAGCCATTTTTCATTAGGGAAATGGCCTCCACCCTCTGCTCTTCCCCAAAGCCCTTCAGCCACTGCTCAGCAGCTGTCATGGGGGCTGAGGCTTCCACACAGCACCCGAATGTCCTGGATCTCCCACTGACATGAGTGAATAAGACCTGGAAATTGTTTTCCAGGAGAACCAAACGTGGAGGAAGGATCATGTCAGGGCACCACACTCTTTTGTACAGGAATAAATGACCAGCCAGGAAGGAAAGTCCATTGAAAATGAATTTCCAATGAAATGGGAAATGAATCCAGAGAGCCACCCAAAAGCCTACTGCCATGCAGTGTGGACAAAGTCCTGCTATAACCTAATTCCTCTTTCCTTCTTCCATTTTGCAGCACACAGATGTGGCTGCATTGCTCACCAGACCTACATATGGGTGGTATAAATCTGATCATGCATAACACCTTTGTGATCCTCTGTACACACCACACAAAGACACACGAGGTATTATTTATATTGTATTCACAACTTAAAGAGCACCTTCCACAAGCAGCTTAAAAACTCAGCCGTTCCAACTGAAAATCACACCTGTCAATCAGCACCACCTCCCGGGCTTAAAACCAGACATACTCTCACTTGGGACTTCTTTGCAATTACATCGATGCCATACAATTACAGTTTGAAAAACGTGGCACAAGATACCTTTTCCCCTGCTTCTTGCAAAAATGATTCCACAGCAAAACTGATGAATGCCAGTGGCATAATCAAAGTGAAAGTGAAACAGAGCTCTGCAATTAATGATTGACTTATAATTACAAGTGGTAGTAGGGACAGTTATTGAGCAAATGTGCAGATATGCAGACTCCCATATCCCCTACACGTGGACTAACCTACAGTGTACACTCTAGCTGGTCAAAAGCCCTCTGAAATGATGTATGTACGTGTCATCACTAACCTCTGCACTCCTACATACACTGAATCCCTCTCCCACACAGGGCAGCAGCTTCCTTGGCTAAACCACCACTTTGCGATCACTTGGTTCTTAGTGAAAGAGACATAAAAAGCACCCAGGTGTTTGGGGATTTTTTTCCTTAGAAATCTCCTAGATTTGGCCCCTAAAATCAAGAATAGCATCTTCTACAAATAGCAGCTCACTCATGGCCATAAGGAAGCATGAAAAACTACTGCAGCAGATAAAAGTTTTAAGAAACACATAAGAAGAACACAGGTATTATGACATATGCATCTATTAGACATTTCTTTCAAGCATGATTAGCTAGCAAGTAGTTTAATCTAATTCTTTAATAAACCCTGACTCTGCTATAGGAATACTGTAGTATACAGTCATTCTTGTAGAAACCAGCTTTCTGTGAATGCCAAGGAACCAGATCAACATTTCCTGTTTAAAATAGTGTTAAGTGCTGCATATATAGATATTACATCTTAAATAGCAAGTAAACATCCTGCCTATCAAGGTCATGTTACCTTTGAACCTCCTATTTCAACTTTTCTTCTTACAGCATAGACTGGTCTGGAAAACATCACAAGGACTCCTAGAGAGGGTGGTGGGAAATCAAGAGGAAATGGGAAAGAGGAACAGAGACAGTCACAGTGCCCGGCGAAGGGACACAGATGGAGGCTGCCTGAGTGGGTTTCAGCACTGCACACAGAATAGTCCCATGACCAAAGATCTCAAGCCATCAGATGACTTCTTTCAAAAACAAAGGTGCTGTTTCTCATGGTACAAGCCACTGGGGTTGGTTTGGTAGTGGAGAATAAAGTCAGAAGAGGACCTCTCTTAGGAAACTCAGGTAGCTGGTGCTTTAGTGACGCTAGCTAAAACTTATTTTTCCTCATCAGGTGGGAAACTTTCCTTCAGGTAACTCAGGACCCATTCAGCCCCTACCAACTCCACCATCAAGGCAGATAAGAATGGCTCTGCAGCCATGTATCAATGGGAAAGCAGCATTTTCACCCAGGGAGATGCCTGTATATGTGAGCCTGTGTGTACCTCGCATTATGGCTCAAAGAGGATCAGCAGCACTGGCTTGCAGGACTTCACTCAGAAAATCCAAGCATCAGTGAAGGTCCAGGGACAGCCAGAGTCACCACCATAGCCACGCAACCCTGCACATGACATGCCACCCACTCGTGGCTTTTCCTGAGCCAAAGGATGCTGAGTCTCCTCTATCCAACAGGATTGCTGTGTATATTTGCTGTTTGAAAGCAGACTTGTAAGTAAAAGGGGGTAAAATGATACCAGGTGTTCCTTATGATGGTCTGTGTGTGGTTGCACTTGACTACTGTAAACCTAGAATCACAGAATCATTAAGACTGGAAAAGATCTCTAAGATAACCAAGACCAACTTCTAACCAGCCCTGCCAAGTTCACCACTAAACCTTGTCCCTAAGCACCACATTGACACAGTTTTTGAACACTTCCAGGGGCAGTGATTCCATCATTTCCCTGGGCAGCTTGTTACAATGCCTGACTGCCCCTTCAAAGAGGAAAATTTTTTAATATCCAATCAAAATCTCTCCTGGCACAACTTGAGACATTTCCTTTCGTCCTTATCCCTTGCTACTTGGGAGAACAGTCTGACCCCCACCTCTCTACAACCTCCTTTCAGGCAGTTGTACAGAGTGATAAGGTCTCCCCTGAGCCTCCTTTGTTCCAGGATAAACAACCCCAGCTCCCTCAGCTGCTCCTCAAACGATTTAGTCTTCAGACCCTTCCATAGCTCTGTGGCCCTTCTCTGGACCCCCTTGATTACCTCAATGTCCCTCCTGGACTGAGGGGCCCAGAACTGAATATAGAACTCAAGAAGGAGCCTTGCCAGTGCCCAGCACAGGGGGACGATCCCTGCCATGCTCCTGCTGGCCACACTATTGCAGATAAAGGCCAGGATGGCATTAGTCTGGGCACACTGCTGGCTGTCAGCTAACGGCCAACCTCTGTTCTTCTATCAGAGCGCCCACAGCTTTCTAAAACCAACAACTTGATTTTATGGTGCTTTTGACAGGGAGCCTCCCTCAGGAGCCATTTCAGGAGTTTGTATCTCAATTTACATTTATGACCCTGGCAAGGTCAGGGTGTGGCCAGGCAGAGGCAGGGACCCGGCATCCCGCCCTGGGCACAGGTCTCAGGGAAACCTGCTGTCTCCCCAGGGCCAGCTCAGCAAGGCATGAGCAGCATCTCCCCACCTGAGCTAATTTTCAGTGCTTGTGAAAATCCCAGCTCATTCTTGCAACACAGAGAGGTCACCAGAAATGTCCAGAGAACATTGGTTAATTACCTGTGATATCTAAAACAAAGATTGTCAATTTCAAGGCTATCAATGCAACCATTTTCAGTATCACTACATTCACTTTCAATTGAACTTATGAGAAATGGATACAGTTTCTGCTCTCTTTCCTCAGCTATTTTGAGACACATCTGAAACACAAATATTCAACAGAAAGATGGAACTGGAAGAACAGTAGCCACAGACAAACCACGAGTGCAGATGTAGTCTATTTTTGTTAAATGTGCCTTTGTAGCACGATTTTTTTTTAATATAATCCCTGTGTTTTTTTCAAGTATCACTGTGCTGAACAGAGCAGTGCATCACCTCTGTATATGACACAGCCTGTAGCCCCTCTGTTTAAAGAGGAAAATTTGAGTTAATCACCCACATCACCTCATTAGTCTCCATCTCCCAACAAATAAAAATTAAAGAGAAGCATGCTTGCTGGAGTAGAATCGCTGAAAGGCAGAAGTTGCAAGATTACTGTGCAGTGCACTGCCAGCTGCAGGCAGGAGAAGGCCCCAACAGGAATGCCAAGCCCCTGGCACATACAGGAAATATATATATATTTTATTCTTTCACTGACTTTCTTTTTTAATTTGTTCAAATCATGCTTCAAAAGGGGAAAAGGCACTTATAATCACAAGACGACAGACAGAGTTCTTTTTTTGGTGTTTTTTTTTGGTGACCCAGCGGTACAATTATTCTGCATACTGCATGCATATCATGAGGTTAAATAAGAAATAAGGTCAGGCCACAGAAACTTCAGAACACAATGAACAAATAAAAAAATCTCTATCATCTTGCTAAATATCTTTAGGGAGAGTCATCTATTTCCCAACTATGTCCATTTGTTCCTTAAACTATAGGATTTGGATTTGGTAGAAAATATGAGAAGAATCAAGGCTGTAATATGAATATTCACAGTGTAAATGTATATACCTCATGTATCTCTATTCAAAGAAAGTATATGAGACATTCCAAACCTATGCAGCACTTCACCTGTGTCTTTCATATCCATGTTTACTATTGTGACAAGGAAGAGCCTCTGAAAACCCCATTCACACCTCATTGAGCACGTAGCACACTACTGCGTCCGAACCCATAACAGAACATTTCAGAGCAAAACACAAGTTTAATACTAAGGACAGCAATATCCTCACATAAGTATTTATTGCACGAGATTTGTGCAGGCAGGGACATGTCTCCTATGGCACGCTGTCCATGGGCTCACATTCTGGTTTAACGCTGCCTGTGCAGGGTATCCCAGTCCCTCTCCAGCTCCTCCCTCGCCCCGCCGTACATCACCCAACGAGCCCAGGGACAGGGCTTCGCTCAAAAGCTCCGCTTCGTCAATTCACACCAACATTCATTCCAAACCCTACCAATTCAGCTAAGAAACTGCTGGTGGAAAGGAGAAATAAGGTGACTGCTCTGCGAGCCCGCTGGCAGTAACCTTGCCCATGGGGCTGGCGTTTCCCGGTGGGGCTGTCAGACAGTGCACACGGACACACACACGGACACGGTTACTTTTCCTTCGACCCTGACACCTCACAGCAAGCCCGTCAGCGCTGCCTGGGCAGGTATCTACACCTCATCCCCGTGGTGCAGCCAGAGGAGCCCCATCCCAGCCCGAGCTTCCTCCCCGGCCAGCCCCGCTCCTGAAGCGAGATGCTCCGGGAGGACGAGCTGGGCAGAGCCCGCATCTCCGGCATCCCACGCCGGCCCTTTCCCAGCCGCCTCCCGCGGTGGCGGGGCGCTCGGTCCTTACCGTAGAGCAGGTTTCTCGTCACCTGCCCCCCCATATCGGCGCGGCCCCCGCCCGGCTCCGGCTCCGGCTCCGCTCCGCAGTCCCCGGCCCACGCGGGAC
>VWZU01002026.1:3440428-3499837 GCA_013397095.1 Sterrhoptilus dennistouni
AAAAGCCAACAGAAAGAAAAGGGAAAAAAAAAAAAAAAGCAGTGCAAAAAAAGCCCAAGCCAAAAAGCATAGTCAGGGTGTTTGCACTAGTGCTGCGTGCTTGAGGAGAGCTGTGTCCAGCATTTTCAACCTGCAAGATGAGCCTCTCCTGAGCCCTCCATCCAGTCACCACTGCCGGCTCCCCCGCTGCTCCCACCTGCCCAGCCGAGACGTGCACCCGGATCCCAGAGCCAAGCAGCAGCTCTTCCTCAGCTGAGCAATGTGCAGGCAGCACTTTGCTCATCCTGCCCAAAGTCACACTCTGCAGAGCTCATGGCAGCTTCTTGGCAGAAGAATCTTACTTTTTTCCTTCTGGTTTTTTTCCCTCCCCAGATGATGCTGCATTTACAGCAATGGGTGGGGTGAGGACTCGTCCCCAGGACGACGCCAGGATCACCATGATATGGCCCCTACACCCCAATGGGTGCAGGACATCTCTCAGGTCACACCAACCCACCACAGCACCCTGCTCTGCTGCTCCCTGGCTGCTGGGGACCCACAGATGCCACAAGGATACTGCTGGTTTCATCTTCTGGGGGGCACCTCACTCTCTCAGGCTAATGGCAAAGGGTCCAGAAATTTATAAACTGAATACCACGTTTCACTTGGAGGAATGAAGGTTCACTTGGACATTCAATCCCAAGTTTTCTCCCTCAGTTTCTCATTTCAGCTCTGCTTTCCATCCTTACCTTAATCTTGCTACAGCTCTGTGAATAATTGACTTCTTGGTTCACTGCCTCAACGAAGAGATTGCTAGAAAAAAAATATAATTTCATGTTGGCCCAAAAATGAATGCTTTGTGCGTCTCACTGAACAAAATGTTTCTTTAACTCAAAATGAAGCATTTTATTTTCAGAGTTATTTTTACCTCATTTTTTCAAGTTATGGTCATTCAATCCAGCTCTGAAATGATGTCCTTAAAAAAATAAATTAAGCCCTTTGTTTTGAATACACCAAAAGGAAAACTGTGAATTGCTATCTTGTCTGATTATTTTATTTTTTGCAACTTATTGGCTTTGTTTGTTTGTCTGAAGGGGAGGGTGGAGAGGGCAGACTGCCAGAATGAGTCATCCTGTTTGGCAGAAAATTATAAACAATTTCAATTGATTTTAAAATTGGGGCTTTTTTCCAAAAGAATCCAGCATCCCCTCCCACCCCTGAGCTTCCCCCAGTGCTGAGGAGCAGCTCCTGGGGGACACAGACCCTCAGAGCCATCCACAGCAGTAGAAAGGCCTGTCTGCCATGGTCTGTGATAATTCCTTGAGGATTATTTGCCATATGGCAAATCCTTCCTTCACAACACATCACACTGAAACTTACTACTCATTTGTGGTCACCTCCAAGCCCATTTCAGACTTTTATCTATTCCAAATTACTCCTCAATCTTTCATGTTCCAGGTTCTCCCCTAGACAAAGGGAAAACCTACTACCTATTGTCCTGTTCCTGTTTTACAGTTCTCTCTGTTGATACACTCTAGGTCCCCTTGGGGTGTTTCTTTGCCCTTGTCAATAAGGATAAGGCCTCCCATTCTGGCATCAAGTATAAAAATCAATAACATCACCGTTTGCACTCCCTTCTAAATCACTGACAAAGGTATTAGGTTGGACCCAACAAAAAAACAGCCCCTAAATCCATTTCCATTCATGAACTGCATCCAGCAAACTCTGGCCAAGCAGCAGTGCTGCTGTCCAAGCAGGAGGAATCTGCTGCAGGAGTATTTTGAGGCAGTGTCTGATCTTGCTAAATATACTTATTAACCACAAGAGTAGGATGCTGAGGCTGCAGAACACTTCTGAAAATAGATTCACGGTCATCAAGCTGTGCATTAGCTAAAACCTTGGGTCTTTCCAAGGAGCCTTGAGCACACAGTGGGGCACCTCTCCCAGCCCTCCCAGGATAAAATCCCTACCCAGGGTACCAGGCAGGGTGGCCAGGAAGGGCTATGACTATCTGTGTTGCTTTCCTGGTGTCCTGGTAAAAAGGCTGGCAGGTCAGCAAGGAGGATGCCAAATAATCATCATGGTCTGAGAAAAAACATCCCAACACAACCAAACTGCCTGTTCAACTCTGACTGAGGGAAAGCAGAAGAGACACCTGCAGAGAACCACAGCAGAGAGAACCAGCTCTGCAGAGACCAGTCTTGCACAGGAGGAGACACAGAAAAAGATACAAAGAGAGAAGGAAAGGACGAAAACTCCAACTCAGGGAGATCAAGGATAAGACCATACTTACGCATAGGCCAGGCCAAGAAAATGGAAATCCAGTTCATGCAAGTGTCATGCAGCTAGAAGTCCTTTGGAATTGGATTTGGCTCTGTGGAGAACTGGAGTTTACACTTCGTTAGAGAAACAAAACAAGAAATAAAACCTCTCTTGATGTAGGTTACATCTCCTTTAATGGTGCTGCAGGTAGAGACATCCATCCAAGAAACAGTCCAAAAAGTTTCCTTGAATATCAGCATGGGTAAAAGGAGGGAACTCTGGAAATCAATCTAATATTCACCAGGTACATGAAATCTCTTATGACTTTAAGGTTTAAAAGCAGCAACCAGTTTCTCTCTTACCACTTACATTTGACTTTATGGCAGCAAACAGATTGACTCTAAATTGCCCTTTTTCACGCAATGTAGTAGCTCTCAGCTACTGGAGTTTATCTAGGAAGATGGGATAATTTATGGGAACACATTCTTCAGTCTTTTTTCAGCATGAGTCTCTGACTGCTACTAGGGGGAAATTTCACCTGTACAGAAAACAGATTTCCTTCAGGAACCTCTGCCATTGTAACTTCAGAGGAAAAATGATGCTCTCACCAGGAAAGTATCCAATAAAAAATGTCTCACCAGCATGCACAAGAAACAGCTAGGAAATCTTGCCTTCTATGCATTCTTTTAAAATTAATTTATTGCCATAAATGGAGGTGACTTAGATGAAAGGTGTGTCTCCACCTTCAATCCTTTATCTGTAATGCAAAGACACAGATACTGCTGCAGCAAGCAATATGCTGATTAGGTGATGTTTATGCAGCCATTTGGGAATATAACAAGTTGTGTCATTATTAAGGATTATTATAAAGCTGCAGCTCTGGATGAAAGCCCAATCTCATAGTGTAAGTCAAAGGAAATTCAAAATTCTGGCTTAAATTCTTAAAATCACGACTCATACCTACAAACTACGGCACTGCAACTGCTAATCCAGGTGGCTTAATTATATCAATACAATTCTCTGCAGGCACAGCAGGAAGGGGAATTTAAGGACAGGAAAAATCTTTAGGTTGACTAACCACCTCCCATTCGCACTTAGCTTAAATGAGACATCAGCTGTGTTTGCTTTAGTGACAGGAGCTGCAGCAGCACAGGGGTAAAGGCTGTCTCTGGCAGGGCAATAAAGACATCAGGGAGGTGTTGTAATGGATGTCCAGGTTGTGGACTGATTTGGTGAAGGAGAGCCAGACGCCTCATGCCACTGCTCAAGGGCTGTCATTCCTGTTTATGTAAAGCCAAAGGTGGCACAAGACATTCAAGTCTTAACCCTGATGCTGCCAGCACTCAGCGTTTTATCAGAACCTCCCTGCTTGACTGCCTGCCGGAGAGGAAGAGAGAAACAGCAGTGTTGGAGAGGGACAAAAGGCTGAGCAAGAAGGATTTCTACAGAAAGGAACTGAACTGACCTCAGACCAAATTGCACAATATTTTTCCATCAACATGGAAAAATGCTCACAAACCCCACTGGATGGGGGGTTTATCTTTAAAGAGAGTAACTCAGTGCATGAAGGTATTAGGAAAGAAATTAATGCACCAAAAGCGAAGAGTGCTCCCTCTTCCTTGAATACTTTTGGGATAACATATTGAGAAAACCTTGTGGGAAACTAAGAGGAAGCAAAGACTAAAAAACCCAGAACTCAATGTAAGATGTGCCTGGCAATAAAACATTGCGCTGAGCTAACCAGGAGCTTTTAAATGATACAGGAAAAGTCTGCCTGTCTGTGGCAAGGTCCCCTGGAATCTGCCAGAAGCCCATTCCTGAGGGCTAGTATCATGCTGTGCATGACACCAACTAGGCCTTCAAATGTCTCCAGCTCTGACCTTCGTTTCCATGCTAAATTAATGGCTTTCCCTCTCACTGCCATTTCACATTACCTCTTCAAGCACAACAAGATTCAAAAGAATCTTAGGCTTATCCAAATATAATGGAAAATGAATATAAAAACATGTCACCAGAAGAAACACTGTAATTTTATAAACCAGAGAAATGCTGATTTATAACGCTCACCTGAATGAAGTTGACGTATGTATTCAGAACTAGAGAGAAAACTAATGTTTCTGTCTTAAAACAAATATTTTCTTTAATCTCATGAGAATATTTTTACTTCAACTGGAGGTACGGTACAATGACAACATGGCAGGACTGAAAAATGTGTTATTTCAAGACCAGTTCTCTGGCTATTAAATATTTGGAAACTTTGAACAGTATCACATTATAAGGCACTATGGCAGACTTTAGCAACACAAGTATGTCTTTCCACACAAAGTTACAGGGAATACTGGTATAATAGATATGCTTTTATGTAAGTTGTTTGTTCACACTTTATCAGAGACAACACCCAGATTCTGCCCTGAAAAACTAAATTACCATCTGGAATCAACAGCATTTTTATGGCATTTTTGCTTTAACCTGTGATTGCAGAAGCAAACACTACATTCATTTTCACAGTATTTTCCTGTAGGAAGAGCTGATGCCTCTCTGCCTGAACTAAAGACACACGTTTTGAGTTTTTTCAAAAATTTAAACGAGGACCTTTTCAAGCAACAGGTTAATTCACTGTAACAATCTTCATTCAATGCCCTCTGGAAAGGGCACAAGCAAGACTCTCTGAAACCAAAGAGGTAAATAAGGTAATCAGAAAGCACCGGCACCAAGGTCAGATAGACAACTTCCACTCCAGCACGTGATAGCTTTCGAGAGCCTGATTTTGTAATCTTAATAGCATTCTCTCACCAAAGAAATGCAATTTCTAAAGATTTTTCTAGGCAGATACAATGATAAGAGTGAATAACCTCTCTGTTTCCTGTGCCACCCTTTCAGAGAAAAGCCTCTCACTTACATGCAGGGATGTTTGTAATCAAGCAAAGGCACTGTATGTTTGTGATGTAAATATTAGCCCAGCAGAGAAACACCTTTTTATTACCCTGCTGAAAGTCCTCTAGAGAGGACAGTGAAGGGCAGCAGGATCCAAAAGAAACCTTTTGGGCTGGCAAGACAGGCAGGCAGGTTCATATCACATGTTTGTGAAAAATGTCCCCCACTGTGTGTGCCCACAGAAAGTTTTAGCCTGGGTTTTGAGAGGCTCCTGAGGTCACAGATTACAGTCAGTGATCCTTGTCCAGGAGAAGCCTCCATGCACTCCTTTTCACCCCAAAACTTCCCTGTCTCCTGCTACAGGGCCATCTCAGAGGAAATGTGACTTATTTACAGACCTTTCACTTATTTACAGACCTTTACCAGCTGCTTTCACAAGCTCTTTTACATTGGTCTCCAGGGTACCAAAGGAGCTGGAGGTCAAACACTTCAAGGGCAAAATTCATGGCAAGGGTGAATTTTCCAGCCCTGGTGAGAGGAATCTTGCCAGTGTAAATACCAAACAAATCATGTCTTGCCTGTTACAGGTGTTGCCCCTTCCCACTCCCTCTGTGCATCTTTTACTCACTGCTCTCTGGTATTCTGCATTCCCTCACGAGATACTCGTGTTTTGTACCTTCCCATCCCAGGCCCTCTGTGGCCTTTCATGTTTTACCCGAAATTTAGCCTTCCTCTCTTGTTATGTCCTTTAACTCCTTTCTTCTGTTATTCAAACGAAAAGACATTTTGACTCTAACTCAGTCTCACAGAAGTATCATGAAAAGTCACAAGCCAGAGGCAGTGGATTTGGGGCAGCTATTATGGGAATAAGAAAAGTTTTGGTTCTTCAGCTCGGGAAAGTAGGACTTAATCACTACAAAAAAAATCACAGCTTTACCTTCACCAAATGCCATTTTTTTTAATAGCTACTTTATCAGAGCACAAAGCAGATGAACCTAAAGTGCAAATATTGTACTAAGTAGAGCAGTGGTCATATTTCCCTCCAGTCACTTCTCTATCCCACATCTCCATTTCCAGGAGAAGGGATCAGAGCAGGACATGAGACTCATATTACCGAACACAGAAAAATGTCCATATTCCTAGGATCTAAACCATGCTAATGTATTCACCACTGCAGCTTCTAGACTGAGTGTCTCTGACCTACCACAGCTTCTTCTGATCTGCCGCAAACTTCCCAAACCAAAACAACACTGCTCCTGCCATTGTGCCTCTTCCTCCCATACACCATGCCTCCAATCCAAAGGTCTTTTTCACTTCTCCTTCCTCCCTCCCCCAATTCTTTGTCTCAGCAACCTCTTCTGTGCCGCCCACACACTTGGAGAGTGGAGAGCAGACCAATCTGGCAAGCTCAAATAACAACAAAAAAAGGAAGAAAAGGAAAAAAAAAAAGTAGTTTTCTGGCCTAGAAGACTTCTCTGTATTTTTATCTGGAGGGAGCAATCAAATCTCTTTTCCTTTCACCATGAACCAAAGGGAATGGTGATGGACCCCAAGGCCTCGCATTCTCACAAATCAGCCCTCACAAAAATAAGGGGGAAAGGCTGGTATTTCTTACACAGGCACCTCTGAATAGGAAGCTTCTTTTCATCCTTTTCGTCAAGCTTCTTTTCAACCCTCTTCCAGCTCCAAGCACCAGTTAAAAGTATCAGTTTTTACAAGGTGGGGTTGCATTAGCCAGTTTTCTTGTTACTTTTTCTTAAAAAGAGCTGAGGACAAGCTTTGCTGCCTGCTTGGAGGCTCCTTAACCAGCCAGGCAGTTGTTGGCACTTCTGGGGCTGCTGGGCTGGCTGGGCATGTGCCCACACACACAGCACAAGAAGGGGGTTTGGAAAGCTGCAGCACTCCCTCAGTGCCCACATGGCACTGGCAACATTTACCCATCAAAGCCCCAATCCTACAAACTCACCAGCACACACAAAAAAATCCACTCTGGCATAAAGCATCTAATGACATTAATGGCACAAAGCACAGTGATACGGTCCAGGCATGTGGAAATAATCACAGGCCCAGAACCCAGGATGACTGATTTTTTTCCCATTCAACATATGTTTTACTTAGATGTCTGCTTCTTCCCACCCTTCCTTCTCTCTGTCTCCCAAATTATTATTTGGTTTTTGGGGGAACAGAGAAAAACATCTTTAAAACAGAAACATTAAATCACACCTATCTAAGGAAATGCTTAACTTAGATATAAAAAAGACATTTTATTAAATACACGCATTCCCAATAAGAGGCAGGATTTCACCTCAGCACAACTGGTCACTTGAGCAGATAAAATACATCTGAACTCTGTTCAGCATGAAGAGCTAAAAATAATGTTTGTGATTAGAATCAAAGAAGTTGAGTTTCAATGAGGAATAAACATTGCTTATTAAGACCAAAGTGTATGTTCCACAGGATGACTCAAAAACTCTAAGCTATTCTGTTGCAGCTATTTGCTTGTTCAAGGTGACCTGTGAGCCATACCCCAGGCTAGTAAAAATCAGCAGTTACATCATTTACAACACCAATCCAAACAGAGTGTCTCTCCCACCCTCTCAGGTCATCTTAACTCAGCTGTTCTTATGTCCTGGAGACATTTTAGCTGCACAAAAACATTTTCACTTTTGCAGCTTTGTGCCAACTATGATGACTCCTGTCACTTTAGCCTTATGTAGTCACACAGACAAAATGTCTATCTTCAATGGCTTTATCAGCACAGTTGCAGCCACAGTCATCATAATGCTGACAGTCTTTAACCAGGCTTTCACCCAGTATCCACCTACACTGCTCTATTGAAAGCAAAATGTCACCTGTGCCTCTAGAAGTAGATCAGCCACCATACTCTTCACCAGATTTTGCAAACTGGACGTTTTCACACATCTCCTCTTGTTGTGTAACTTGAGGGGCCAGTACCAACACCAATTCAGTGGCAGCAGCATGTCCTTGTCCACAGGAGACACTAGCACATTGCAGGGGAACCCCTACTTGACTCTTACCCAGCTTTTACCTTCAAAGAGAAAAGACAGACAACTGATGCTCAGTGCTCCCCAACTTCAGCTAGATCTTCATCAAACTGCACTCTGCCACACTTCCAACTCCCACACAGTGAACTCAGTCCACTGACATTTCCAAGACCTCATTCAAGGCCTGACTGTGATCTCACCCCCACTTTAGAGACTATTTGCTCTTCAGCTTCAGTGAGAGGACAGAAGAGAATGTTTTTCATTAATGTAGAGTAGTTAAGAAGTATAAATCTTTTTCTGTCCATCTAGATCAAGATAGGAACACTAGACATGGGCATGACAAGATCAGTATCTCTGCATGTTCCATGTTAGCAGCACAGGTCTGTACACTACATGGACACAATGATATTTCAGATGATGATCCTTTTAACAGGTTCAAGTCTACTGAAGATTCATGTCTTAGGAGTTTGTGATCTTCCCAGAAATTAGGTTTTGCTTCACAACAAACCCTAGTACCAGCTGTCAAGGTAGAGGTTTATTTAAGAGAATATATACAAGAACCATACCACAGTGCCCCTTAGCAACTCCCCTTTGAACCGGCTGCTCTTGGGGAGGGCAGGGAGACACCTGTCCCCGGATGCTCAAACACCAGAGTTTGCCTGCTGGTCACTCCTTCTGGATATTGTTCATGCTAACCTAAAGCTCAGTAACTACCTGTTTTCCTCACAGCCTACACTACATTGGTAACACCATTTATCCATCTGCTGCTCTGCAAGTCTGTGAAACCCCTAACAGGCTCAAAACTCAGGCAATACAGAAAAGCATCTTTATTCAATACCTTATTTCACCTTCTAGCAAACAGACGCAATGTCTGTCTCACACAGCAGGGATGGACCCTTAGCTGGGTAAGACCAAAGTCTGAGCCAATACTTGTTGGGATTTAGAAAATTTGAGCCAAGGAAGGAGACTTGGAAGATGCTGAAATTTGAGTGGGAGAGTTGTGTAAAGACACACAGAAATATTTAAAGGAAATGGGCACAATGAAGAGGAAAGACATTTTTGCTGGCTTATGAAAATTAAGCATACTCAAGCCTTAATCTGTACTACTGAATCAGTACTAAGAATTTTGCCAGTGAAGCAAAACAAAAGCAGAAATGGAAATAGCATCTGACATTTGCTATGTCAGACTCATACAAATTGCTGCAGTAAGTAGTCTTTGAGACAAACAACACATCATAGGCAGCATGTGATTTTAACTTTCATTTTCAGAGTACAAAGGTGTCATAATCTGGAGAGTTTTGGTTCTTGTAAAAGCTGGTTATGCTGATTTATATTTAAGAAGAAATTTTCCATTTGGATAGTCATGTTAAATCTAGAAGACATCAAACAAAAGAACATGTGAGAGAAAAATAGATTGAAATACAACACAGAAATAGAAGATAATTTGGATAAAATTTGTTGTAAGTAATTTATTGTTGAAGTAGCCTTCAAACTTAAGTTCTTGGAATGTAAAATGCAGAATATTTCTGTAAATTATTGTTTGGGAACTGATCGTCTAAGCCTCAGAGACTTATCCAGTATAAATGAAAGCATCTGGCCTTGTATCTTTAAGACCATAATGAGATGGCTGCTGAGCAGTCACTATGGAAAGGATGATACTCAGAAATTAATATCTCTCTGAGCACAGAACATATAATGAAGATAACAAGGCATATCTGAAGATAACAGACAAACAGGACTTGGACTACCACATCAAGCATACTCAGTGGATTAGTCACGCAGGCAGCAGACCTGCACTGGGGGGACAGGAGGAGAATGGGGTAAGGAACCTAACCCGAAATAATTAACCTTTGGGTAAGTAGCAGACCATTATCAAGCCCTAGAACCAGGGCTAGCATTTCAGGGCAGTCAAAGCTGGGGTTAGGTCCTATTCTGGGAGCTGTGTTTTTTAGGGACATTTCCACAATTTACAGCCTGTGGGGTGCAATAGGCTCTGATATCATCATTTTCTAAATACTATCTGCACAACAGATGTTTTGTGTGTGCACACTACCCCTCAAGCTTCAACCATCTGGTTTTTTACCTAACAAGTCAGGTGTTCACGTTTTTAATCAAAAGAATAAAATGGGCATTTTTTTTATTTTCTAAGGAAGAAAATATGGGGGTTCTTCACTTATTCTCTGCACTCTTGCAAAACCTTCTTAGAAATGAAAAAAAAATATTGGAGTACTAGGTGGAATGATTCCCCTTTAGTCACAGGGAAAATTACAGAGTAGGACTGTAAGAGGGTGAATAAGTAGCACACACAATGGAGCCTGACACCACCTGGCTTTCTTCTCTCTTTTTAAATAAGCAAAGAGTAACATGAAGAGGCACCATGGAGACAGAGAGCTCCATTATCAGGCAAGATGTGGAGAGAGGAAGAGCAATGGTGGATGAATGCTGACATCTAAACATATGTAAACACCCCAGCAAGGGCCAGGGGTGTCACAGGTGGGTCAGAACCTGAGTCCTTTGAGGACCTCAGACTGCCATCCCTGACCAGATGAGGATCAGACCCCTGATAAGATGAGAGGGAACCAGCATCAGATGCACAGAACTGGGACATATTGCTTGAGAGCTGCCCTCTCCTCTACCCTCTTCCCACAAGGGATGAAAGCCAATCAACAAAGAACTTTTTAATGGACCATCACTGGTGATTGACCAGCTGTGACACTTGGCAAGTTTGTAATTATGAGCCCCAGAGAAACGGCATCATTGCAAATGCCACATGGTTTAAGTTCAGCATCTTTTCTGGTTACTGTTTGTGTACAGGAAGCTTCCTTGCTGGAGAAAGTTCTTTTTGTTATTTCTTCCTATTCAAATAGGATTTATGCCATTAATTTTTTTAAAAAAACAAACCTGTCTTAAACCTACTTTAAAGTTAAAAGATGCAAAAATCAAATAGCATAAATGCTTCTCCTCATTGCCCAAGCCTTAGAGCATAGCCACAATATCACAGTTCTCCCTCAGCCAGACTGCAGATATCCACAGTGGTCTGAAACAGTAACAGCAAATATGAACCCATCATATGTAGAAATAATTGCATTCATCACATTCATCACTGATTAATGCACAGACAAGTAAAACTGTGCTAACAGAAATATTCCTCTCCCAACCCAATAGCTACAATCACCCAACCACTAAGAAGAGGCATTATCATAAAGGGCTCTGTCAGGTGCCAGGGAAATAAGCAGTGAATGAAAGCTCATTATTAACAGGTCAGAAGCAATTATTTGTTCAACCAGGAGTAGGGAAATTTTAGCTAAGTAACACACATCTAAACATCACAGATTTACCAAAGTTCCAAATTAAGGAACTGGGAATGGGACCACTCAGACTGTTCACTGCACACAGAGCACCCAGTTCAAGGTGCCACTGCAGCCCACAGTGACCCTTCCCACTGTTCCAGGCCACCTTCAAGGGATGACCTTCTGTGCAGCCATCACCACCCTAGGCTCCTTTGCTCATGTTCCCAGCAAAGTGGTAATTTCAAGTGTGATTTTTCTTGCTTGTGATGTGAAAAATGATAGAAAACAAAATCTCCTTTCCTAGAGGTCAACCTACTCAGCCACTTTAGTTGACACATGCTATCTTCAGTATCCAGAGGGACTCTGGAGGATGACTGACTGTCAACAGCAATGAAATCTGGAAAAAAACCCACAGCTGTAACAGGGTTTGCTCCATGCCCAGTCCAGAGGATAACATGTCCACCACACCCCCTCCTTACACTGCAACTCACTCATTTTGCTATGTTTACATCATCACCTGTTGGCAAAACATGACTAAGGCACTTTATTGCTTTGAGGCTTAAGAACAAACTGTCTCATACAGGAGAGACAGTTTGCTCTGATTGTCGACAGAGTCAGACCAAGGCTGTGGATGGAGACCAAGATCTCACTGCTAATTCCTCACTCCTCTTTCCAAGTGGAGCATCTCTTCATATGCCTATTTTCTTCCTGGTCACCAAACCTGTCTTTGCTCATCCATCTGTGGTTCAGGGCAGGGGACAACACAGGGATGCCCTACCACTACTCTATCCAAATGGGACCCAAGGAAAAGACAAGGAAAGAAGCGTTTTCTCCCCCGAACATGAGGATGGGTGACAGTGGGGCAGCACCACTGTCACAGCCTTTGCTGCTCCTTTATGGCTGCTCATCTCTCTGAGTCAACTCCCTTTTGCCATGTGTGGAGCAGGGCACTGTTTGCTAAGTTGTATAGAAAAGGAGACAAGGAAACTGAATGCAACTCTGAGTTACTGTATTACACACGGTGCGTGCGAGCTGAACTCATCACCACCAGTCTGCTCTGTGCTCATAGGTTTTGCTCTGCCATGGCTCAATAAATCAGTAATTGCAGGAAGCCCCAGAACCTCTGCCCTATCCAGGAGCTTTATGTGGCAAATAAGTCATGAGGAGTTAGAGGGACAAAACAGAGAGATACAGCACCAATGGAGAGCACCTGCCCTCTTTCTACAGCCAGAATAGACCTAGGCCATCCTCTGAGCTCATCCCTTCTCTAAACTATTTCTCACACTTTTATACAGCTAAGAAGAACATGTGTGAGAAAGGAAAATAGCCATGTGTTTTATCAAATCCCAGAGATGCTAAGTGTTTTACAGTTTAAGAGGCCAAGGTAGTCAGTACCTTACAAATATATACATGCTTCCATGATTGAAGTCAAACTATGTAGCTGTAGCACCAGACATACAACTTCTGTTTAGCATCATCCTAAATTTGTTCACTATTTTTTACATCTACCTTGACACCAGCAGAGCAGCAGTAGAAAAACCAGATACAAATATACAAGAGAATAACTGATCAAGCAGAATGCAACTTTTCTTATGTTATATCAGTCCTTCAAAGCAAACAAGATACCTGTACATCCATCAGGAAGAAACCACCCCAAACTTAAAAAAACCCAAGCCAAACCAAAAGAACCCGAAAGAAAGACTTTTAGGTTACATGCCATTAAACAGGAATGACAACATAATAGCATGGCCAGCCTTCTACAAACTGTCTTTAACACAAGTCTGCTGAGACATTTCTTGGAAAAGCACAGCACATCTTCACTTAGGTTTAGAATAACAGAAATTTGGGAATTTTTGTTGCCTCACCTCAGCAGCAGTTTGCAAAAATGATTTTCAGCATTCAATTAGTTCCCATTTCAGAATTAGCAAAATACATTCCCAGAGCTATCACAGTGAAAAGGCAAGAGGTGTGTGCTCTCTCAGACTCCTGGCTGCTCTTAGAGTGGCTGGACACACTCCTCCCCTGAGGATTTTTAAAGTTGCCTGTTATTTCAGGAGCACACAAGAGCATTTTGTTGTTCCATAAAAATAGAACCCACCATCTCCAATCAGATCAAGGCACTCTCCATTTCAGAGATGACTTGCCCATTTTAATAAAGGGATCCTTTTAAGTTGCTGTCCCAAGCCCACCAGACCCCATGCTGGGGTGAATGTGGAGAGGGAGGCAAGGAACACTTCTTTGTGCCATTATTCAAATGCCTGGTAACAACAATGGCTAAAAATGGTGAGAATTTAAATGACTTAGCATCTGATTCACCGGAAATACTTTCAATTTTTTTTCCTAGCAGATAGCCTGAAGACTGGAAAGTGCATCCAAGATGCTAAATCTGATGTTGCTGTCAATTTATGTCAGTACGATTTCCAAATCAAAATACTGAAACAAATGGTCTTCCCCAGGGAGCAGATGTTTGAATGCAGTGATGGGGACCAATTTAAGAACATAGGTACAAATGAAATGTTCATTCTGTTCCAGGCTTCTGTAGTGATGTGAACTGTGATTCACAGAAAGGAGATGACTACACCAGAGACAATATGAAAAATTAATTTCATTTTCTCTAACAGTGGACTGTTGGAATTTAGGAGAGTGTCTTTCCCAGTGAGTTCTACCTCATGCAGTAAGACAGTACCTGATGTTTCTAAAAGCAGCAGCAATGTTCTCCAAGTCAGATGCATACAGAATACAGTCTCTGAAGCTATTCTGCACAAATAATTATTCTTCTCTTCTATTTGATTGCAAATTAGGTTTGAAAGGGCTTCCCTACTTCCTAACAGTGAGTGAAACAAGTATGTGTGAATCACTTGTGGAAGCAAGAAAGCATAGCAGGTTCACTGGATGCTGCAGTGCGTGAGGATTTTCCATTTGCCTTTTACAAGTTCACTGCTTTTGCATCTAAAATACATCATTATACTGTTTATATTTCAGCAACATCTTGGATCAAAGCAAGATGAAGGCATCATTTTCCCAGGCTCTGTACATAGTTACAGTTAAATAATCTCCATTATTTTGGATCCAGCTCCGTAGGTGGAGCTGCATTACAGGACAACACAACACTGGCCACACGACCCAGCCCTCCCCAGAGCATGCACGGGCACCCCTGAGCTGTGCAATGCTTTACTGCCCCTGTATGCAAAGCAATGTTTTGGGTTACGCTCTGCAAACAGCTCTATATTGTTATTTTGCATGGGTAAACATGAGACCGTAGCAGCCTAGCAACTGAACTGCAACAGAAGATAGGTTCAGAAGGAAATTAGGAATCATTTTCCTTTCCCCACTTGCTATCTAGTTTTTAGCAAGAACAGAAACTACAACTCAAAAAGCTGGGTTCTTTTTCCAGTGCTGGGAACAGTTTTCTGACCTTGTCTGTCTGTTCCTAATTCCTAAATTTACAAGATAAAGATGATAAATTTCCACCACTTTTGACAGATTTGGAGATCTTCAAATGACAAGTACAAAAGAGTGTGAATTTCTGCCAGAATACTACTTAATAGATGGCCTATTAGACAGCAAAGCAACAGGCAGAGTGAGCAACACCTAAGCAAGTCACATGCACTCTTCACCAAGATCAAACATGAACTTGTCTTTTAAATGAAGTCAAAAAGCCCCGGGCAAGAGGGAAAGGACTTCTTTATCTATTTCAACCATTTTACCCCAAGATTTTGACAAGTAACCTTTGGATCCATCAGTAAATATTTTGTTGAGAGCTATTGATTGTTATTGTGATATCAGTGGTGCTCTGGCTCAGCACAGCTTTCATGTTTTCTCCACTGTCATTCTAAAATTTAGGCAGTGGCCAGCTTGTCAGTAAGTTGTCTCTGCAACCAAGTCTTCCACCACTTTTCAACATCACTGCTTTAACTGCTGTATCTACAGCAGTTTGTGCTTCTGCCATAAATGAAAGGGGGATGCAAACTGAAACTGGATACAAGGCTTCAAACTTGAAATTACTTGTAAATTCTCACCAAGGTTATAAAAGGGACACTTGAATATGAAACAGAGATAATGAACAAATCCTGAAATAAGCTTTTAAAGAGTGAAGAATCCAGGCCAAATGGAAACATGCTAAGTATAATTTATAATGAGCAATGTGTAAAAAGCTATCCAAATCATGGAGCTCAAAATGAGAATAAACAGTGATCTTCCAATAGGGACAAGTACAGATAAGGTAAGTATCTGTTAAAAGGCTGAACTCTGAGCAACCCTTGGGTGTTACCAACTGCTTGAACAAGTCCTCAGTATGTTTCACTAAAGGCCAAAAAAGACTGTAGCAAAAATATTGTATATTCAATGTGGCTAACCTGAAATTCAGTACCTGTCAGTGTGACTGTTGCTCAGCAGTTAATTATGTAAAAAATAGACTTGCAATCCACTTTTGCCTGCAATGAGCACAGCTGATCCTGCAAGATAACTGATCTGCCCAATAAGATGGAACAGTGTCTCCAATCATCCAAACTACAGCAATAAAGAATGAACAACGAAAAAAAGCTAAGCCTTGCTCACAGCACACATCATTTTCTCATTCCCATCTTGATCTGCAGGGGCAACAGTGGGAGTCAGCAGGATCACTGTGAAATGTGAAATGCATTGGGTGTAAACACCTGGAAGAGCGCCAGCATACAACAGAAAACAAAAGAAAAATTATTTTAAAAAATATTACACAGTTTGAGGTATTTTCAAACTCTTAACAGTCTGTTAAGGCTCTTTGAGAGATCACCACTAACTGGTGGAAATAAAAATTAAGAGCAGAGCAAAGCTATTCAGGTATTAGAAGGAAGAGTGCTAGGGGGCTCTTGGAGCACTGTTGGACAGCAGTAGAGATTGCAACCCAGGTGGCTGAAAAAATACAGTCCCCAGGTAGAGTTGGGAGCCTCCAACCATGGGTTAAATTGTTCAACCATGTTTATTTTCAGAGTGATGACTGCCTTTCAGTAGTTATTTGGTTTGAGAGGACACAGATCCTGCATCCTTAGCCTAGGACAGGTTTAGTTCTTAACTAAAGGGTAGACCCTTAAAATATAAAGTGACAACTCTAATATGGAAACTTTTCCCCTCGCCCCAGCCTCCCCCAGACCTATGGGACAGGAACCATCATCCAGCACTTTATATCTTCCCTGAGGTGGGTGAGATATTCACTGAGTGTTGATGACAATGTCTGACTGGCAAGCAGTCATTATCCCATGGGAATGAGGAAATGTGCAAACACACTGGAAACATGACCATGTGTCTGTCATGCTGGCATCAAACACCTCTCACCACGGAGAGCAGTCAGCACTGCAGAGAATGAGCCATCCAGGGCAACAGGGCTCTTGCAGTGCTCTGTGACTCCACATTGCTTCTTCCTGAGCCTTCTAGAAGAAAACTGAAGGTGAACCCTAGACAGCCAAAGACACATGAGATCACACAACAGCCCACCTCTGAGCATAACAGCAGAACTTGGCCAGCTCAACAAGTATCTCAAGCGTTTCTTGCCAGGCACATGAGTTTCCAGCAGAGATGCTGCAGTTTCTTCCAAAAATGTTGTCTTCTTAAACAAACTGGACAGATTGTTGTGGAGATGCTAAGAGAATGTCAATCTGCTAAATGTCAGAAGGATTTTGACTAAACTAGGAAGAAAAATAGTCAGGAATTACAGCTATATAATTAGTAAAAAATCTTTAATTCCACATGTTTGGATAGCAAGGCTTATTTAGAATCAATTGCTAAAGTGGAGTAGCCAAGAGGACGGATTCAGATCTTCTCTGTATTAGTGGAAATGCAGAGTAGCTCTACTGAAGAAAAAAAAAAAGTATGCAATCCTGAAACAGTTCCATCCTTACAGCTTGGAAAAGCTAATTTAATGAAAACACTTGGTTTTTTTGTTGTTTTTTTTCCTTAATCATCTTTTTACCTATTCAAAAAACGCACCCAAGCCCACAAAGACTGAAGCTCCTCAAAGTCAGGAGCTAAGCCAGGAACAGGTCCCAGAGTGGGCAAATTTCAGGTCAAGTGTTTGTTTCAACATCTGAAAGCTCAGGCCCCAGACTCCTTTCCTTCTTGTAGTCTCTTTTTGTAAACAGAAGTTTCATTGAGGAAAGATATGAAGAGGGAAAAATCCTGGGCAGCTTGCTCCTGCTTACATGACTGATCCATGGAGTTGGGCTTCCATGGCTGACACCAGACTTTCAGCAGACTCTTATGAAACTTAAGTAAGAAGCTCTTTAGAAATCTCTAAGTTTCTTTAAACTCAAAAAAGAGTAAGAAAATCACAGCCTCTATCTGAAAACTGTTTTGTGAAGTGACACATCTTATATTTTACACATTATTTGTGTAATCTGTAGAAGAGAGTCAGTAGTTGACTGACACTAAGGTGCTGAACACCTTCCAGCCTAGAAATGCTTGCAGTGTGCCAGCTCTACATAAACTGAATCTTGACTTACAAGGACTAAGTGAGGGTGCTGCATGTCACCACAGAAGGGATTTTGAGTTTTATTGGGCAAATTGTTTTCTTCTCCCCCCCAAGGAAGTTGTTGCTACCAGCAACTTGAGACACTGCCATCACCGTCTCTTACAAAGGAAGCAATGCCAGAATTTTTTGTCTCCTTTCTCATGTCAGGAAGGGTGTTTTTACAACAGATGAGCAAGAGTGGCGAAGAAATCAAAAATAATTCAGAAAACATGGAAATAAACCTAATACCAGTTGCTTTGGACACACAAAAAAATGTATTACGGAAACATACCACATACAGTCTTGTATCCTCTTGATACAATCTCCTCTTGATGACTTTAACATGATAGTCTTGGATGAGTCAGTGGGAGATCTGCCCAAGTAAAAACCTCAGAATTTCCCTCCAAAATTATCTTCACCAAAATCCAGAGAACTTAACAACCTTAATGTGTCCCCACAATACTTTTTGTGTCGTTCCAAAGATGAATTTTGGCTAACCAAAATTCTTTGGCTAGTTAAAACAAAGACAAATATAGTGGTGTCCACCAAACTGAAAGGAAAACAACAATCTCAAAGCCATTTGTCTTCACAATAATTTCAGAGTTATGCTAAAAATACAGAGGTGGCATATGGCATTCATAGTGGCTCTCATCACTCCCTGTAGCACCAAATAAGAGCGAGGCAAGTGCAGGGTGCAGATTTTGGTGGCTGAGTGTGATGCAAAGAAATGCGGGAGGGAAGGAGCTACTGAAGGGGACCGAGAAGGGAAGCAATGGGATGGGCTTAGGTTTTGACTTCTGATGAGGGCATGTTTTATTAAGCATGAAATCATAAAATGGTTTATTAATGGACAATGACACTTTTTAAAGGACCACTGCTGATTTGTACAATGAATACCAGCTAAGGCAAGTGGGAGAAATGTTTCCAAGTCCTTTTTTAAGACTGTTTACAGAGTTGGAGTTCCTTCCATTTTCCAGGATGAAACATTTTGTCCAAGGTCACGTAAAACATCTAAGACATAGCAGGGAAATTACAGCAGGTGTCAGACCATCATTCCACCACCTTCACTCTCCTTCACCATCCTAGTCACAATCCAACCACGAGGAAAAACTTTCCCTGAAACTACACAGGCCAGACACATCAGTGAAAGGAGTGGCTTTCCCTGGAGAAAGGCAGAGGGAACCCGAAGCTGTTCCTTGTGCCAGCTCACCTCACACCGTTAAGCTTTTCCCATACTATCTCGTTCCTCTCTCACCTCACAGTCATTTTATTTTGGCCAAATATTTTACCACCCCCTTACATACATGACTGCTAGAAAGAGCATTTCTGTAACACCCACAGACTCCGAGGCCCTAAATCCCCCCAGGACTGCTTAGCTGCACTCAGCCAAAGGTCTCAGAGTGCCCTGGGTGCTGGCTGCCCCAGGGCTCTGCCCCACACTTGGCAGCAAGGCTGTTTTGGCAGCAGCTTTTCAGCAGCAGCACAGAGATTCCTCAGAGCAAAGCAGTGACAGAAGCTGGGGCCACCTGGCCCAGAGCTGTGCCTAATGTCACAAAGGGGATTTTGCCCGGGCTGTCCTTAAGAGCATTAGGGAATCATCTACTTGCACAAAACAACAGCCACATCTGCTGCTCCAGCGCAAGTTGTTCTTATCTGCTCTCACAAAGCTCTTTTCTGCTCTGTCCTGACAATTTCTCCTATAACAGGATCCTGCCATGTAATGCAGACACTTGTGAAGAACTGGGGGTTGGATACAGGTGGAGGGTGAGCACAAATCAGGTGCATTCAGAGCTCATCCAACCCACAATACTAAGCAGCATCACACAGAGCAAATAAACAAATAGGCCTGGTTTTCAGAGGCTGGATAGTCACAGCAAGCCAGATATCACTGAGCAGCCAAACTCCTGAGGCTTTAAAGGGGGTTTAGGAGGATTGTGATGTGTTTAAAATTTGTGAAAATCTAACCAAATATTTAGCAGTTTAAAGCAGTCAAACATTAAAGCTCCCAAGTGATATTCTCAATATTCTTCCTATATCAAAGACAGAAAAATCTTTGTTGGGTCAGACGTGCAGACATATAAAATGGTACCAAACTGGTACATCTAAAGTAAGAGGAAAAGAAAGCAAATTCCCTAAGGCAAGACCTAAAACCTGCCTACTTTTCTTAGCTTTTTGAACTCTAAGACACATGCAGAGCAGCCACTTTGATTTTTCGCTCCTTTCCACTGGCAAGAGAAAAGATTATCAAGGTGCCTATAAATTACTTTTATTGATTTTATGAATAGAGTGGGTTTTTTCACTTTTTAGATTTTATAACTAGACTTGTAATTTAGATTTCAGCTACGGCTTCCTAAAAGAAATCCAGGATTGCCCACTTGACCCCTAAGCAAATCAACCTTAATCCTATAATATAACACTCTTCCACAGGATTGAGCACCCTTTCACTCCCAAGGTGGTCCCCCAGGTCAGGGTTTAACCACTGTACTCTTGCTCGTCCCAGTGGTGCCACTGCTGTTGCATGGATTAGAGATGGATTTCCTCTGCTAGGACTCAGCCCAGGATCATCAATACAACTATCCTGGATGCACAGAGCACAGGGGATGGACGTGAGGAAGCAGGGACAGAGTGAACTGCAGCATGAATAGGGCACAAAGTGCAGTGAGGAACTGGACCTGGTGTGTGTGTGGTCTCTCAGGTTAACAAAACCTCCTGGTTTCTTTTGGAGTAACAAGTCCTAGTGCTTACCTACCCTTCCACCTCCAGAAGTTTTTCCCAAAATATTTTACTAAAATATTCCACTGAAGTTGGTTGCCCCTTCCCTGCTGCTGAAGGATTGGGGATTGCTCTGCCCTTTTAGCATAGCCTTCTCCAACAAAGACTTCATCTCCCTAAAGGAAATTAATCCACTTCTTTCTACAGTTTTTCTCATCAGAAACAGCTCCCTCTGCCTCATGGTTCTTGTTCATCTCTTTTGGGCTCTATCAAGTGTTTCAATGCCTTTCTCAAAGCATGCTGACCAAAACTGAACATGTTATCCCAGTTCAGCCTCCATCACTGAGAGGAATGCCTCCCTCAGTCCAGCTGTGGGGCTTCAGCCAGCTCCCCTGAGCATAAAATTTCACTCTTTTGCAACAGATTTACATCATTTGTCATGAGTTTGCCTCCCAGAACCCCAATGCACTAATAGTTATCTGCACCCTCGAATTCTTCTGTCCAAGAACAGCATTTTGCTGTTGTCTCCATTACATCACACCTGACAATTCCAAATGACCTCTTAAACTTTAAGACTGTTTTGAGATTCCAGTAGGTAAAGTGCTTCCAAGTCTGGTCTGCTGGTACAACAGTGCACTTACCTTTCTATAGATTTCGCTCAAATGAAGTGACTCCTTTCAAACAATTGTATTAATTTAAGCCTGCCTCAGATATGAAGCTACTAGAAAAACAACCCACAGAGGCATTTTTCAGATGATCTTATTTGATACAGTTAGTTATATATTTTTTTTAAATATCTTTCAAAAAAATCACCTCAATAAAGTCTTCAGCAGTCATACCTCATATCTTTGTTTTAGAGCTCAGCTGCTCAGGACAAGATAAATACTGTAGGCAGAGGGATCCTGTAGGTACTTGATCGATTGAAAGATTTTTCTCTGGCCAACTCACTGTTTTTAAAAGGATTTATTTCACCTCAAATAAGAAATTATTCCTTTAACATCTCTCTTGACACCAATTCTAAAGGCTGTTCTTAGCTGCCTTCCTGGAGAGCCACTAATGAAAAAGTAGCAGCCTCTTGGATTGCATAGAGTCCAGGCTCTCAGTAAAGTTTCATAAAGGAATTAAGAATTGCTCTGCTAGGTCAAGTCATTGATCCAGTTAAAGGATTGAAGACAGACGTGGACACATAACCAGTTACTTAACAAATTACCCCCTAGCAAGTGAGCCACACTAACTGGTGGTGTCCAAGCTCTCAGTCTGCTGAACATGCAGTAAAACACTACAGCTTCTCTTTTCATGGAGGTGAATCTACCCCTGAGGAAAGGTTTGTTAGCAATACTCATTTCAGAAGCATCACCACACCAGGAGCTTGCCCTAAGTGCATCTTATTTATCACACAAAGGATAATCAATACAGAGAGATCGTGACAAGTAGGCTACTTCACCAAATAACTCAAACATTTTAAGACTATCCAGGAGAAGAAGCAGAAAATAAAGGAGTCTATTTCTGAGTTGCTCTGATGCTGTAAGGTCAGCACTGTGTTCTTTGCACCCCTGGTACAGAAGCAAGGAAAACACCAGCCAAGTGCTTGGCTCCTCACACCCACAGTGAGGATCTTGAATGCTGTCAGCTTGAGAAGCCATGTGGGGAGAAGACAGAGCAAGAACTTTTGCAGGACAGATTCTAGTAAGGACAACAAGGAGTGTCCCACTGGGACTGGGTGCCTGACTGGCAGCTGCTTGGGGAACACAGCAGTGAGTACCTGACCCAGCAATGCCAGCAGTGATGAGCTCCTATCCACATCTCCTAAGACCCAAGTGTTTCATTGAAGCTAAGCTGTAATTTGAGCATTCACCTGAACCCTTCAGTAAGGGGAGAAATGCCACACCAGATCTCATCTCCACACAGAAAGAGGAGTTAAAGAATAAAAATAGAAGAAGCCAGGTGCTCCAGTTCCTCAACTTGATTTAATTTGGCATGTGAAATATAGTAGGTTCAAAACAGTAATTACAGAATAATACACATGAGAAAAAGACCCAAGTCACAAAAAGGAAAGCAATTACAAGCAAAATTAACTGGGAAAGAGAATTAATGGAAAAATATGAGTGATGATGGATATATTATACCAGATGTCAGAAAGTGGCAATTGTAGAAAAAAAATTCTCAAAAAGAGAGTTGTTTCATAAAATAAATTAAATCTAAAATTCAAAATTATATGAAAAGTGGATGAAAAGAATTTCATAGAATTAGTAAATAAGCTAATAGTCGGGAATTGTTTTAAAAGCTGAGAGCAGTGCACATTCCATCAGTCAAGTCCATTAATAGATATAAGTAACTGAGCTGACAGGAAGAAACCAGTAGCCATGAGGACATTCAGGATAATTCCAGTAATTAGACTCTATGGAACAGATGACTCTGTGTTTGGGAGGAAGTTAGCCAAGGTATCCATAGGATCACTTGATGGACAGATGCACATCCAGTCACATCACCCGAGGACAGACACAGCACACTAAGTGAAATGAGAGAACACATTAATTAGGAAATGCAATCACTAGGAAGACTTAATAAATAAACAAGGGGCAGTAGGAAGGCTGGCAGAAGACAGCAGAGGGCAAGCAGACTTCAAGGATATAAATTTGGTACATTCTGAAGGAAACACCCCTAATAAATAAACTCAGTGGGGAAAGGAAACCTGTCCATTTGAAAAATATTAACAAGTAATAATGAAAAATAAATTTAATACAGGTGGAAAGAGATCAGTATGAAAAACAGAGTCATTGCAAAGTATGATCAGCAAGGACCAGGGAAAGAGAACATCTCATAGGAACAGGGATCATTGTTGGGTTACAAGGGCAGCTGGATGTAGCAGCCAGCAAGACCTGAGGACAGCAGACAGCCAGCATCCAGCCATCCTTCCCTGCAGCACTCTGCATTTATTTTCTTTAGAGATTATTCACACAGCTTTCAAGGCTTTTAAGATGCATGAGACTATCCAGAACTGGCACCAAATTTCCTGGGTTTTTTGCAAGCTTGCTACAGCTGGTCAGGAGTCTGTGATAACCCTGCATCAACACTGCCTGTGGATGCAGCACATGCCCGGGAGAAAGAGGGTATCCCTGCACTTGCAGTTCACACTTACACACTGCAGGCCGTGTATCCACAGCTCAATGCTTTCTGCACATCAATCCAGCAGCCATCCAGGTGCCAAAAAAAGTATGTTCCATCTTCTTTTATCTTCCGCCCTTTCCTTCCTGGCTGCTTCATGCATAAACGTGAGCATTGAAGACTATCTTAACAACCACAGAACCACTTATCAGCACCACCACAGAGCACACATAGTCCATCCTGCTCCAGGTCACAAGAAAAGAGAAACAGGCAGGATGGTCAGGCATGTGTAAGATGCAGAGCAGGTCCCAAGGGATCCCTACTTCACTGAGCAGCAGCAGCGACATCACTCCCCTGCAGCACCCAGAACTGCACTGAGCTGATGTTGGGAGCTTCAGGGAAAATCTCCTCCAGCTCTGCTCTGACCTCTGCAACCTTCCCATCAGCCCCATTTGCTCCAATGAATTGACAAGACTCCTTCCAGCAGCACAGCGCTAAACTCAACACCTCCAAGTCTTCAGCAGCTGGAGTTTGAATAAAGAAAATGTCAGAATGCCCAGATCTGCACTGGAGGTGGGATTTGCATGTCTGTGGGGATCTCATCAATAAAGCACAGTTTTGTAGAAACCTATGAAGTGCTCCTACAACTGAGGAAGCACTTGAGAGGACAAGCTGTGCAACATATGAACATCCACCTTGTGAATGCAAATATCTCTTTTTTTATGTATGTGCAATTTGCTTTCCTTCACATACAAATGGAAAAAACAAAGATGCAGAGCACAACGGGTGTGATGGAGCCTGAAGTGGGCAGCACCAAATATTTAGGAGAGTATCTTCTGGACTAAAAGGCAAGAAGTCTGCCTGTGACATTGACCTGCATGAGATGCTGGTATATGGACTGTGTCTTCTAGTAAATAGCAGGAGTCCAGGTACATGGGTATCTGCAAGGAGTTCAGATCCATAACAGTAGGCTAGGAGCTTTACGTAAAACTGAAAAGCCTTTAGTTGTTGAAGGTGGGAAGGAAGTGGTTCTTTTTGTGATGCTTCATCAGTCTCATAATAGTGTCACAGTGTTTTGAAGAGAGCTTCTTACTTTTGGCAGAGGAGATAAAAACCCAAAGATGCTTGATCAGGGTAGGTCCTTCAGCTACCCTGTAGATGAGATGATGACAGTGAGGAAGCTGCACAGCCTGTCCTTGTGCTGTTCACCTGGGGCACGCTGCATACCCAACCCTGGTGCTGCTGCTGGGCACCACTGCACAAGTGGTGCTGAACTTGAGAGGAACACAAAGGCAAATAATTTTGAAAATTTGTGAAATCTACTGAAAGAACATTTGGAAATCCCTTAAACACTGATAAAAATGATGAGGTAGTTCATAATACCTTATTAACTCCTAAAAAAAAAAAAAAAAGAAAGGCTTATTGCTGTACTGAAAAAAAGGGGGGGAAAGCTTGTATAAGCACTGCAATAGGCAGCATTACAAATAACATCACAGAATCCGAAGTCGCCCTACTGCAGGATTTACAACAAAAACACGTTCTGAAGGATAACAGAATCATGGAATCTGTCAACTAAAGCCACCATATGAAAAACAAGAAATAAAATGATTATTCAGACAAAGCTGGATTCATTTACTGTTTATGCAATATAGCTTCCATTTGCACTGGGCTACAAAAGTATCTGTTCAGCCATAGCCCTACAGTTCACATGGCAGCTATGTCAACTCCTTCCCTTCACTCAAGCCTAGCTTGCAAAACCTTTACCCATCATGTTTCCATGGCTGGCAGCTTGTGCACAGATACAAAATACACTGTTTAATGAGCTGTACAGAATCTGTCCCTCATGGTTATATGCTCAGTTTTTGATCACGACACAGCTCCCAGGAAGCAACAGCACAGTGCACCCTCCCCTGTGGACACAGCAGCATTTTGGAGGACCAGGAGCCTTGAAAGAACTCTGATGGAAGAAGGCTGGAAATTACGTTAAAAACATTTAACCCTTCACACCACATATTGAAGACGCATGCTAGAGAAACTATTCACCGGCTGGGGAATGTTTATGCCCTTCATGACCCCACCGAGTCCATTTTTAATAAAGCCAGCATACTCAGAAGGTGTTTATTATCTATCTGGTCACTAATCATACTGCCTCTTCATGGGAAGAACAAAAGATCATGGCCAGAAATTCTCCTAGATCCAAATGGGGAACTTGCCCCTGAGGGCCTGGATCCAGTGGAGCAGGGAGCAGATCTGACATGCTCCATCAAACACAAGACTAGTCCTTTGCAACTGAGATCCTGCACAGCAAACAAGATGGAGGTTACAGACAGTAACATGCAGCTATGCACCCCAACGCAAGCAGCTGTGAAACACTATCAGATTCAGCTCAGATTTGCCTCCTGAAGGCCCCAGAGCTCCTAGAAGATAACAATTCTCACAGAAGGGTACTCTGGAGAGCTCAGCACTACACAGCCATGCATCGCTAAACCCTCTGAGCACCATAGATACAGCAGATATCACACTCTGGGAATGCATCCTTGCTCACTGTTGGCTGTTTCCGAGTCAGAGTTGCTTTTCTGAAGTCACTTTTACATACCAAAACATTTTTTTGCGTATGATTCAGAAACATGCTATAGTAATAGAGGGGAGACAGGGAGTCTGCCCAGCTCTGTTCAGTTTTATCTCTACCAGCTGCTATACAGAGCACAGGCAATTCAAGAATCATGGCAAAAACATTTTTTCTAAACAGTCCTATGGTCTATTGAGAGGAGCGGAAGTTTATTACCATCAATGACTCACTCCCTGTTGAAGCTTTTTCCTGGACGAACTGCATTCTACATTATTATGTTCCAGTAACAATAAATTATTAATAGGCGAGGGAATTCATAGTTCGCCTCACAAAAATGTAACCAAAAGCAAGGAAAATATGGAATATGCTATAGAGATTAAGCTAAATATTTCATTTCTCCCCCTCTGATGTGCAAGAATTACAGCCCTTCATAATAAATTTCAGTCACAGTTTCTCAGAGGATATGCGCAAGCACATATTATTGAAAAGTAATTGTGTTTATAATGAAGCTTAGAAAAACATTTTTTCCTCTGTCAGTTCCTGTAGTAAGTGGAGAAAACTTGCTTTCCCCGACACAGAAAAAAATGAGATCTTAGGATACCTGGGATCAATTCTTGACCCTACAAACCCTCCTCTATGATCCCTGACAAATCATTTCGCCTCCCTCTGTCTATCCTCCAGCCTGTAAATTAGGAACAACACTTTTCACCTCCGCAGAAAGATGAGAAAATAGTCTCTGTTAATGATTTTTAAGGCCACATTTAGCAACAAGGGAGGCAGGAAATGTGATCTTAAACCCAACAGCACCAATTAGTGCTCATGGAGTGAGGAGCTGACATCACCTTGGTGTTAAAAACCATTGTTCAGTCTCCTGGTCCTCTGCCATTGGCTGTTTTTGGATTTCAAGCTGTACAAAGAAGATACACCATCATGCTCGAAGCTTTTGAGGTTTTTTTTCCTACTATACAGCAATGGGGGAAATTCTGCAGATTATCTCGCAATTTTTAAAAATGAAACCTACTTAAACACCTGGCTCACACTCAAAACTATAGAATTTCGTAGTATACTAGCTAGGAATAGAAGGAAAAAGAAAAGGAAAAAGAAACCTTTAAATCTGGAAAAGATATTTTGAGCTTCTTGTCAATCTACATTTGGGCCCACCAAAACAATGCTTCACCCAAAAACTGACTCATTCCTAAACTATAACAGCACTTTGTCTCTTCCATCTGTGTTTATTCATCTTACGATCCATTGTGATTCGGACCAGCACTGTAACACCAAGGTACTTGTGAGTGCGTGAACACTCTGCCCCTCTTGTGGAAACGGTCCCTATTTCACAGCACCAGCCCTGAAGGCATCAACCCTCCAGCCTGTGGCCACCACAGGAGAAGTGCCTCTCCCCCTCAGTCCATGCAGGAAGTGCTTAGGACATCCATCTATTCCCTGTCGCTGAGGTATGACAGACACGGAGCCTATTTACAGGAACAATCAAGATCCAATAAAGCGACTTCAAAATATGCCAGATGTCAGCTCTTTGTTTACAGAGAGAGCAATGCAATTTGAAGGCATCTGTAACTATTGCTCACTCTAAAAGTGGGAACTCTAAAGGAAAAGGTGGGTGGAATGGAAGAATAAACTTTTGTGGTTCTGACTGTCAGTTAAGACCAAGTGCTAGTAAGGAAAAGATTAGGAAAAAAGAGCAAATGTACAAGAGCTCATCCCACCCATCTGAGTAAGCAGGCAAAAGCAAAGGGCTTGGCTGCTCAAAAATGGTGTGGGATGATACAGTATGAACAGGACTGAGGAGCTTTTAGAAGCACCCCGCTGCCTCTGTCCCTGGAGCCAGGACAACTCCCATGTTGCTCCATCCTTCAAGCACAGAATATGAGCTAATTGCAGCATCTCCTCCAAAACTTACTGATTTAACAAATGCTGAACCGACAATAGTGCTGAGTGCATCAGATGTGCTCTGGCTCCTCCAATTCCATCTTAATTAATCCTAGAAGAAATCTTGGAATGACTGTGTGGCCAAAACTCTGGACAGGCAGCTGCAGCACTCACAGGAATGTTGAGATCCCCTAGTATAGTTCAAGGGTGAGGGAGTAGGTCCTTCTGGATCTTTTCCTGTTACTGACATGTGAACTTGGATTCATTCTCTTGTAGCAGGTATAATTCAAATACACACTTCAATATTTTGTTAAGTAGGGGTGGATTGTCGAACTAACAGGAGATTTTACAAAACACCTTGAACAGGAATAGAAGTTATAATGACTTTTTTAAAAAGCAGTGTGAAAAGGAAACATTGCTTCAATGCAAGGCAGATTTCCATTGTCTTAAAATCATCATTAGGATGTGAAAACAGTCTCTGAAACATTTGAGATGGCATGGAAATAATTTAGACAGTGCTTAAAGCACCATTTATGGAAGTTTGGTTAGAAGACTATGAAATGATAAATATCTACCTATAGAGGCAAGTTTACCTTCCAAATTCATGAGCAAATTTATTAGAAAGCTATATTAAAACCAAAATTATTTATACTGAAAAAAATCTTGAGAAGAAACAGAATTTGTCTGGGATCTGAACTTGTCGTTCATGCTTTACTGAACAAATAAAAATAAAATAGGCTCTTTCAGCAATGAATGCATATCCAAGTACTATCATATTCTAAACGTGCTTAGTATCTGCCATAGAACAAGTGTACAATGGATTTGAAGGAAGGGAAGGAAGGGAAGAAAGGGAAGAAAGGGAAGAAAGGGAAGGACTCACCACCAGCAGCTGAGGGAAAGGAAGCTCTTGTACCACCAGTGAATGGAGAAAGAGAGCATTAGAGGGGGGTGTAAATAATTAGTTTAACTTAAAAGTCATATGCAAATGAAATGCACTTTACTCTTTTTTTTGCTGTTGTCAAAAGTAAGCAGTAACCAGACGTCAGACATGGAGAACATTTCACATTTTGAGCAGAGCCCAGCTCACCAAACCCTAATTCCCAGCGTACCTTCAGCAGGAGCTCAGAGAACTCATTTCCCCTTTGCCAAGGAAAAAAGGGGTGTCATTTCAGGCCACAGAAAGTTGCACATTTGAAAGACTTACAAGTTCATGCAACTAGCAAGTTACTGAAAATCTGAAGCCTATAGAAAAAAAGAGCTCACTAAGGACAATCCAATATGCAAAAGGGCCATTCCAGGCTCCTTTCTGCAGGATCCAAGTCCTCTCACCCTGCAGCAGGGTAAGAACAGCTGTGGAGAGGGGGAGGAGGAAGGAGGGCAATGACAGGGAGGCGCTGAGCAGATCCAGAGACATCCAACCACCACTCCAGCCTGTTCACAGCCATGACACCAGGATCCTGTTAGGGTGGCACCTGCCCACAAGCACCTGACTGGCAGGGGACAGCAGCTCTTCCTGGAAGACTTTAGAAGGTAGTATTATGCCCTACAGAAGAAAAGCAGAAAGTCATAGCTATGGAAGTTCTGTGAAAAAGTTTGGCTCAACACAAATTTTATTTTCTTCTGCGTTTCACCTTTCCAGATCCAATTCACGTCACAACCTGTTCCTACAAACTGGGTGCAAGTAACAGGCAGAACTTGGAACCAAATCTGGCTCGTTGTGTTTCCTCAAACATGTCCATTACTCCCACAGCTCCCCCAACACAGCCCTGTGATCCATCACAAGAATATCCCAATCCCTCAAGCCCCACTGGGGTGGGGATGTCCCACAGCTGCCACATTACACCAGGGGCTGTTATTCCAAATAAGGGAACTTGTTGCAAACTCCCCTCAAGCTGCCTTGTTCTGGCTGGTTTATGTTAGGGAGACAAGACTAAACAGACCTTCATATTTTCAGAATTAACCACTAAAAATGAAAAATTGATTGTTTGTTTCCAGAGTGCAGATGAAGGGGAGTCCTGCGACCAGCGGCCTCTTTTGGAAACCACACCACAGCGAATGCAGCACCGGGTTATCTCTTTTTTCTTAAGAGTCTTTGGGATGGATTCAGTGAGGAGTAAACACGTGTGAGCTCCGAGTCACACTTTGGTGCAACCACACATCTCCCTCCAGTTTCTCCCAATGTGAACCAGCCTTAGTGTGTGGCCCCACAGCAATTTTTCTGTTGTAATTCCCCCTTATTTTTTGCCAGAGTGACAGTCAGGTTGTTATTTTTTTAAGATGATCTATTAAATGTCAGATTAAGGGAAGTTTCACTACTTTACAGCAAACTTGCACCACATAGATTCTTTTAACTGCTGTCATGAATGTAAATCAGAACTAGTCATTTCATTTCCCTCTTGTTATTTAAGTGGTTTCAGTTGTCTTTCTAACCATCAGGACTGCTATTTAGTGCTGCAAGGCTTGAATGTATTCAAGTCTTTTTAAGTATTTTTAGGCTGCTTGAACATATGCATTCTTACTCTATCTGACCACTAATCCACATGGAAGCTGTATGACCACTTTTTGTTCAACACTGAGCTCAACCCAATATTACCACGTCTCAGCAGAGCTTATTTACTCAGGTTCAGCCTAGGCAAACTGAATTCACGTCTGCCTGCCACATGGACATATGCTCACATCCCAGCTGGCAGGACCTGGGTATTTCCTACTTAACCCTTCCTTTGCTTCTCCCCATTTCTGCACAGCCACAGGCTGTTTATTCAAACCTGATAAACACGATAAGCCTCAACGTGGCAAAGAAATATGGAAAACAAAGACAATACTACCTGGGATGTGACATTTATTCAGCAACAGAATTTTAATGGAGTGCTTGCAGCTAAACAAAGAGGGAGAGAGGCAGAAGAGAAACAAGAAAAGGTCCTACAAATCAACAAGGGCACAAACCCCATCATTCACAAAAACTTAGAGGAAACCCATCCTCAGCTCCTCGTGCATAAATCAAGATTAAGTTCCATCAATTCCATTAATACATTATATGACCCATAATTAAACTACTGAGAAGCCTTTTTCTTCCGAAAACCGAGTGCAGTGGGCTGTCAGCTCCCCACCCCCCAGTGGGAAACACTGGGGCTACAGCAGGCAGAAAAGCAAGGCAGCATCCCAGATAAGGATCCATTCCACTGTTACTGCTATGCAGGGAGCATGACCTGTGTTACCGCTGGCTCCCTGGAGACCCAGACAGAAGTCACCACATCAGTAGAAAACAATTAAAAATAGTCTTGAGGAGCACTGAGTAGCAGCAGTGAGCTGCAGGCAGGAGAGACAGCAAGACAGCTTGGAAAAGACCAAACTCCTTATCAGCCTCCTTCCACATCCATAAGGCCAGCCATGTTTTCAGAGCACACATCAGGACGCCCCATTTCTGGTTGTGTTTATTTGATCTGCATGTATAAATACCTCATTAGAGAAAGAAACAGCCTTTTTGATCACAAATTGCCTCTTCTTTATCCCCAAGCCCATGGCACAGACACACAGCGACACAGAGGGCGCAGGCACGGCTCTGAGCACAGCTACTCAACTGGCAGCAAACCAGGCCTCTGCAATGCCAAATTAAAAGCAGAAATGCAGATGGGAAAGGTACCTTTTCTCCCTCTGGCCAATCAACCACCTGGCACAGGAGGGATCAGACTGATACAGTAACATGAATGCACGAGACCCATTTAAAGCTCAACCCAGCTCTTCCCGGGACACATCCTAAGGAGGTCTGGCTGAGAACAGACACACGTACCCACAGATTCCTCCCCTTTTTACTCAGTGCTCCTAATCTGGTCAGGAATTGAGAAAACTATTAAAAAATATCAGCGTGGTATTCTTAACACTTAGCTTCAAGAGAGACAACCAACAAGAAAACACAGGTTTGAAAGGAGACAGCAGCAAGTACATGAGCACAATGCAGGCGGGATTTTCTATCTGTCTCTCCCAGGAACTCACTTTCTTCTCTGGATTATATGATTATATTTGCATGAGGCGGGCTCTAATCTAAATGGAGAAATTTGTGTAGATTGGTGCTTGCTTTTACCAGAATTACATTTTAAAGGCCAGATGCTGCTCTTTGCTGCAAGTTTAAAGAAGCACTGCTGAAGGATGACACAACTTCCAGTTTACGTCTGTGTCTCTCACAGCAGAACCTGGTTCAATAAGTATTTGGACCTCAAATCCAAAACATGGTTACAGGTAAAAAACAGCATGATGGGGCTTTTTGCTGCTGCATAATCTCCACAAAGTACATCAATAGTAACATCAAGTATGCTCACTCAGTCCTGTCAAGTGTAAAACTTTGGGATACCTGAACTCAAGCAAAACCTGATTACAATATTGGAATAAGGCCTCTTGAACCATAGAGTGAATGTCAGGCTAATTTTGTAGAATCATTAAGATCAGAAAACACCTCTGTGGTCACCTAATCTGACACTTCCAGTGATGGCAATTCCACCACTTCCCTGGGCAGCCTGCTCCAATGTTGGACCACACCTTGAGGGAAGAAATTCTTTCTAGTGTCCAGTCTACACCTGCTCAATCAAATTTTGTATTCGTCAGCTCATTTTGTGAAAGTGCAATACTTGAAGAGATGCTCACTGCATCTAAGAGTAATTTTAGAATAGCCCTCAGCAAACACCTCCATACTTCCATCTGTGAGCCATTTCACACTGGGGAGGCAAAATCCATCTTCTTCACTTTACAAGCACAAGCAGTTCTCATTAATTGAAGGCAAACTCATATGGAATACAAGGTGGAAGAAGTTGAGTGCCTACACACAGAGACAGATATGTGGGTATCTGTGTGTGTATGCATGCTGCCAAAGCCTGACAGATCCTGCTGTGACCACTTCTCCTAATTTACTATTACTTCCAACCCCCTCAGTTTTACAAACCATTGTTTAATCAGAGAAGCACTTTGAGGAAGTTTTAGTTCTGCAACAATGCCTCAAAAAAAAAAAAAAAAAAACAAAAAAATTTTTTAAAAAATCTAAAACTGTTACAACCAAGGTGGGGGAAAAATGGACTAAAATTATCTCCGGAGCTCTCACAGAGCCTTTTAGTAGGCAATAAAGTTGCGGATTTTGGAACAGGTTGTTAAGATGAGGATAAACACTCTCACACCCCGGATGAGCCAAACAAGCTCGGTGCCTTGGGGCAGCTGTAAATCCCAGCCGGACAAAAGGCACCGGCCATCCGGGTGTGCGCAGCAACAGTGACAGCTGGCGGACACAGGAGGAAGGCCCCACACACCCTCCTCCTCCTCCCCTTAGGCTGAGTCACAACCCACGAGCCTTGGAGAGACGAGTCAGATCCAAGTGGTTTCACAATTAGGCACCACCAACCAGGCATTCGAGAGAGTTACCAGCATGGCCAGGGCATGAATTCCCACCTTTGCTCATCCTCCCCTCCTGCTGCACTTGCCTGCATTGGCCCATCTTTGTTTTGTGTGGGAGAAAAGGGGCTCCTGAAGGCACAAAGTCTGGCTCTTCGTACATTTGAAGTTCCTGGCAAAGGTCTCATATTATAAAGGAGAACCTGTGTGATAAGCAGTGGAGAGAGATGCCCAAGGTCATACCAAGAAAGCCACCGGCAGTGTGGGACAGAAACCCAGAGGTTTGGAAAAGCCACAATATAAGAAGTACCTCTGGCAGCAGGGCCACAGCACCAGGAGGAGTGGCAGCCATTTACCCCCAGATGCTGAAGAGTCTGAAACCTCATTCTTATTCTTCTTTTGGGGAAAAAACAGCTTTTTAAACTTGTCCATTATTTTCTCTCTCACACCAAGCAGGGAACAGACTGTACTTTTTGCTTCTGATTTGCAAATATTAAATCCCCTCTTCCCACTATTGGTGAGTCATGAAAGTGACTCATTCACCTCTAGATAGTTTTATTTCCTACACATTTAAAATACAAAGGGAAAAAAAAACATATTGGCCTCTTCGGGGGAAAAAAAATAGCTTTTTCTCCTATTTGTCAGCTTTAGCTCATAACACAGATTAAAGTAGAGTTCATCTCAGACTCCAGACACTAAATCACTCTTCTGGGTGGCCTACAAAGCCAGCAAAGTGATAGCACAGGAGGCTTCTGCCCCGGCTGTAACCACAGTAACTCTCCCCACTAGAGGCTGCTGAGGCAAAAGTTACGTGGCAGTTCTGCCCCTTGCAGGTGGCCACGGGCTTCCCACCACACCTGCGAGCAAAGCCAGAGACCGAGAAGGAAAATCAGAGAATTGTTGGGAAAGAAAGATTACTTTGCAGGTTGGTTTGGGGGGGGGGCAGGTTATAATGCTAAAAGGCTCTGCAGTGAGTCACCAACTCACAGGGGCTGTGCTTAACCAGGCAGTGGGGACACAGAGGGTGGGAAAAGAGGGCACTGACACCATCATTTACATGCAGCTGTGTGGGAAGACAAGGGGAAAAGACCGTGGTGCTGTTCTTCAGGAGATTACGGTGTTTCCTGCTGCATAAAACACTTACCTTGCCCCACTGATATGAAGGGCAGAGAAAGGGGTTCAAGCTGAAAGCACTGAAATCAAAGCAAGATGTCTGGGCAAGAGAAAAGGGAGCAATATTAAACCCCTGTGAAGATCCCAAGAGAATCAAGATGAAGACTTGGTGCATTTCACTGAATCATTGCATGCACAGCCTTTTCAAGCCAATATTTGTGCCTTCACCCTCCTCTCCAGAGTCACACATCCAGCTCTCCTTAATGTACAACCTTTGTGTGAAGTGAGAAAAGGATTTTTTTTCTTTTTCTTTTTGAGAGGATGCTACTATTGAATAATTATCATTGCTAGTTAGAATAACAAATAATTAAAAAATAGAGAAATTACCCTGTCTACAGCAGAGGCAAAGTGACTGATTCTTATGCTCAAGGGCATAAAATGGACAACTTGTAGGTAAAGATACCTGTAAATTCACCACCTCTCAGTGTCCTTAGCAAAGCAATTCTTCAGGTCACACATCACATTGAAAAGGAACAGGAGCCACAGCCCCAGACACAAAGCTCCAGCACAATTATATAGTTCTCATTCAAGAATCTTATTTCACTGCTACACAAAAACCCCAACACCCTTCAGGCTAACAGCAACCATTGCTATTTCCCGAGCATAGGTTACACTTGGGGATTTATTATTTCAATCTCCTTTTAAGTCATAGATCTTCCCTCCAGTCAAGCATCAGAATGCCAACTATCAACAAGCTTATGTTTACCAATACTCTTGCACTGTGATAAGCATTGAATGGATAAGTCTTTATGCAAAAAGGGAAAGAGGCATAAAGGAAAAAAAATTATATTTTTCAACAGCACACACCTCTAACTACTGACAGCTGGGGGGCAGGATAAATCTATCTTCCACTGTATAGCAGCTACCACTTTCTTTGGTATCCTAGATTTAGAAACCCATTTTTATCACCTGCGACAGTGTAATTTATTAGCAGAGATAGTACCGTTGGTATCCAACACTTGGCCAGTTGGCACCTCAGCAGGAAACTCAGAAGGTTTCCTCCAAACTCAGGTCCAAACTCAGAGGCTGAGCCTCATCTCCTGCTTACAAAACTTGGCTGAAGTCCCAGCTGAAGAGACAATATAGCAGCAGGCATCAGCAGAGAAGCTCCAAGCAAACTTAACACACATAAACTGTCCACCAGAGAGCCATAGTGAGGCTCATCCTGTGCTGTCGTCTGAAAGCACAAATCTTACCGTGGTGCTTGGGGGAAAAGGAAGAACATGCAATACTGAAACATTGTTAAAATTAAGTGTGACCAGGGGCTTTCCTCCCCCTGAGTTTGAGTACTAAGTCTCAGATATTTCTGATTTCTGATTTAATGTAAGATATCTGTGATACGGAGCTGGTTACTACCTTTAATCTCCCAGACTCCAAAAGTGCTGCCAGAGAGCATTATTTTTAATGCACTCTCACACAGGGATAGAGTTTCCAAGGAAGCTGCCAAATCTAGCAAAGGTTTGTGCTTTTCCTTTCCAACACTTTCTTAGAAAGCTGGAAATAACATTACCTTACTTAAGTGGCCATTTTAATTAATTTAGTTTTGCTTTAAATACAACAACCAAAATGAATGAAGAATGAAGCTGAACTTTTGGGCACGTAAAGCTGTCTCTTTAAATTCAGAGTTCACTAAAAGCTTGACAGACAAGTCATAAAGATCTATAGGAGACCATTTTAAAAAGAGTACACATTGTCCGAGGCAGAGCCTGTATATTTCTTACTGCACCAGAACACATGGACCATAATCCTAGAGGGGGCTCCTGGCTTGCTGTAAGATAAACTCCAACAACACTGGTTATTAACACTTTGAAAGCTAGAGCCCATTCTCACCCAAGTAAATGAGAGCCAAGTTAGCCTTTATGTTGTATTCTTTGTCCTAAGAAGTATTATTTAAATGAAAACACAGCTGGCAATTCATCTGGGCTATGGATGAGAAACTGCATACTTGCAGTTAAAAGCAGAGCTCCCAATATCTCCTTGTTGTTAAAGGTAGACCTAGCCACACAAGAACATCAGTACCTCTCCAGGCTAAAAAGGAGGTGGGATACCTCAGCAACCAGTGGAGGCAAATGCAAATCAAATGCTTCATTTCTCAGCAGTTACTGCACTGAGGGGAGAGAAGTCAGGTCCTCACCCACCTCTGCCAGATGGACATCACCTGGCAGCCTCCTCTTCCCTCTGCTCTCTGATCAGATGGAAAGGGAAGAAGAGTGTGAGGTGACATTAATATACAGATTGAAAGAGATAATTCAGCCGCCCATTCTAATTGATTCCAATTAACTCAGCAGCCCATTCCAATTAACTCCACCCAAAACTAAACAATTCCAAGCTTTTAATGCCATAAGGTATGCCTGGGAAGGTGCAGGAAGGCACAGCAATAAATCTGCCATTTTCCACCTGCTCAGAGACAAGCGCTGTCATTCAGCACTTGATGCTTAGCCAGGTTTATCACCAGCTTCTCTTAGTCATTAGATAAAAAACCACACTAACCATTATTGCTGTCCAGGGCTGCAGAGGTCCCTTAACACTAGCAAATGCTATTAATGTAGTAAAGGAGAAACAGATTGCCTGGGCTGCCATCTCCCTGACTGCTAGAGAGGCAATCCCCATATTAAAGATGGGAAGGAGCTGAAATGCATCAAGCACAGATGTTCAGAACATAGAAACAGGGTATTTTAACAAAGCTTAAAAGAGACCCAAAGGTGCATGTTTGCTGGTCCCTTTGCATAGGCCCAAATGTTACTCAATGTCATCTGCACACCTGACAAATGGCACAAAGGAACTTTCTGTCCTTGGTGTATTTTTCTCTTCAAGATATATAAAATCACTACATTAGTCATGCTAGAGCTGAACTGTCACAGTTCTCTTTTTATTATTTACCAAAACAGTTATCAGCCAGATTTGTACTATTAAAGAGAATATTTATCACAGAATTACTCTGATACCCAGAAAGTGCAGTATTATGGAAGTGCTGTTATTCCCCAGCTTGTCTTTCCTTCTCTCTTTCACAAGGTTCTTTCTGTGCTGGCTGTTCTGCCGGAAACCACAGGAGTCAAGTTCTGTGCAGGGATCTCACCCTGCAGGCTTGGGGGGCTGCTGGCTCTCACAACATTCCTCTCCTGAACCAGCCCCCACCCATTTAAACCAACTTATTTTTTGAACCTAAATTATTCAAAGTAGAACATAAGTTTTTTTAGAAATGCGTTATTTTTTTTCAGCAGCCATTTTATCTCCTACAATAGCCAACCCACACTAGTCCTTTGAGCTGACTCAATGAAGAAAGCACTCCTGTTTTCTTTGCAGAATACTAATATGGTCTTTGGAAGCAAGTTTCTAGATTGGAGCTCACAGAGGCAGCACAATCAGGCCTTTGCCTGTGAGATGATGAAGAGACAAAGTACTGCCTTGCAAGTATCCCACTGTTCCACAAACCCAGCATCTTGCCTGGCCTCTCTGCAAAATAGGAGAGAAGTTCCAGTGGTGGAGAAACATGGATGAAAGCACTACAACATGGCTGCCTTGTTGGCTCCTCCTGCTGAATCCCTGATGCACAGATATATTCTTCATTCACAAAAACGTGAAGATCACACCCCTGGAAAACTAGCCTTCAGGAACCTGCAAGAGACTGCCCTGCAAATCAGTGTCATCTCCAGGAGGAACCTGCTTGCACAGAGGGCAGAAGAGGTCTCAGCAGGAGGAGAATCTTCCCTAAACCATTCAAAAGCTCGTCAAATTAAGGCAACAAGCTGGTCAAATGACAACCGATAGCCTGAGTTCAGACATGCCTTCAGTCTTCAGTACAATCTCCCCAAAGAAGTTTGATTTTCAGCAAAACCACGTGAGACGATCCTTCCACATGGAGGGCTTGGCTTCTCTCCCTGGCCAGGGCATCCCGCCCCATCCTTCACCTCAAGATACATTGCATGGCACAGCAAGTCCATTCATGGATGCAAATGAAAATTAACTTTTCAAAATAAGATGTGGAGGGGAAAGGGATTGGTTTTTTCAGTGAAAAAGATTTTTTTGAGTGGCTACTGGTTGTAAAATGGGGGCCCGCAGCAGACCCAACACTGACTACCTCCAACCTCCTTTGAATTCACACTGAGTCACTAATTTGGATCTAAATGATAGCAGCAGGAACTGGGAACTGCTGGTTATTTCCTGCAGCTTGTTCCTGGTTAGAATTATACCATAGTAACAACAATGCATCTCTAAGTCTCTCCTTCTTTTATCCCTACATATAGGTATTTTGAGGTGCAGAGAGGTGAAATGCCTTGGTATCTGCATGGGAGAACTGGGAACATCAAGTACGGGGATTTATCTCCACTACTAAGCCCTGCTGTGACTAGTAGACCATGCTGTCTCACATCACCAAGCAGATTTCTGCAGTGTTCAGACTCTGTTCTCCTGCAGAGATTGCTGCAAAGGAGATAATGGGGACAGAAAGTGCCTCAGATCTTTGGGAGTGCCCCACCACCACACACTTGTCCAAATCTAGAGTAACAGAGACATGGTTCCTGTCCCCCTGCACTTCACCTGACTGCAGTGGTCCTGTCTCCCTCAAGAAACTAGATAAAAGCAGCAAGAAAACTGCCCAGGATACCACTTTACTGGGAGTAGAGGAACAGCCATTAGCCAAAAGATTACTTAATTTAATATTTGTTTACAGCTGCTGGGGATTTCCTGAGCTTAGATGCTGGTTAATCAAACCATGGAGCACCATTCAGCACCTCCCCCAGAAAGTTTAAAAGCCATCTTCAAACAAAATATAGGGAGACTTGTACCAAAGCAATACTGCAAATCATGCTTCCAACACCATTTCCCATGCTTCTCTTTTTTTCTTCCTTTCTGGCACATCACCACCCACATGAAAGCCAAAAAGAGACTGTAGTACCTGGTTACACAAGGGGAGCCCATCACAGTAGCAATTCAAAAGCTTCTTCCATAATCCAGCAAAATTTTTCAATCCAGAAGTCTCATTATAGATTGGTTGACACATCTACCCATCCCCACAGCCATCCATCCACTACTGCAGCAGCCTCATCAAGTGCAATGAGAACTTTGCTGTTGGATGTCCCTGGTGCATTAGCTGGAGTTATTATATCCAGCTGCACAGCATAAAGCTACAGGAAACAATTTCATTAGGGTCCCATTAGGCTTGGACTGGGTTGGTCTTTTCACAAGCAAGGGCACAATAAGGAATAGCTTTGGGCAATAATTTGAATGCATTGCTAAAACCATTATCTAAACTACACATTCATATTTACAGGCACAAGCTTCCACCCATCCCAGAGCAGCCCACATGGGCACTTTGGGATCTGACATTTGAGGCATTTGATGCTGGCAGCAATGCTCTACCAGGAGCTTTAGGCACCAAAGGGACACAAGAGTCATTTAGATAAGTTCACTACTTTCCAAATAACCCCTGGAAGCTGCCACTAGACTGGGGAAAGGCTCAAAGAAAGAACATCTGGAAAATCAGTCTTGTTTTGTTTGGTGCTTTGCAATTTGCAATTGTCCAGGACTGGTCAATTGCAAATTGGTTTACCCTGACCCAATAAGAAATGTTGAAGTCACAGGTTCTTTATTGTGCTGATTCACAGTAACCTGGTATGGGAGATGGCACAAGTCCAATGATCCAAGCTCAAGAGATTTTTATTTTTTAAAATGATGATTCAGTGCATCCATTCAGCTAAACAGAAAGCCCTGTGTCATCATAAAGCTGTGATGATATTCTGGAAATATGGTCTCACTGGAAGAACACATCATAATTTTATATCCAGCTATTAAAGAAGATGAGGCCAAGCCCTGAGTGACAGACACTTTGATGAAACAACACATGAATTAAACATAATTGTACTAGAAAAACAGTAAAACAGAACTAATCATTAAGGACCCTGTGTTGTACCATGAGCAGTGACATTTGCATTGGCACAGGGCATTCCCATCCACAGAGCTCCAAACCCTCCATAAATATCAGTAATTAAATAGTCTGTCACACAGCCAAATGCAGACAGGTTTTGATGAGGTCAGTTTTGCAGAGAGTGACGTTGAGATCCCACCAGGACCCATGGACCCCCAGCTGCCTGCATGGCCCCATGTGCTCCCTCCTGTCTAGGCAGGGAGAGGGGCTTCACCTCCTCTCTGCTCCTTGGAATGGCCACCATGCCCTTCACTTTATTAGGCTATTCCCAGTGGAAAAGATACTTCATGCTCCAACTAGATTCCTCCCAAAATTCAAATCTAGGACCTGCAGTCATAGTCTTACTAGGGAAGACTCAATGTATTCCCTCATGAAATTAAGATGTACTTCTACACTGATCTGCCTGCTATGAACATGTCTCTACATGCAATGTTGTCTATATCCATATTTAACCTAATAAAGAGAACAAAACTGGGCTCAGGAAACCTGAGTGCTTCTAGGTTTCAATGAAAGCTGTATCTCAAAACCATTCGTTATGTCAACAGCAGAAAACTGTTTCACAGACTTCATCTAGCAGGGTTGGTAACTAATTTAAAAATGGCAGATGGAAGCATTAAATATTTATTGGACTGGTGTGCATTGATTTCAGAAATTAACACTTTGCAAATTACTTCTGTGTGAACAGTAATTAAACAGTCACAGTCCAGCCCAGGTTCTGAGTAAACTGCAACTCTTTTTGTAAAACATATGTATACATAAAAATACCACCACTTGTCTACTGATTTCCATCTGCACACACCAAATTGCTCTGTGATTATGAATTAAAATTAATTAAAACTTTGGAATGGTTTTCCATGTAAAGTTGGAACAGTGGGAGCCCTTGTGATGGGCACTCAGGCATCACACCAGTTAAGCTTGCAGGGAGCAGGAACAGCTGATGCATTGCTTTAAAATACCAAGGACTTAGTGACCTCGTGATCCCAGTAATGCTGGGACTGAGTTTATGATAACAGTGGGATTGAACTTCAGGGGGGAAACCATGAGAAAAGTGCAACTGATACTGCCAGGGCCCTTGCAGGCTCCACATGTGACCCAGAAGTACAATCCTAAATAGCATAAAGCTGCTGTTTGCTTTTGAGCTCACTCGTCCATGTGGGAATAGATTTGCTCAAGAGATACTGCAGTTTCATTCCCTCAAGACGAGTATTAATCTCCAACTTGTGCTATTGTATGAGCAGTAATGAGACTCACAGTCTTTAAAAGACTCTTTTTTAAAGAAAACATATTTTAACTCTGCTTGAAAAGTAGCTTCTTTTTCCAGAACTACATGTCTTCCTTTCAAACACTGTCCAGTAGCCTTTCCAAGACTATTTTCCCATTCACTGTACCTTCACACTCAGGATGTCACAAAAGTAGCATGTCCTGTTCACTAAGGCAATAGCTGAAGCTTCATTAAAGGTAATTATTGATGGCACATTACTGAATTGGAAGCACTGGGTACCATTCAGCAACCTTCCCTTCTTCAGCACAGACTGCTATACACTGTATTTGGTTACCAAAGCTGGATTTATTCCATGCTCTGACTCCATCACTACTTTTTCACTTTCTCTCTTCCCCCAAAACATATGTACTTAAAACCCACCAGAAATGAACAAACCCACCCACACAGGGATGGCGGGTGTGTAAGGCAGACTCTAAGCTCTTCTTGTATCTGTGCTGAGAGAATGGCAGCAGCTCCCCACAGACTGCACAGAGCAATAAAGAGCTTATTTTCATTTTATAGGCAATGCTGGGCTTTGCTGTGGTTGTCAAGGGGCCACAGAGGGGCTGTTTTCCCCCAGCAGCTGGGGTTTGATGCTGACCCCACCACACTGTGTGTTCCCACTGCAGCTGTGTGCCTGGGGAATGTGGAGCTGGCTCACAGCAGCACCAGCACCCACAGCACAAACCCCAGCTGAGGCATGGGACAGAAATCAGAGGGCTCCTCTGGCTTAGCCCAGCCAGGTGAGGATGATGCAGCACACTGAGAGTGTAGAAAAGGGGTCGTGGGTGCAGGTGAGTGGTGGTTGCCTGCACAGGTGCAGATGGGCTGGCAAGGCTATGCTCTTTTTATTGAGTGCACATGCAGACAAGCTTCTTTTGTTTGCTTTGTCCCTTTGTGTCCCGTTCCAAGGTGCAAACTGGGTTCACGTCTCCAGGAAATCCTGGGAGTTTGTGGGCGAGTTTGCAGAAGGAGATGAAGAGAAGGTGGCTGCCAGGAGACTTTAATGAGAGCTACTTCTACACTCACGGTACAATTAAGAGTCACATAATGAAACAGAGGCTGGTTTGTTTGTTTTTTAATGAGCTCTATTTATATTTGACTTTAACTATCCTCATTCATTTTCTCTGAATCAAACCTCCACTGCTGAAATCATGTGCATCAGAGTTAATAAAGGACAGCTATAATCTGATTTGCTGCATCATTCCAAACACGAATGTACTCACAGGAGAGGCTGACAGTTTACAGCAGCAATATTTAAAGCAGAAGAATTGACAGCAAATTGAACATAACTTCTCAGCTGCCTTGGAGAAGACTGAAGTAACTCCATAGACTTGTCTGAAGCATTTTTTTAATATGTTGTTGTAAAACTAAGAGGTTAAGGCTCATGTCAAAGCTAGGCTTATGTTTCACAAACTGGAAGCTGGTGAAAATCAAGTGCCTTATCTGATAGATTTCATCTGGATGTTAGTGATGCCTAAGGTTCCAGATGTCAGAGAGTGAAAAAACAGAGGAATTGCATGTGAACCAACTCAAAGAATGCAAAATCCTCAAGATTTTTACCTTCCACATTGAAGGAAAAAAAATAAACCCAACAAAATAAATCAAGAGAGTTTATGGTTTACTCCAAGTAGAGGATTAAAACAAAAATCAGCATTATTATTCCCTTGATTTCTCCCATTCCTTGAAATAGAGAAGCCGCTGATTCAGACATAGCCAGAAATGTGGAGGTTTTATCCTTGGAGGAAGAAATTTTGTCCGTTTTTCCATATTAAGCTTTTAAACAAAGAGAGCTTCATTCTAGAAGAGCAGCTGTGTAATTAAGACAATTTCAGGATGAACAGTGTGATTCAAGAACCAAATACTATCTTAATTATATGCATTAATATTCTGCTAAGAAGATGCTTATCAAATAAAAAAATAATCCACGTTATTGCACAAGGAAGGCCACTAAAAATACAAAAATAACAGAGAAGGGTGGCAGTCCAAGACAGGGCAGGTCACTGCATGCTATGAAAGCAGCTCTCAGCTGCAGAGGAAGCACCCAGCAAGCTACAGAGAACACCCCTATCTGAGCAAGCAGAGTGGCCAAAAGTCAGCTGTTCTCAGAGGTGAATACTGAATGAGAGACTTCTGTGTCAAAGGGGAAGCTGCCCTGTGCCTGCACCAGCTACTTGGGAAGGATTCTTAGTTGTGGTCTGTTCTAATTTTTTGTGAAGAAAATCAAAAAGGAGCATTTTCACAGAAACTGGCAGCAAAGCAAGTGCCAGAGATCAGGACAGACAGGTTGGAGAGAAAAGTCTCTCTTGGCTGGATTGGGCACTGGGACGCCATCCTGTTGCGGGGACACACTTCAGTCCTCATCTACAGACCACTCCCCATTGCCTGGAGGTGAGCAAGGAGCACGTCTGGCCTTTTGTGGCTGCCTGGGGGAGCCTGGCTGGCAGATAGAGGGCAGCCAGTGGACAGGGGACAGGAGCAGTGCAGGTGAGGAGCTGGGGAGCAATGTCTGTCACTGCCCCAATGGGACTGAGCATCCCTCGTCAGAGCCACAGTGTGATCCCACACTGCCCCCCTGCCTCTAATCAAGGCTGCACGGCAAAACATCAGCATCAACTGATCAAGATAGAAAAGAAGGGATTTCCTTGAGGGTTAGGAAGCCGCAACTAGGTGTGGAACTCCTTATTCCCACAGTGAAAAAGAAGAAAAAATCACCATAAAGTCGCAGAAAAGCCAGAGCTACCGTGCTTGTACTGAAACACTGATTTGAAGAAGTTTGCAATTTTACAATGGCACGAGCCTTCCTGTCTCAGGTGCTCGAGGTGAGACTGGGGGATTTCTGGCTCACAGCCTCACTGTGGGACTCTGCACTCACATCAGCCCCAGGAAGAGAGGCAGGCTCCATGTGTGAATAGGAGATCTCCAAGGAAAACCCAGGTGCTGCAGGGAATACAAAAGGGCAGGGCAGGGAATACAAAAGTAGCACTCCTCCTGCCAAATGGGCAAGGAGCCAGCTTTGTGCAGAGGTGCTGTTCAGGATGAGACCATGGTGCAAGTGCAGAAATGCCTGAGCTGGCTCACAGCAAGGCTGCAGGGTGGCTGGGGATAGGCAGGACCAGTGTACCCAGCTGAGAATCCCACAGCTGAAAAATGACTGCACACACCTGGATGAGCTGCTGTGGTCCTATCATGGAAACTGAGTCTCAGCTAAACTCCACCCTGGGCTGTGACCAACAAGAAAGTGCCAATGTCCCATATGGTGTTCTGCATTTTATGGTGGCTTTGGGTACAAAATGCCACTCAGCTCTCCAGCTAGACTGTTAGAATCAGGTTTAAATCATTACAGAGACTTTAATGTTTGGCTTTGCAAAAACAGAGCTCAGTGAAGGGCCATAGAGACACGTATGTTCTGCAATGCCAAGGACAGGCTTTAGGTCTGTTCTTGCCCCCGCATACATTTTTACTTTGAGATTCTGAAGTCCCATGAGAGGGAATTTAAAAACTTAGCCTCCTGCCTTTTGATTCTCACCAGGAAGCATGAGCTGTAACTCTGCTCCCTGCAACAGAAATAATTTTCCTATCCCAAACTGGTTTAAAACAATATGCCTTACAAATGGTTAAGGCCTCCAAATGACATGTGACAGGAATACAGTTGTCCTGGGGAGAAATGCTCCATTCTGCCTACAGCAGAAGGAAGGGCAGGTTGAGGGCTGAGCTACAATTTAGTTGAGCCATTTGTCCAAATTCTCATGTCGCACTAAGCCACCAACCATGGATGTGAGGAACAGTTACTCAGATCCTCTGTTGCAGAACAATTTGGATGCAGAGCCAAACTTCACCTTCACATCAGTCCCAGGATCCACTGCATGAAGGCTGTTATGCTGCACAGAGAAAGTAGCAACGTTTTGCCGTAGGACTGGAATCCAGTGACTCCAATGTCTCCTTTCCAAAGCAGAAAACTCCCAAGTGCCTTCCACTACGGTCTCAGGAGCCCCAGTATAGGGATGGCATGGGATGGGATGGGATGAGGTCCATCCATTAATGACAACATCCATGGGATGCAGGCAGTTCAGTTCTCTCACCCATCTTAGGAGGGCTTCACTTACATGTTTTGACACTATAGAGGTGGAGAGGTGTTTCAGACTTTGCCTCTTGCAGCTTGTCACAGATGGGGCTAACAGACCTAGTGCCATCCCCTGGGGAGATGGAAGGACACCCATCTCACAAACAAACCTGGGATTGTTACTCAGCTACACAGAGGGCCAAGGTCTCATTAATTAGCATTGACATTTACAACAGAGACCACGAGATATGAGTGATATGAAGATGGATAAATTCCAAGCGGATTAGGGAGCAAAAAAAGGCTGTGGGGAATGGTTGTTCTGCTTATTCTGAGTTTTCCTTGTAAAAAGAGACTATTGATATTTGAATTCCTTTTTCTATTAGAATGGGGGAAATTGCAGTATGTCTTCTGCCATGTATCCAAATTGCAAAGTGCTACACTCCACTGAAATAAAAAGAAGTTGCTTTGGCTGGCCAGTCTCCAGTCATGTGGGTGGACCTGAAGGTTACAAATCAGGAGGGGCTTTGCTGAAAGGGTCTGTCTTAGCTTTGGTTCAGAAGATTTAAAAAAAAAAAAAAAAAAAAATGCAAAAGTCTACCAGTTGTCTGCCTCTACTAACACAGGGTCAAGCTCATTATAAAATAAACCATCTGCTCTTTCAGATTTTCATCCCAAACCAGAATAAACCTGTTTTGATGCTCTTGTGGACTTGTCTCCTTTCACTGTCTTTGATGTGCTCCAGTTGACATCATCAGACACTCACATTCCTTGGATGAGTTCCTCCAGGCATCGACCAGTGGGATTCTGCCTCAATTCATGACTCTTTTCTATATGGCAATGCCAACAGCAGAAACAGCTGCCCTGGTTTAGAGCACTAATTAACCTCCATTTCTCACTTTCATCTCTACTCTGTTGCTGATCCCTAGGAAAGGGTCTTTGGAATTCAACAGAGAAAGCCAAATCTAGGTCTGGAGAGGTAATCCACTGGCAATGACAGTGGAACAGGGCAAGATCAGCAGAAGGGGAGCAGAGCCAGATCCTTCACCACCACCTCAACCTCCACATTCTTTCCAGGCTGAACATGGGAGTCACACTCACACTGAGCTCTGGGGTCTCATTCCCTCTCCCTTTCCCAACCTGTAGATTCAAAATTCAGCAAGACTTGAGTATGCCGTTAGAGGGAAGAAGTGTTAACATGTGCAATCTGCATCTGCTGGAGAGGCATGAGGACACTTAATGTATGCCTGTGACAACCAGGCAGGGCAGGAACAACCACCTCCCTTTATTTAAAACCTTTATTTAAAAGTTTTTATTTAAACCAAGTCAGAAAACCCCATCACCATTGGTGTGGCTTTCCAAACCACAACATACAAACGTTCATAAGCACTACGAGCCCCAGGACAGCTTTCCTCTCTCCTCTTGCCATCCTGCTAATCCTGATGTCTGGGGCTATAAAAAGGCACAGCACAAGAGCATGTCTCTCCTTCTGATCTGCTTCCGTGTTTATAACCATGGCTTATCTAATGACACTTAGGAAGTGTTACCAAGGAGACTATTTGCATCCTGCACGATGTTGCTAAAGCAACACTGCTAAATTAGATGCAGCGCTCTTAGCCTTCACCTACTGTATTTGCATTGCTATCAAAATGGAATAGTCACAGGCTGAAACTATATTTGGGTCATTCATTCATCCAAACACCTGAAAATAGTCCAATGACAGCAGCAATGGAGTTTCCCCTGAAAATCAAGCACATCTAGGTCTCCATCTCTTACACGTATTTCAAGCTTGCCCCTCAATGTGACCTGCAGTCAAAACAAGCCATCTTTCATGCTGCAACCTTCCTCCACAGGACATGTTTTCCCTGTATGTTTGGTTTTTATTTAAATGCATCGGGAGATTTTAACTGTCATAAATAATTACAGCATCTTAGCATTTGATGGAGCACGGTAGAAGGCAATTTGTAAGTAGCATTAATTTTTGAGGCACAAGATGGCTCAGAGGCACTGGAAATGCGACAACTTGCCTGGAGTTTATGGGTCAGCTGTTCATCCTCACCCTGAGACTTGGTTCAGCTGTAAAGAGCCACCATTCAAGGGCTTCAAGATGGCCCATGGAAAGATTAAACAGCTAAATAATAATGGCTTGTTTTACCCTAAATAAAAAGGTAAAATACTCCTTATGGGAAAGATAATAAAACAAAAATAATTTTAAACTATAAATTACTAGCTATAAACAAAAATAAAGGCTGGGGCAATTTTAGGTGATGTTACAGAATAAATTAAATGTAGAAGCTCCAAAGACTACTGGTAGGAGAGAGAGTGAGCAACCAAGAAGTGGGGTGGCAATGGTTTCCAAGGAAATTAACAGCTTCTCTAGAGTTTGGACATTTGTCAGCATGATAAAGAACATAAAATTCAAACAGCCCCCCTGCACACACACACACATTATTGTAGAAATATGAACAGCTGTCTGGAACTTTACAGGAAATATTACAACTGTGTGACAATGTATTGTATTTATTGAAAATATACAATAAATATAATTTTACCGTGTTCTTCCTGATACCAAGCAAAGTCACAAGCAGTATCGGTGGGCCCTCTGAGATCCAGTGTTCTGATGCAAATTTGACTAATGTATTACCCCCACAGTTTTCTGTTCTGATGGTCTGAGCAGTACATTTTGGTCAACAACATGTAACAATAAAATACAATCCCACCAACACCCAGATGGAGCTCTCCATCACTATTTAATATGTTTATGCCAAAAATAACTCTTGCTTTTAACACTTTCAAATTTAAAAGATAAACTCAGGCAAGGACATAAATACTTGGCATCTGTCACTGAATTCAATCAGCTCCCTGAATCAGAGCAAAAGCACCCTGTTCCAGCTCTGCTGCAGTGCATAATATGGTTTGGGTGCTTCTTATTAATAAATCCTTGCTTTAGCCCAGAAGCACTACTAAAAAGCACACCTGGGAGCATTTTACTATATATAAAATCTCTGTTCCAACAGCAAATTTGATCTGCCTACAGAATCTACTCATGAGAAGGTAACTCCTTCCTGCTGAACAGGCTACAGCACAAGAAAACCCATGTCCAGAGAGCATTTCACCTGCCAGCCCTTGTAATTGCTTATGCCTGGGAATTTAAGATGGAATACCAGAATCTGGACTGGTAAAGAATTTCCTAGCAGTATCAGGCTCCAGGTCAGCCTATTTCAGGATGAGAGGATAACACAAGCTCTTTCCTCCCTCCATGCAACAGTTGTGGTGAGGTTCAGTTCCTCAAGTGTCGTCATTGCTTTAGCTCCTCCATAAGAAGGTGTGATGAAGGCACAGAAGACTTCTGCAGCTGGCCATGGCTGTAGACCACATATGTGCCCACCACCATGCTCCACTGAGGTGGCTGGACAAGTCCCAACAGAGTGCTGGAGAAGAGCTTCCTCCAAGCCACATGGCGAGGAAGACACCCCTGCAGCAGGTGAGCTGTGCTGGGGTCTGAACAAACACTCAAAGCCTTCCTAACTCCTCTCATATAGCAAATAGAAGATGCTTCAAGTTTCATGGGGCTCCAGATCTACAACAGTCATACTCCCTCATGCCTCCTCCTATGGTCACACAAGCAAACTCCATGACAGTTCAGAAAGTGATCTTCAGTCCTCTGTGGGAAAGGATTGTTTGTGTCCACACACACAGGCTGCAGAAGGTGCTTTTTAGCTGCCTCTGCTCTAGGGGAGCTTTCCCAGGACCCAGCACCCACCAGTGGCTTCAGGCACCCCATGTGAAACAGGCCAGGGGAATCTCCAAGGAAGAATCAGAAATGAGGATTTGTATTACCAGCAAGGCACAGAGAAGGGGAGCAAAGGAACCTCCCTGCCTACCAACCAGCTCCTCCTTCTCCCATGAGAAATACGATCAAAAGGAAAAAGAGGTTTTCTCTTTGCTAGCTGTGCCTCTGTGAAATTTTCTAAGGACTTTCTGTTGGTTTTGGATCATGTCCTAGACCCATGTAGACAGAGCTTGGTGTGTCTGGATTATTTATTAGCAAAAGGGTTCCCTCTGCAATCAAGCATGTGGAACACCTTATTAAAGCATGCTCTGCTCTGTATCTGACCCGACGGAGTTGGCATGAAGAAGTGCTCAGCACTCCCTCAGAAATGCTGCTGGACTGCGAATTGTCATTACTTCTCTCATGTCAGTTCCTCCATGGCCTTATCTAAACTATGTCATAAATCTTCTGGGTTTTCTCTGAACTGTCCTCCTCCTAGTGACATTCTGTACTTCTGAATAATGTTGTCTCCATATGAATTACAAGGGACAGGGTAATAATGCTCCAGCAGGAGCAAGAGAAGCAGTGGGAAAACAGCTAAAAGCTACACTGAACTGTTTTCTTACTTGTAATCTTCTGTCATACACTGAGCTGGAAGATTAGATAACGAGACTATTTATAGCAGCATTGCTGGATGTGTATCACAAAACCTTTATTGTAAGACCACAGCAAGTATAAAATTTTAATTTTGCCTACTATTTCCCTGTGTCACAACTTTGTTTGCAGCAAAGCATTTTTTTCTTTTGCAGTCGGGTTATTAATAATGGATGTAGCATTAACATTTCCAAATTGGGAGTTCACCCTCAGTCACTGTTCCCACCCATCACTCTGTAATTTCTCCTCCTAGGCTTCATGTTGGACTGACAACAGGAGACTGACTGCTCAGTGTCTGCTCAGCCACCAAACACACTTTGTGTGGGCAAGAACAACCAGAGCTCACTGCATTCACTGCTACAGGTCCCACCTGCACGACTTCTCTGCCTGAAACCTGAAGCTTCTTTTTAATCTCTCTGCTAAGCCCTCCAGTACACAACCTGTAGGGCCTGAGAACAACTGTCCAGAGAAAATGCACAGAACACCAGATGATCTCCACCCAGGAGATGGTAAGAACTTTCTTCCACAACTAATGTAAGGCAGATTTCAAGCAGAGGAGCAAAGCTGTCAGCTGTCAGTACTTACCTCTTAGCATCACAACTCTAAACCTTGTAAAAAAAATAAAGTATTCATGATTTTAATTAGGGATAACTTTTTGCACCTTTATTTTATCTCATGCTTGTTAACAATGTGATTGTTGAGGGGTCATACCATTAAAACAGGAACACTGAATGATATACAGAAATGGGAGTAGGAATGTAGAAATCCAGTACTAACATCAGAGGTAACTCAGGTCCTTCATTATGTTTTTACTGCATTTTTAATAAAGAAAGTAAATTTCAATTACTTCTCATCTTTCTGTATTTGATAAACATAATCAATTAGTGAAGAACATTTTGTCTTTTCCATTTTCTGTCACATCTATTGAAGTGACTCACTCACTCACGTAAGAAACAGATTCTGTTTGCAACATTTACAGTTATTTGTGTCCTGTCTTCTGCAGTGACTCAATATTTCTATGGGAAACCATCTCTCCCATTCCTGCCTAGTAAATACTTGCTAAGTATAAAAAATAGTCATTCATCACAAACAAAAATGATCTTACAGGATAGATAGTTATTTAGAAACACAATGGCACCATTTACCCAAATCAAAGAAATCATGAGTAATACCAATACAATTAATGCTATATTAAAGAGATACCACCTAAGGAGGAGATTTAAACTAACCTTCTGATGAAAATACAGAATCTGGATGGTAAATAAGCTCTGTATATAGATCTGCTTGCCTTATCTGCCCTTTGTCTCTTCAGAAGCCAGGCTCTCTCTTTGCTAACCCACTGCTAGTTACTGACAGTGGCACCAGTTAGTTACACAGCATTCCAGTCACTGCTTTGATGAATAGATCTTCCCGAGCACTGGTGCTGGACATAGATGTGTTGTGGTCATATCATAAAAATATGAGATTAAGTCAATAGGGAATCCGTGCCTATACCCATGCAGGAACATCTGGAAAGTGTCAGTATTATCAGTATGAAACTCAAATAATGAATATGAAGGAACAATAGAGGAGGGACACTCCACAAGCAATGTCCGTACTTTAGAATAAACTTTTACTAAAATGTTTTTGTTTTAAAATAAAGAAAAAGCTTACACCAAGTGGGTTTTTTGAAACTCAAAAACCTGCCATGGAATTTTATCTCTGAGGCTGGAAAAGAACTATTAATATTAATTTACTTTTCAAAATTTTGTACAAAACAGCCCTCCAGTTTAACCTGACCATTTTCTGAGAGCTGAGATTCCTTCCCTATGCCTCAGCAAAAAGTTGAACTGAGGTGGCCTAATGGAGGATTGTATAAACATAATACCACCATGGCATCCTCCACCCAATAATTTTAAAACAAAATCTTATTTTAATGTTGTACTTGAAAGGCCAAATAACCAATAGTGTAAACATGAACTAGCATCTTATAGCAACGCGCTTTTACCATCTCAAGCTCCCCACGAACAAACTGAGATGAAAACCTATGCCCATCTCAGTTTTAACCACAGCAACCCAGATCTTAGCATGGGTAAGCATCCAAGTGTCTACCCTCCTTGCCAGCTACTCATCTTAGCAATGCCCCAGTTAGCCAGACCAAAAGGCAGCCTAGGCTCATGGACACATCACACTCACAACAAAAGTTTTAACCACTGTTAGACCTTAACTTTCCGTTAAAATTCAGCTCTCATCCCCAAAACTACTTTGGCATTTGTGGCACAAAAGTGAGCACCTGCACAGTGCTGTGATTAAAGTGAGAAACTACTTTGGGATTTGGCAGTTTGCAGCACAGCAGTGAGCACCTGTACAGTGCTGTGATTAAGGTTAATCTTAGATCAACCATTTCTAGGTGAAGACAATCCTGAAACACAAGTATTGTGCATCCCACTCCTTGACACAGATCAGAACTGGATTACTTAGACGTCCTAAAATTTCAAGGCAGACCAAGTCAGAGAACATGTGGATCCCCAGCTTGAAATAAGTAGCCACTGTGAAGGTATCCACTGTAAATAAAACAATGTGTACTTATGTACTTGCCACAGGCAACAATTTCAGCAATGCAGAAGTAGCTGGTTGCTGAAATTATCTTAACAGCAGTAGGTAAGAACAGCTGCCAAATAAGAAATCTTCCAAGCCACTGTATTAGAAATCTTCCCAGATATGGAATACGGAATGTAGAATTATGTGGAATATTCACAAAACCTACTATTTCAACAGCCTAGGAAACAAAATGAAGTAGAGGCTACTTAGGCTTCTGTCATTAGGAGGTCATTTTAAGCAGAGAGAACCTGCTTTCTCTTACTCAAACAGAGCCCACAAATGGAAAAGCAATTTGTCAAAGTATTTGTCAAAATCACAGTGTGCAGGAGACACAGTCATATCCAAGAAAGCTTGTACAGGGACCTGGTTACAATCTCTCCTGCCTCCCAAATAAAGCCTGGATGTTCTGTGTATGACTTTGACACGGACATGGCAATGAACCACCCTGTAAACAACCAGGCAGGGATGCTTATGATAAAGAGGATGGATCCAGCTAGAAACCAGCCAACACCAGAGCAGGCTCTATCCATCCATCTACCACTGTAATGTCTGAACAACCCAGCTGCACCTTCCACTGAAGTTTTAAATTCTCATTTTAGCACTATTCTTATCAGCTAAACACAGGTTTAGGAAGACGCCCTTGGGAAGTCAAAATAAGAAGGGCCAATGTGTGGTCTTTCTCTGTTGCAAACATCAAAGGATTCCTCTTTCATGACTTTCTCCAATCTCCCTTAAAAGTGGACCCATTTTAGCATCCATAGCACCCACCAATAATGAGTTCTACTGAGCAACTACCTACTGCAGATGGCTACAGTTCCCTTTTGTTCATTTGATGTCCTCCTAGTGTTTGTACTGGAAGAGACAGTGAACAGTGGAGCTCTGCCCCTTGTTTACTTGTCAGTCATTTCCATTCTAGTTGTCCCTTTTCCCAGAGACAAGAGTCCTACTTTATTCAATCATTCCTTACATGAAATTAATCCAGACTTATGACCATCCTCATTGCCCACCTCTGAATCTTTTCCAGTTCTTCTCTATCTTTCCTGAGATTTTGGAAGGGGAAGAACCAGAACTACACATAATATACACATTTACACAACAATCTATTAATGGTCTCTATTTTCCTCTGTTTGGCTTCCCTTATAATTTTCACTATTTAATTTGCTTTATTTAATTACTGAGCCTGGCACTAATATTTTTAGCTCAATCATCCAACTGATGTTTTGGTTCCTACTGGTTTTCAAAAGTAGATTTTCTTGCACTTGAGAAATAGAGACTCACTCATGGGCAAGAAAGCACATGAATTCCAGGGAAATTTGTGAAAAGCTGCAGCAGTACCTGCTTCACCAACAGGCTTCAGCTCTTATGAAAGACAATGGGAAAGGAAAAGTACGATCAATAAATTGCTTTGTTTGGAACACTGAGCAATTTTAGGCAGTTTAAATGCCATAAATCAAAGTTCAGTAGCTTGGGAAAAAATCTAGTGCTTAGGAGAAGGTCATACAAACCTGACAACTTCAGGCAGGAAAAACTTTATACCCACAACCCAGACACACTGACAGGTCAGAGGGAGACAAGCATACCCAGGACAGAGTAAAAGCAGAAGGGCAGGAAGCAAGACACATCCTTCAAAGCCTTGAATATGAAACTTCTGACCCTGTAAGGCTGGAAGAAAATAATATAATACTTCAAAGAAGAACCAATTATGACAGCAATGGGAGCTGAGGTTATCTCACAGTTTTGCTGTTGGTATCCCCCCAGTGCACTGCTTGTGATGCCTAAAAATGCTTGTGATGCACCCCAACTTCTAAGCCCTATGACCATCAGTTGCTGATAACCTTTTACTCCCCCCTTAGTTTTATCTAGTGAGTGCACAAAATGGAGCTGGCAGCAAGATAGTCTTTCAACAACACATAATTATTGAAATGCCTACACCAGCCAGATTACTATCTGCTACGTGTATTTCAGAAGCCCATAAAGCACCAGTGAAATGGGGAGAAAGTATGACATGTTTATTTGTCAGTGAGATATAATGTTTGGAACAGGAGCTGCAGAAATGCAGGCAAAGCCTGTGTAATCCTGACTGGTTCCCTCTGTGGGTGAGGGAAAGCAGGAAAGCCTCTGCCTTCTTGGTCAAGTGCTGCACAACAGGCTGAGGGCTGCAGGCAGAGAGGTGGTAACACCCTTCACAAACCACAGCTGACTCTGACTGCAGGTGTCCCAGCAAAAGAAAGGACTAAGAACTGTTCTGCTGAGGTGCCAGACTTCTTCATGTGATACGCTGAAAGTATGAACCCCAAATCATCCTACAGACATCACCCAAACCCTCGAGTTAAAGCTATCTGGATGAATAAGCAACAAGCACAGGCAACCACAGGAACACCCAGCACAACATGACTAAGATCTTGATGGGAGCCTCCGGATGCCACTGGAACACAAATAAAAAAGAAGAACCCATGAGTAATCTGCACTGTTGAAAAGAGAACCCCTGGCAGCTGGGGCTGTTTCTGTAATACTGTGCATGCATTCTTTTGCATAAATATCATAGGTGCATTGACTGATGAGAAAATCAACAGGAAGAAATCCTGCTTGCTGCCACTCACCATGGAATTCTGCCTTTCAAGGCAAGAGGGGCTCAGGAAAGAGTACCAACCTGAGTAGGAGGCTGGAGGAGAGGATTTAAGAGAGAAGACAGTAATACTTCTTAGCTTTTACAATGTAATATTGATCTGCTGTCTACAGCAATGGCTAAGCCTTCTTGAAGCTGAGGACATGAGACCAGTGAGGATAAAGACCTACATGTCCATGGAGCACAGGAGATGGCATGCAAGTCCTGTGTCTCACTTCTGGCTCAAGGACTAGAAAAACTTCATTTCTAGCATCCCAGACCAGAACATCTGGAAACTACAGCCCAAACAGAGCACACAGCCCACACCTCACAGGAGGAAGAGTTAAACACTTACAACATGTTTGAGCAGTACCTAAGGAGGGAATGCAAAAGCCAGAGACTGGGAAGATGTAACACTAGGCAGGGAGGGGAAGTTAATGAGTTACACCAGGATTAGGAAAAATAGTTAATAGAGGAGATTGAATAGATTGTCTTGGAAGAACCTTGGGGGAGGGAGACGGGTTGAACTGAGGATGCATCTCTTGGGAAATAATTGAAGTTTCCTTGGTTCAATGCAGACTGCCCTGACACAAGTAAATAAACAGTACACAGAGCCACTGATGAAAAGACTGATCTTTTTCATCTCAGAATTCAGGAGATTAGATACAGCTGGAGTTTTCCCACTTGGCACCCCTCCAAAGAGCCATACACACCTTGTTTGAGAGTTATCACAAACTATATTTCAGAGAGGGTGGACAGCAAAAATTTCCTGGAGTTTATCTGGCTGCATCCTTAAGGAGATTGTTACCAGATAATCATAATCTTTTGCATAGCATTAGGAAAGTACACAAAGGATCACCTTCTGTCACCCCTGACAAACTACATCTGGGTTATGGGAAGGGAAATACTCACAGGAATTCTGAAAATAATCTCACCTCAACCTCCCCATCATGATATCACCAAGTGAAAACCTTCCTCCATTCACTGGTCAGGAATTCAAGGTTAACAGCCATATCAGGACCACGGCATCAGATCACCTGCAGTCCTGGAGGAATTCAGTTTTCCCTGTCTCCAAAATAGCCAAAGCCTGTACACACAACTATGGCACCAAAATCTGGATTCATAATCCAGATATAACATACTGCTTTGGAACAGGTAATTCCTAAGTGCTCCAGTCTAGTGTTTCCTAGTGAACAGTTATGTGAAGTGCTTTTATAAATGGCTGGACATAATTTTGAAGTATTACCTTACTCAAAAGCAACTCTAAAATCATCAGCCTGGGGTTCCAGTTTTGCTCTTGCAGGTACCTTCATAAAGATCTGCTTATTTCAGTTACCTGGTTTTAAAACTGCAGCTGAAGCCTGAGAATCAAGTTGTGTGTTTTCCTCCTTTTGCACGACCATCTAAAGCAAAGCAAATATTCTGCCAGCCATGTCAGTCTTTGTGAGATTTGTGTGTTATGCCTTTACCACCACCAAAAGTATCACATGGTCTTCAGAAGATTTATGTAACTAAAGATGACCATTTTTAGCAGGACTAAGAGAAAGACATAAAAAATTTCAGCACAAGTGGGCGACAGCTCTACCATGTGCAGAGATCTTACTTCTTACTTAGGTGAGATGAACTTGTAAGGGACAGGGACAGAACTCAAAGTCCACAGACCACCAATGCAATCACAGCTTCTTCTTAAGCAAGAATGAGCTCTAATCACCCCAGCACCAGGTTAGGAAAAGGTTGTCACAGAGTAAGAAAGTATTAGATGGTGGTCAACTTATAAAAGTTCAGTATCCCTAACACTAAACCAGATACTGAAGGAAGAACAACTGGGGACCTTCAACTAAAATACACTTTACAAAATGTTAAATGGCAGATATGTAACAAAACTGTGTGACATTCATACTTTCACTGCTATGCCTCTAGTCCATTTTACATAAACCTGTCAAATGCAATCAGACTTGTTTATTCTGCATTTAAATGTAGGACCTGAGGCAGTCTGGTTTCAAAAAAGACAGAAAAGGCACATATTGTCCCTGGCAGTTGCTTAGTTTTTACAACAAAGGCAATGCCTTGTTCACTCTTTATTCCAAATAAAAATTATTTCAATGCTCTGTTGCATTACAATCTTGAGAATATTTCTACTTGCTGCCTCATCACAGGTAGAAAATTAATTAAAATGTAAATTAAAGGAAGAAATATACAAAGTGCCATTAACACACAACTCACTGCTCTCCCCCCCCCCCCCCCCCCCCCCCCCAATCAGGTGATTCATATAGAGCATCCTCCAAATCTCACGTAAGCCACTGTTAATGGATTAAGTGGCAGTGTCTGTCCCTTCTGGCTGCAGTTTATAAATTCTTATCTGCTTAAGGTTGCTCCAGAAAGCTGACAGCATGATTCTTAAAGAGACAAATCCTCCCTGGCAGTTTACAATTGCATACCAGCAACTACAGCACTGTGTGTGCCTTCATGTTTGCACTGATAGAGGATGATGGTTCAGTGTTTAGGATTCAGCATCTCTCTCCTTTCAAGTTTAATTTGAAGCACCACCATTGCTTGGGCTGAGTTCCTCACTGACTTTGTCCATGACAGAGCAATGAACATTCCTAACATCTCCTTGCATGGCCATTGAAACAGCCATGATAAACCACCCTCAATTCACACAACTGCTCCAAATCACCCAAGTACAGACAAAGGGGGCAGAGAGATTCAGCAGAAGAATAGTGCAAGTATCAGAAAATCTTTCTGTATAACAACCAGTTGCCCAGCTCATCATTAACCGTTTCCACTCCTCTAGACCATGCCAAAGAAGTATCCAAAAGCCCAGCAAAAATGAGGGTGAACGGCAGCATCCCTGTTTTCCACGCTGGTGGCTGCAAATTCTGCAACACATAGAGAAAGCTGCAACAAGTTATAATCTGAAATGGCTGTTCGAGCAGCACCTTTTATCATTCCCTGCTTACAGAGAGATGTGTGACATCCTCTACCACTATCAGCCAGTGCCTTTGGCTGTGAAAATGACCTTAGAGAAGAGGTACCCAGGTAGCACTGAACACACACAGTGTGCGTGTATTGCTGTCTGAGAAAATTGCATTCATGAACGATGGGCTATTTTCTGCTACCACCCTCCCAAGTTACAGCAAAACGGGGTAAAAAAGAGCAGAGATACAGGAGACCTTTGGCAGGCTCTCCTGTCCACATTACAGAAGTCACCCCCATCCCATTTGGTGCCAACAGGTCCCCAGGAGTCCAGAAGAGGGATGGATTGTATTGTTATCAGGAACAGAACAGCCACATCGGCTAGACAAGAAACCCCAAACACTCCCTGCCCTCCTCCAAACAGCACTGACAGTCCCATGCACAACACACATTCATGGAGCACTCAGAACAGACACCAAAGCAAAGCCTTCATTCACCAATAAGCACTTGGGGACTCTTGGTGGTCTTACTCCCCTAGATTGCTGTCCTTTGCTCTCCTATGGTACCTTTGCCTGGCAAGACCCGTGCGCTCATCATGGGGCACTGCCGGGGAAGAAGCGACAGTGCTGCGAGCAGGGCATGGGGTGCCAGGCACGGAGCCATCCCGCCCCGGGGAGCAGAGCCTGTCCCAAGGCGTGCGGGGTGCCTGCCCCGCTGGGGCACCCAGGCTGCAGTGCGTACCCAGGGACCTAATCCCAAACGGGAGTCCCTGCGGTACCCAGGATTTGTGTCCTGCCAGAGCGCCCATCCCATCCCGGGGTGTCCAGAGCACCCATCCCGCTCCGGGCCGCTCCAGGTGCCCCGGGATACCGCGCGTGCCCGTCTGGAGGGGGATGCTCCGGGTTCGGGAATGCCGGCGGCGCTCGGGGTG
>VWZU01002026.1:3500200-3562989 GCA_013397095.1 Sterrhoptilus dennistouni
CGCCCCGCCCCGCCCAGATGTGCCACCGCTGGCGCGACAGGTGTGGGGCACGCGGAGCCGCTCCCGACCCCCGCCCCCAGCACAAGGATGTCCAGGACCCCAAACCCCGAAGGGCAGGGGCAGGGTCGGGGACATTATTCCCTTCCATTGCCACCCCGGGACCTCCCTCACACCTGCTGGCCCTAAACCCGCTTCCCCAACCTCCTCCTTCCAGAGAGGAAATTTGTGACCAACCTCGGAATCCTGACCCTTGAAAGAAGCTTCATCATGCATGGACGCTCACTCACCCAAGCAGACCGGCTGTGGCGGGCAGCAACTGTCCTAAAGCAATTAGGATTCTCATGGATACAAACATGTCAGAGACACACTCGGGAAGGCAAAGAAGATGGGCAAGCAGCTCCTTGCAGAGTCCTAGGGCAAGTGGACAAGTAGGCAGCTAGTCAGAGGGGTGAGTAAGGTCTCTTGCTTGTTCCTGACCTACCCAGTAAGTTGTGTGTGTGCCTGCAGCCACCACTTTACTCAAGCCAGGGGCTCAAAGCAGTGAAAAGCTCCAGTCAAGCTCAGGGCAGTGGGGTAGGGTAGAGATGGGGTAAAGGGAAACACTTCACTGGCAGATCTATGAACAGTCAGGAGCTCATAGTGGTGAAGTGCCAGCATGGGGCACTGCCTGAACGTGTGTCCTCTGAAAGCTGCTGCGACACAAACACTTCCCACTTGAGCTGGGACTGCCCCGTGTGGCTGCAGCCCTCTGAGCAGAGCTGAGCCTCTGCACAGCTCCGTATTCAAGAGCATGAGTGCCACAGACACAAATTGTGTGCATGCCCAGGACATGCCTCGTTTTCTTGCCCTTAGAGAGAAAGTCCTGTGGTAGTACTACACCTGTCCACTACCAAGCATGTGGTTTCTCTTCTCAGTGCCCACCCTGGAGCCACCAAGGCCAGTGAGGTGCTTCACAAAAGCAGCCATGACTATACAGGATGGGAAGATTCCCCTTGTCCTTCCCGCAGCAGCACCTGGGCTACAGGGGAATTTCTCCTGTGACAGCCACAAGCCAAGACCAGGAGTTGTTCATTTGGGACCATAGTAAAATCAACCCACAGCTGATGTTGTCTATTGCATAATTACATTACCTTTGTCTTTAAAGAGGGCTATAGGCTCTGAAGACATGGTTATAAAGCTTCATCTAGAGTTTTAGTGGATGCAGAAGGCTGAGGGCATCTTCCATTCAGCTATGTCGTGGCTGTAAAATGTCTTTTCCTTTCCTTCTGTAGAACAAAAATTTAATTTTCAGCTTTCTTTAAAAATGTGATTGTGACAATCTATCCATCTGCCTCCACCCTCCACTTTCCCACCTCTTAGTAAACATAAGAAAAGCCCTTCCTGGTCAAGGACCACATATGGACATTTTCACCCTGAAAACAGTTACTGCTGCAATTTCCTCAACCAGAGAGCCAAGAGAACCCCTGTTCTCTGAAACCACTCAAGTAATTAAGTTTCAGAAGAGAAGCGGAAGGTTATTTCTGAGGTTAAATAAAAAAAATTTGATAAGAAATATTGAGAATCTCAATCAAAATATAATGCTTAAATCCAGATAAGGATTTTTTTTGCATGTGTGATGCACAGAGCCAGGGTGAAGAATCATTACTATCCTGCCCAGCCTTTGATTGCACTGCAGATGAGATGTGCACCTTTTTTTGCATCCTTTCTCATTCTCTCAGAAGTAGAAAGGAACAACCACACCGGTCAGAGTGAAGCCATGGTAGAGTGGAGTTGAAGTCTGGCTCCAACATGAGACCTCTGTTCAGTTCTTGGGGTGTATTGAGTCCTGCTTTGGCCCCATGTTCTTCCACCAGCTGCCTCCACATGCAGAAAGTTCAAGAACAAAAGTGAGACAGAGACTGAGATGGAGGCACATTTTTGTTTAGATCCTTTGTGAACATGAACACTATATTTTCAGCTAGCTCATTACAAAGAGCCCAAAAGGAAACAAATGACCCTGAGATGAGCTCAGTTGATTAGGGCATGGTGCTAATAACACCAAGGTTGTGGGTTCAGTCCCTGTATGGGCCATTCACTTAAGAATTGGATTTGATGATCTTTGTGGGTCCCTTTCAACTCAGAATATTCTGTGATTTGTGACACAAGACTGGAATGGCCCTTAAAAGCACAATTCCACCTCCTCATCATACAATACCTTCCATCCTGTTGTACCTTATTGTCTCCAACCAACAAAAACAAACAAACAAACAAAAACCAACCAAACAAACAAAACCCCACAGCACCTGTTCTTTCTCAATTTCTTTTCTCTAATCTCTCTCTCTGCCTGTCCTTGAATTGCAAGAGATCTCGAGCAAGGACTGTCAGTTTCTGGGAAGTTTCATGTTTAATGTGGCAGAAAGAGGTGTCAATGTAAGGCAAATTATAATGGAAAGAGGCATCTTTCCATTGTATAAAAGAGATCTTGAAAAAGGAAAGGTGCCAGTTTTTGATTGGAGGCATAGGGAACATCCATGTAATAGCACAGGAAAGATTTCTGTGCAGTCACCCATTAAATGACAGGCACTCACACATGCATTGTGCAGGCTGCTAACTGTGCCTTGTGATAGCTCACCATGTGGTGAACCTGTTTCCAGAAGGACCATTTGCTTTCTGCTTCTACCAAATCCACCCTGAGTTTTAGACACCAGGCACCAATTTAACACTGGCGCCATAGTGTGAATATTAAACTATACCCCACATAGCTGGTGGGTTTTGTGCTCAACCATCTCCCTTTTCAACCTGGATAACCAAGGTAAAGCAGAGTTTCAACAGTGAGAAGAGGAAGTCTTATAGGCCTTCTTTAGAAAGATGTTCAGCTACCATGAGGGATGGGCTTTGCTTTGCCTGGCACAGCAGCCTGCAGCTGACACCGTGGGGAAGAATGCAAAACAGCACCAGGGGTTCGTTGTGGTTGTACCTTGGTTCACTTTATCAAAGAGTCTTTGAATTTGCTCCTTATATTGGTTGGAGAAGGAGTGAGAAGGAGGGGCTGCTTGCTGTCCTTGCCAACTTATGTCAGCTTTTCCTGCAAAAAATGTTGAGCAGGGTGAGAAATATGCTCTGTGATCACAGGGGCCCTTGATAGACAAAACAGGATCACACTGATTCTGGGGTTTTGCCTTTTTCCTGTGCTCTAGCAACAGAGAGCATTGAAACAGCTTGCCAAAACTGCAGGGCTTTCACACCAGCAAGTCAGGACTTTCCTTGTGTGTTAGTGTTATCAATTGAATGAGTTAATTAGAGACATGCAATTCCTTGGTACCAGCCCTGCCAGGTAGTGGGGACCTGGTGCAGAGCATGCTGTGCGACAGAGCAGGATGAGTTTATAGTGACTTAAAACTCCCCTCCACTTTCTGAATTTGTGCATGGGCACCTGACTTCCAATTTGTGATTGTGCTTAGAAGTCAATGGTGACAATGCAGCCACTCCACGAATTTCATCTGAAGTTAGTATCGGTTAAGATCGTGATTATAATTAAGGACAAACACAGGGAGAAAGGCTCTGCACAGTCACATCTGCTCATGGAACAAAAGCTGTGACACCACCCATCAGTTCTCCACCCCAGAGCTGGGAGTAAGGATGAGCTGCAGCTGTTCAGCTCAGGCATATGTGAAAGACCAGAGAGACAGGATGTGGAGGAGGATTTGTGAGAGGCTGGAGGGTAGTATCTACATGTGGATAATAACCAGGCAGATAACCAACTGCTAGGCTGAGTACACAGGGCTGCTTTCAGGCTGCAAAGGGGGCAAGGTCAGTCAAATGCATTTGGATTTAAGGACTCTGGGTATTTTGCAAAGGTCTCTAACTCTGAAGCACTGTGCAGCAATGAAGCAAATGTAGTTAAATATTCCCTTATTGAAGCCTATGTTTGTGCCTTGTAGGCATATCAGCCCTCAAGGGGTTTCACATGAAATCAAGTAATCACAGTCACAGAATAATATGAGGAATCAGAACAGGAGTAGAGATGAAGCCTGAGCCACCATTCCCTGAAATGTGGGCAAACACATCTGAATTCATATTCTGAGAGGATGCTCAGAGTAGGAGGTGTGACCCAGGGAATAAATGTCACGGGATAAAACACAAAGCAGTGAGTGGATACTAGCCAGCCCTTCTGGATTTGAAACTTATGGGGTCCAGCAGCCTGGACCACTCACTGACACACCAGTGAGAGTGCTGAGAATGTGGCACTTTTGGCATCAAAGGGTCTGAAAATGGAAATATGCCATACATCCCCTTCCAGAGCAAGATTTGATCCACTGGGCCCTGCTGACTTCACATACCCATCAATCTAATTCTTTCCCTTACATATTGAAGAAGGATCTCAAAAGCTGTTGCTTTAATTGTTGTAATTAAATGCCTGGCATCAGAACTTCAACAGATGTGGAAGAAAAAGACACACCTATCCATGAAATGTACAGATCTGCATGCTGCAGAGAGAAAAGATCATCTGGGAGATATTCATTGCATCTAATTGTTGGGTTAATCCCTAATTTGTGTATTTTAAACTGCCTGAATGAAACAGGCATTCTTGATGTGGCATGCATTATCCCAAAATGAAATACCCTGCAGCCACTACATCAGGAAGGTTTACCTTCATTGCTGTCACCTTGGAAACTTATGAAAACTGGATGTAAGACTCAGAATGGGACAGAAGCAAATTTGGCCTTGTGAGTCAAAATAGGAACAGGATGACAAGAGACCACTTTCAGTCACAGGTGAACAACTGTGTGTTTCTGTGTCTAACAGCACAACAGATTTCACAGCTGCAAACAGAAGAGTATGCAAAGATATTTCTAGAGATAATAGGTTAAAGTGAAGAAAGGAAAAAAGATCTGTAGATTTAAAGCCTCGTAAAATGCTTAGTCTCAGACAGCAGTCAAAAAAATCATCATGACAAGTGATCATCCAATTTCGTGCCTTTTCCCTGAGAAAACTAAATCCCATGTCATCTCTTATGTAAGAAATGTGTTGTTCCTTGTTTTATATGAGTGGGACAGGAAAGAAGTGTCCATCTTTTGTGACATACTGGCTGTACAGTGTGCCAACTGGGAAAAATGCTTTGTGCAGTCATCTTGATGCTTTAGATTGATTCTGTTTATTTTCTGACCTTTACATTTGCAGTTCTCCCATTCATCAGCAATGGATTTGCATGAGAGGAGGCTTTTACATATTTTAGCAGCCATTTGCAAAGTGCTAGTTAGGTATTTGTTATGAGCTGTGCTCAAAGGCAATCATCTGAAGACAAAAAAAAAAGACAAAAAAATGGGGGAGAACAAACAGTTGGTTAGAAAATATTAATTTCTTCTACATATACTGGTCACATTTTTTGAGCTCTGACATAAAAGTACAATTATACTCTTGCAATGCCTCCATGAGGAGGTTTAAGTACCTTTTAATTCAAGCCTATTGTGCTTCTCATACTAGGAAACTCAGTGAGGCCTGTTGAGCCCCACATGTATTTCTCAGCAACCCTAAGGCTGCTTCCTCCCATAGCAGAAAGCTTCAAGGGGCACGTTTGTGCCATATCCCAGTGGCCCAGATCTCACCACTAAACTGGGGCTTATATGAAAGGCCAGTACTGAGTAGAGGATATTTCCAGGGGAATCAGCTCCTCCCTATTTAAAGGGTCCTTTGATCTACATGAGAAATCTAACAGGAATTTAGCATAGCTAATAGTCAAGCCTTTGATCTTCCCTTTGGAGTTTCACTGGCTGTCAGACAGCCTGAACCCCTACTTGCAGCAATAGAAGCCAGAGATTTCTCCCTAGCACTATATAGTGAATTTGCCACCTGCATAGATTGACAAGTGTTCCTATTCACTTAACTTTTGGGGAATTTCTCCCTTGAAACCTTTTCTTAGACAACAGACCTTCCTTTCAGTCTCACTTTTATATCTCTGTCAAGATGGTGGATATTACTACTGAGGTAGCAGACAGTCCACCGTAGCAGAACACAGACTCAGGGATTTTTGCCTTCAAAAAAGGATCCTACATTCTTTCTAGATCTAAATGGATGTAAGTTAAAGGAGGGATATATCAAGACTTGGATGACAGATGCCAGCACCAACCTCATATCCTATTTCTGCATCAAAATACTTGCTTTTGATTGAATTTACTGCACAAATTAACAGTGGAGGTGTCCAGATTTCTAAATGGGTCATTGCAAGCTAACTTTACATTGTGCTGAGAAGTCAGCATGCATGAGGAATATTGGGGAAAAAACCCAAATATTTACTAAATGTGATGAGTTAGAGAAAAGGGAAATGTATTAAAGATGTTAAGGATGTTAGTCTGAACCTCTAAATGTGTTTAACATCCTCAGTACCTGAAATGGTGGGTTAGATTATCAAAGGCATCCAACAGCTTTGGTATACTGGTCATTATTTCCTTTCTCCATGTGGTTCCAGTGTATCTTCACAGCTTCCAAAGACTACAAACTCCAAATTTTCTTAAAACAATAAGAATTGTTGTTTTGGGTTTTGATTTCCTGGTCTTCCATAGTCTGCAGAGCCTGCACACAGCCAGCACCACCACACAGAATGACACAAGCAGTATCAAAGAGCCAACCAAAATGGTCTTCCCACATCTGACTCAGCCTTTAACAGGCCATAGAAAGAGGATGTGTTCAGTTCTTGTCCTCCTGACAAGCTCTCATCCAAGTCAGTCAGGCCCTGTGTAGCCCCTGGAGCTGAACACCACCCTCAGAGGTCCCCAGAAAGGCTGAGACTGCTCATTAATTCCCTCCTGGTCCACACAGGGAGTTCCAGGCAGATTGCAAGGAAATTGGCTGAATCTCAAAAAGATGACCTGGAAACTGCAGCAATAGCTTTCTCTATCCATTCTACAGAGCCCTGCTGGTAGCATCTGAAGTCACCATTTCTCTTTGCTCCTTGATGCAAATGGTGGGAGCCAGCCAGCCCAAACTCAGAAATGTCAAGTTTGGTATCATAAAGCTCCACTGACTCTCAATTTGTAGAGCATCATGACGAGGAGCATTTCCCACCAGGAGGATGTCATGAACAGCTGCATTCAGCAAATCAGATGCAACTATTTCTTTTTCTGAGGATACAATCTGGTCCCAGCAGTGAGAATTAACACCCCCACCCCACACCCCCCACACACACCCCGCCCTGACAAATATTAGCCTTGATTTTCATTTAACAGCCAGGATCAGCTAGAATGAGTTTCAAAACTCTTATCTTGAAATGCTCAACTAAACCAGGGAGGAACAGGGGAGAGCACAAGTCCCCAGCAGCACTCATTTGAATAATCTTGCTGACAGATCTGTTCTTTTCTCAGAATTTCCCGTCTGCATAACAGATCACAATATGAAATCGGATACTGTCACTGGGCTCTGATAAATGGGGATGCAAGCACTAAACATTCCCTTTCCATATGAATAAATACTCCAATTCGAACGGCAGTGCTCGCATTGTTCATGCTGTCACCAAAATCCTGCAGGCAGCATCACAGCCTAGTAACTGAGCAGCACCCATCATTATTCACTTCATGAGCAGATATAGATTTTCAGCTCTCATTTACTGACAACATGTTCCTGACATTATTATCTCTTCTAAAAGCTTCTGCATGAGTTATAGCTACTGGATTCAAAAGGAAATTTTGCATCTCTGCCTCTGAATTACTGACAATATTTTCAGTGTCTCTGAGACATTTAGGGAACAGATTTCCCTTTAATTTTAAGACTGCAAACAAAGAAAAAGCTATTACACTATTAGGCTAATTTTTACAATGCTTAATGACTGTCAGTTCAAATCCTACAACTTCCATTCTGAATTTGCTGAGTTACAAGTTCCATGTCAGTGGAGTTTCTTAGATACTTTTCTGTTTGATCCAAAAGGCAAAGTAGATACTTATGAATTGTAGTTCCATCATTCATCCTTCTTCTGCACAAATGGAAGAGGTCAAGGCCCTAGTTACAACCTTGCTAGCAGGTAAGAACAATTGCCAAAGCTTTCGCTTTTATTCTTTTTTCTTTTGCTTTTATTCTTTGCTTTTATTCTTATAGTTCTTTTCTTCATTGTCTCTATCTTTACAGTAGTCAAAAACCTTTATGGTGGAATCTATCCTCATTTTAGGAAGGAATTTAATAGCAAGAACTGGATCTGCAATGCTTCTGTCTACTTCCAGAGTGCACTTCTAGCTAACAGAGAACATGGGCAATAAAACAATGATCATGCCAAATTGAGACTGAGAATGCGATAATGTGAAGCAACCCAAAATGCAATCCCTGCCTTACACTTACATGGCTTAACTGTTCTGCTCTGCTGCCCAGGGTGGAAAGCTGTGGCTGTAAGCCAGCAAACATCCGAGTGAAGTCAGATCCAGTTGCTGCGTGTACCCAGGGCCAGAGAAGCCAGTTTGTGGTTGCTTTGCAGCCACTGTATGCTGGCTTGGTTCCCCCCAAAATCATCTTCAATCATGCAGAGATGATTTACTTCTGCAGAGCAAGGGTGGTCCTTGACAATGAGGCTGGGAAGGCCAGATGGCTGGGAAAGTGCAGAACATCAGAAACAGGTCAAAGGCATAGAGCTGGGCTGAAGGTGATGCTTCATGGCTGGGAAATTGGTGGTAAGAAAGCCTTTAACTGCTGAGGACTCTGGCTGAGAACAAGCCAGGAAAGGATCAGCACTCTCATGAAGCTCCTCATTCACCTATGCTGTCCTTCCATCGTTGTTTCTGATGTGGTTCCCAAATATTTTTCGTACTGCCCCTCAGAGTCACTACAGCACATTACTCTGCAGAGATGGACTCTGTTAAATAAAAGTGAAAATGTAATGAGGTTTAGAGAAAAGAAGGGAGGGGAAGACATGAGGGGGGACATGGCTGTCTGGCCATGAGAAATCTTGATGAAGTGACAGGGTTTAATTTAAAACAGCACATCTAGTCTCTGTAGTACCAAAGCCAAGACACTGAGTTCCCCAGGAGGCCTTAACACAGAACAGTTCAGGAGTGTTCAGAGTTCTTGGAAAAGGCCCATACCCAAAGCCCTGTTACAGCAGATAAACTTCAAGGAGCAGAGGGGTGGCTGTCACAATGCCACAGGATCCTATCATCCCACACAGTGTGATTCTAGCTATTTGCTTTGGAAAGACAGGAGTAGTTAGGGATGTTACCAAAGGCAGCATGAGAAGATGATTATCCTCTGCAGAGCACAAGGCACTGCAGGTAATTACTGTCTGTGCAGCCATAAGAATTTAGCTTGGAACAGAGGATATGGAAAATTGCAGTGCACCTTAAAAGACCATTTCTGCTGAGTCCATGATTGTTAGTATTAAGTGAAGTTATAAATTGCAGTCCATAATCTTGTCTTTAAAAGGTATTTGGTGCTCTGCATGGAGGACCAGGACAGAGAGGACAGAGTCTCTTCTGTGATGAATCATCTGTCTCTGATTATTTTTCTCCTTAGCTCTTTACAAGAGCTTGTCAGGGGTGGATTGGGGTGGTAGTGATGGTGGGGCAGCTGGAATGGTTGGTGGATTTTACCCTACAGTTTCTATAAGATTACCTGCTGGTTTGGAGAAAGTTTTTTGCTGTCTTGGAATTGTCTCTTCTAGGAGCATGCATTAACTACTCCTCATGATTATGTAGCAGGAGGCAGTGAGCAGGGACCTGCCAGAGCCCAGCAATGCAGCACTAAACCCACCTGCAGACACCTCCTCCTCCAATCTTCCCTCTGAAAAGGTGATAGAGCTTAAGCTTTTAAGCTTGGAAAAAAGTTTCAAAGTCAGAATGTGTGAGAGAGATGAAGTGAGAGTTGAGCAGAGAAAGCAAAACTGTATCTTCAAGTCTAAACATCCTGAGATTCCCAGGATTTGTTCATTTCTCATTTATCATGGTCAAGCATAAGTGAAATCTGCCACAGAGATCATCCACAAGTCTCTTGCCATCACAGAGAATATCTGCTGCTGGTGAGAGACCCCTCGAGAAGGTTAAGTCAGCATGGTACTTTCCTTTGAGAAAGTCAGAATAACTTCAGATAACTGCATTTGTGTTCACAGTGTTCTGGAGACACCCAGCACCATACAAATATTATAAATATACACAGAGAGGAAGATTAATGATGTGTGGGTGGGTTATAAACACAGATAAAGACAAGAGCTAGATGACAGGACAATTTCGTGAAACAGGACTCTAATTTTGCTGGAAGATGAATTGCAGCTACTGTGAAGCACCAACTTTCAAATGTTTCAGGGATGTTTGTTTTAGGTCAGGTGGCCCTACCATTAGTAGGAAAATGAAATGGTATTTTTATATCAGAACATGGACTTTTAGGACTGGAGGTCACCTATTACTCTGCAGAGGAACTAATGGCCAGACAGACACACAGTGTGTGTGTGTACACATTCAGTGGGTAACAAATTCTCACAACTTCCATAACATTTAAGCTGTTACCTGAACCCCAGATACTTGGAAAAGCTCCTTTGTACCAAGTAAGGACAAGAGCTACGAGAGAAAATATTGATATTTGCCGGGATTATGAAGACATCCTCTTTCTAAACAACCCTGTTATCACTGCTCTTGAACGAACCCCCGAGAAGGACGGCCGGTCTCTGGCTGAGGCACACCGCTCCACAGGAGTCCACAAAACAAGAGAGATTTTTGTCGAGAAAGAAAAGGCTTTTAGAAAAGCAGCAGCAGCCAGGGGTAGGGAGATGTCAGAGCGGCTCAGCGCTTCTCGCATGGGCTCCATGCCGGGTGACAGTGGCCGCAGCTGCCTCCCATCTGGGCCGTGTCCCTTGGGTGAGGAGCTGGGACTGCGCCCACGGGGCCAGGGCAGTTGGCAATGGGGGCTGGCAAAGGATGTGACTTCTGCAGGCTTCTGATGAGAAAGAGATGCTGCTGGGTTTGGGGAGTTCTGCAGAGAAATGCCACAATGAGCTGAGTTTTCTGTATTTGACTCACTCTGAGGCAAAATCAGATTAGCACTGGTGCCTGAAGGAAACTTAAGACAAATCCAAACCTTGAGCAGTTTAAATACTGATATATTTCCTTCTGTCAGAGGCAGGGGGTTTTAACCATCACTTCACGTGAGACACAAGGCCTTGGAAGAATATATCTCCCATCTCAGAGCACCAAGGAACCAACCCCAAGACAAGATGAATTTTATCACCTGTGGAGAGAGATTGGGGTTTTTTGCTACAAGAAAATACCTGTAGTCTTTTGATTATGAATTCTTCATGCATACCTTGCTTTTCTTGGGAAACTCTGCTTTATGGATTCCATTCCAAATGTTGTGGTTCTTTTCCCCCTTTGCAAATCTTTTTCAAGGTCCACAAAAAAAAGAAAATCCCCATAGTAATTAGTTCTATTTTATGGATACCTCTGTACTTGCAGATACATCTAGAGGCAAATCACAGGGAGGTTCAGAGTGGACATTAGGAAAAAGTTCTTCACTAAGAAGATTGTCAGTCAGAATATACTCCTCAGAGAAGTGGCCATGGCACCAAGCCTGACAGATTTCAAGGAGCATCAGGAAAATGTTGATTAACTAAACCTGATTTAGTTTTAGGTAATCCTGTGAGAAGCAGGAAGCTGGACTCAATGATCCTTGTGGGTCCCTTCCAACCTGGCAATATTCTGTGATTCTATAGTTTTCAGCAGAGAGGAGTGGATCCTGACCATCACCCAGCCCTGACAGTGGGATTCCTTCTCTCTCAGTTACTTCTGCAGTTTATTTGAAGCACATAAGAAAGGCTCAACATTGCTCTAGCACATTTTCAGCCCAGAAAATGCCTGATGTCTGCTAAAACTTCGTAAAGATTTGTAGAGGCGATACACACACGGGATGAGCCCGAGCATCCCAAACGACACCTGTGCTCCAGCCTCCAGCATCACATCGGTGCTGTGGGAGTTCTGGATCTCTGAGCACACCACAGCAGCGCTGATCCGCCCGGCACCACTTCCAGGGATGCTCAGCACTCCTGAAAAATCTCCCTCTCGCCTTTGAGTACTATGGGAAGGACAAGGGAGGGAGGGAAGACAGCGCCGGGAGGAGCCGCAGCACCGCTCTGTGGTGGTGAGTCCCTTTGCAAGTTAAGGACAAGGACAGCAGCTCGCTCCTCTCAGACACGCTGCTTCAGACCCATGCATCGCTCGTTGTGGCACCACGAAAAGCTGTGTCCGAGCCGTTTCGAGGCTTTGCTCTGCTCTCCTCCTTCCTTCTGCCCCGCTCTAATCCCTCTGAGTGCAGACATCCTTCACTCCCCAGTTTCAAAGCTCCTGCACCCGGGATACAGCAGTGATACTGGGATGCTGCTTCATAGCCCTGTGCCTGACTGGAAAACACAGTCAGCTGTGCTTAATCCTTAGGAATAAATATATAAATAAATAAATTTGAGGAAAAAAAGAGCAAAATTTACCTATAAATTTATCTTTACGAGTTTTTCCATTCCTGACACACAAATTAGAGAAATATAAGATCACTCCTTACAAGAGATTTGTGACATCAGTTTTTAGATATTACTTATCTAAGGGGATTTTGTGAATTAATGACATAGTACAGAGAGAAATTTTGATTTAAAAACCATGAATCCAGCTACTTAAGGATGTGGTCTGCTTCCTAGAGTAGTCACACTGGGCAAAGACTGGGTCAGCCTTAAATCCAAATGCAGAAGCTCAAAGTCACTGGCACTGAGATGGGTTTTGTCATTCAACTTCCATTTCCTTTTAAACACCTAAACAGTCTCTATAACATCTCTACAAACTGAAGGCAAACTGATCTCTCAAGAAAAGTTTGTTATCAGTGGTTTTCATCCTGTAAACTGTGGATTCCCCATGGCTGAAGCCTAATTTTGAGTGTCTGAAAAGAAAAGAATAAAAAAAAAGGAAAAAAAAAAAAGAAGAAAGAGAAGAAAAAGAAAAGAAAAAAAAAAAAGAAAAAAGGAAATAAAAACCACTGCATGTAAAAACCCTAGCTAAACACCAGTAGATATGTGAGCATTAGCAAATCAGAAAAAAAGTCAGAAAAATCACTGAGCTGCAATGTTTAGAGAACAGTCTGTTTTCTTAATTTCCACCTAATTCCCCAAGTCCCTCTTAGCTGAGAAGAGACTCTATCTCAAATGATGTCACTGCAGTATCAGCTTCATGCCAAGCAGATAAATGGCCTTGCAAAAATCCCTCTCAGTCAGAAATGGTGTGAATTAGGTCAAGACTGGGATAATGCAGAGATTAGGAAATAAGGCTTCTAAGAAAGCCAGAAAGCAAAGTGCTAATGGCCAGGACAGCAATATATAATGAGCTCTTTAGAAGAACAACACATAGCTAAGCCATATATTTCCTCACTGGCAGTCAGCTTCATGCTTTAATGAAGTTACAAGGCAGAACACAGGAGTATCTAATCTCCAGAGAACATCATTAGTGAAGACAAACTACATTTTACAATGCTGCCATTATTTTTGCTGGCATCTCATTAATCATTTAATGGTCATTACTCATTATTTGCTTAGCCTGGACAGAGTACAGAGCTGTGCAAAAATACCCCCAGAATCACAGATTCAGGTGGTCCCTTGCCCCGTGGAGCTAACAAAGCTGTAATTTGTCACTGCTGCCAGTGACCATCAGAAGTTTGCATAGGAGGAAATACTGCCTATGTCCATCTTCATGGGCAGTTGAAATTGAAGTTGACTTCTGCTGTGATAAACTGAAGATGTTGAATGATTTCCAGGCAGTGAGGAGTAAATCCTCTACCAGATTTGGAGAAAAAAGAAGGCAGTCATGTTGCTCTGCTGTCCTCAGATATCAGTGAGAGACTAGGCCCCAAACTGTTTTAAAAAGGCCACAGAAGATAAAGTTCAGTTGCAACCTTCTGGTCAAGAATAGACAGGCTCTCAGGGGTGTCTCCCTGTGGGCCCAAGGGTTGGCAACAGGCTCACCTGAGCTGCAGAGGAACAAGAAACTGGTCTGCAGGCACTGCTGCTGGGAAAGGCCATTTACAGTGGCAATGCCCTTCACTCAAACACAACATGACAAATTTCCTCTAAGACTTGAAAAAGCACTAACCCTTGTCCTCTGAATAAATACAGCCAGGTGGAAGGGATTTTCCAGTGCACCAGCTGAGAGGTGCCCAAAACAGAGACCAGACCACACACAGTCCACTCACACTGACCTGGGAAAGTCTGGGTGCTCCCACACCACAGGGATGTGACATTTCCTGTGACTTACTCGCCCTCCTGGTACCCAGAGAAAGTGTTCACGTGAATCCACTCGTAACTCCATAAAGGGAAACTGAGGCAAGGAGCACACTGAAGCAAGGAGCACACAAGGGGTACCTGCTCCTTGTGGCCATACAGTGCTTGTTTTAAACAAACACCCCAAGGAGGTGGCATCTCCATGCGGCAATTAATGAGCCAAGACATTGGGAAGAAAAGACACACTCAGAACTAAACTCATTTCATAGTTGTGTCCTGCAGTCTGTGGATGTGCTGGGCCAGTTCTGCATCCTGATTTATCATCCAGCAGCAGAGGCACAAAAATGAGCAGGGTGATAACTCAGTGACCTATGGTGCTCAGGGGGTACCCTGACTGCAGCACCCACTCAGAGCAGGACAGTGCCTCTGGTGGGTGTCAGAGTTGCTGTGCATTTTAGATCAACTGTACAACCCCTCATTTTTAACAAGGGAAAAGAAGTCTATTTTTATTTTTTTGTGGTTTTTTTGTGTGTGCAAGCTTTGTTTTTTAAGCTCTTACATCATCTAAGGAGCAGTTGACCAACCCATGTAACAGCTTTCTAAATATGTTTTGCCTGAGGCACACATTCAGTACAGAAAAAAAAAATCAGTCCAGGTAATTAAATAATTTGTCAGTTATAAACAATTGCAAATGGCTCCCAGTGAGGTAACCCATTACCTCCCATGCCACAGGCCAGAAGTGCTCCTGCAGGAGCCCTGTGGGTCCTTCCCTGCTGCTGGGAAAAGTGCTCTTGGCAAAGGCCAGTCTCCTGCAGAGCAAGCTTCAGGATGGGTGAAATGTCTGCTCCTGGACACTGGCTTTCCTGTGGGAAAGATGGTCCAGTCCCAGCAGAGGAAAGGGAGAGTGGAGTGTGACCTGCACTGCTGGCCTCTGCTCCCCACCAAAATACATGGATAAGGACTTGCTTTGCGAAGAAGCAAACCCCCAGAATCCACACATGTACAGCATCAGTGCTGCTCTGGGATCACAGGCTCAGGCACAAAACCAATCACACCTTTCTGCTGAACATACTCTATTTTAAATTACCAACTCACATTTTGCAGATGTAATTATCCTTGTCCCCAAAGTAAGGGGGACTTCTCATACCTGTATCCACCCTCTCCATCATCTGAGGCAAAAAGCTTACAGCTGGTATTTTACTCCCATAAAGGGGCAAGGAAGGGAGGCCCTCTCCTTTACACTGTGTTCTGCAATACTGAGGCAAAAGCAAAGGGTTGTTTAACATGCCCCTCAAAAAGATGCACAGAGAAACAACAGCTTCCAGCATAGGTTTGGATTTGCTATCAAGGAGCAGCTGCCTTCCTCCAAGGATGGTGTCCTTGAGAGCTGCAGGCAGCCTTACAGCAGGTTCAGTGGGGTAACTACACTGCTGGGCATGTGGGGCAGGCCCACTTGCTGGAGGAGAGAAGATAGACTTTTTTAATCTTTGTTTCCTCTTCATTTTACCATAAGAACTAAGTAATCAAATGTGATGAATTTTGAGAAACATTTTGAACCCTTATCCATCTCTAGCAATTTACTTATCTCAACAGGCCTTTCTCTCTTTCCCCTCTTTCAGAGCTTTCAGGAAGCTCTGAATGTTTCTCTGCAAGTTAAGGAATATTCCCTTTCTTCTACAGTTCAACAACTCCATGTCTCAGCTCTGAATCACTGGTCAGATCCTAATCACAATTGAGCACACTGATTACCCTGAGGCATCCTTTACAGACCTCTAATATCCAGGTCAGGAGACGGCACTTGGGAGAAGTAAAATTCCCTTGCAGATTGTCCTGTCCAAAGGATGTTTCTTTTTACGTCTTATTTTCCTGAGCTGTAAGGACCTGTTTAGCTTTTACTATGTTTTTGCCCAGGAGAGCTAGAAAGGCAAAATAATTTTTCTAAAGTAATTGTTCTACAGAGAGTGCACAACACTTTCTGAAGCCAAGTCAGCACATAAATGGAAGCCATTAAATGAGAAATCCACTGAGTACTGAAGCAGCTGAGAACCAAGATTGGCTGCAGCCTGGCTAAAAATCAACTATGGAGTTCAGCCAGAGGTCATGATGCCCTATAACAGCAATGTGGAGGGGTCCTGATGTCCTATAATGGCAAGATGGAAACATGAGCTGATTGGCCAAGGGTTTTTATTGCTGATGGATGAACATTAACAGGCAATTCACTCACAGGTAAAGGAGAGCACAAATGTTATGGCTGGAGCAAATGTATTTCATTAAAGTAACTGTGCAAGTTGCTGTTCAGATTGGAGGAGATGGCATTCATCTGTGATTCATCTGTATGTGCCTGTGAAGAACCACAGGTATCTGTTCTCTGCTGATCTCTTTCAACATGATCCCATCAAGGCAACCAGTCCTGCAGTGGGAGACAGCATGGACAGAAACCCCAGTGCTGGCATAGTGTACTTCAGAGGAGATAATTCCTCTCTTTTTTAACAAAATAGTTAAAAGTAACGCTCTTTTCCTTTCCCCCTTTCCTGAATGCATTTGGAAACCTGAGCTGAGAAGAAATCTGAAAGTGTTTTCAGAGGAAAGCTGGGGAGAGGAAAATGATGTTCAATATGCCAGGAAAAAAAACCAGAACTTCCTTGTGTGGTAATGAGTTGTCTTTACCTGTAAAATGAACTTTGAGACAAAAAGATGATAAAGATGATAACCCAGACCCATGGGACAAAAGAATTAGCTGCTCTGATTGTAGCATGCCCTCTGATGGGAAGCCAGAAGTGCCCCGTGCAAGAGCCTTGGACTTGGATGTAGCATGGTACAAATATCCCAGTATATATAGGATGGATAGCCAAGAGAGGCCTTTGCCCCCAGGTGCCATTCCAGGCTTTGAAAGCTATGGATTCTCACATCCTCCTGACTAGAGGGTTGGTCCTTTCAGCCCATTTTCATAGGGAAATCTGAGCTTGCAGCCATGCAGCACACTTGGAGCCAGGTGTGTGCTCCCTGCTTTCCCCCCTGCCCCACACAGGGCTGGGGACACACAAAGAGAAGTGGGGCAGCAGCAGAAACACAGATGAGCTCATTTGGCTTACCTGGTTTCTACTGGGCAGTGGATCACTCAAAAGGCTTCAATCAGCAGAGAGAGCAGCTCGCAGGCATCCACCAATGGCTCTCCATGGAGAGTTACCATCCCCTGGAGGAAGGGACCAGGCACTGCTAGAGGCTGTCACTGTGGGCCAGCCCTGAAAATGAAAAACAAGGTGGAAAGAAAGGCTGCTGGAGTCTGTATCCATCAAAGCTAGAAAAGCTACCAACTGCCCTGGAAGACAAGTGCTGGGTGAGAGACAGACCTGTGAGAGCGGCGTGCCAGCGGGGAAGCCCCAGCACAGGGTGTTCCCCCTATCACAGCAGCTCTCTTCCATCCTCATCCTCCTGCTGACTGGGGAGTGAGCTGCATCCCCTGCCCTGTGGCAGCAGAAGGAGGGACAAAGGGAGACAAGCCACTCTGGGCAGCCCAGGAGTTTCCCAGGAGGAGCACCCCTGGCCAAAAGAACACGATGGACCGTTTCCGAATGATCTTCCAGTACTTCCAATCCAACTCGGAGTCTGTAATGAACGGGATCTGTGGGCTGTTGGCCCTGGGAAGTGTAAAGATGTACACCAGCTTTGACTTCAGCTGCCCCTGTCTGCCTCAGTACAACATGGCATATGGCTTGGGGATCATGTTCATACCCCCTGTCATCCTCTTCCTGTGTGGCCTCATCCTCAACAGACAGTCCCTGGTGATGCTGGAGGAGTGGAGGCGACCAGCGGGGCGCAGGAAGAAGGACCTGGCTGTCATCAGGTGGGGTTTGCAGCAGTAATGGCATCCCTCTTCTCACCTCCTGTTTAGCTGTCTTTCTCTATAGCTTTGATCCTCCTGGTAGATTAATTTTCTTGTAATCTTATCTTCTGAGATATCTCCCTATGACACCGGAGGGGCAGGGGTATGGGAAATGCATTGACATCCAGCAGAAATTAAGGCACTCTTGTTCCATCCCAGCTAAGGAGAGCAGGAATGCCTCAACATCCAGGCTTAAGCTGCCACCCTGGGAAACTGCATTGCTGCCCTGTCATGCATTCACAGGGTGTCTCCTGGGGCTTCCATGTGCGAAAAAGTGAGCTATTTCCTTTTAAATATGCAGAAGGTGTGGCATTTTCATCACAGTCATTCTTTATCAAAAGCTTCATGGTCTCCCTCCCTTCACCTGAGTTTTTACTAATTTGTACTGGTGGAAGGATGAGGAGAATCATATTCCACCTGTTACATGCAAAGTTTTATGCAGTACACAGAATGGCTCAGAGAGGGGCAAGAAAAACTGCAGAAAAAAAGGGTTTTTTCCAGATTGAAACTGATGAGAAAAGGAAGTGTGAATGTGGAAGACAAGGGAGAGCTGACAAAGATCTGTGCATGGGAGACATAAGGGTACAGTCAAGGCAAGCACATGATGGGGAACTGTGCACTGAGTGCAGACAGCACACAGGGCACTCCCATGTGCTAGCGCAGGTTTCACTGAGAGGCAGAACCAACAAAGACATCCCAGAGCAGAAGATGCATCAGCTGGAGCAATGCTGAGGGCAGCCCTGGGAGTCAGTTCCCAGGTCTGGATAGACTGCTTGGCACAGCACAGCCTGCACCCCTCAGGGGTCTGGATGAGGAGAAAGTTCCCAGCATTAACCCGCTCACCTCTCTCTCTGGTGCTCCAGGTACATGTGCTCCTCCATCATGCAGCGAGCCATGGTTGCCCCTGTCGTCTGGATCATAGTCACCCTCCTGGATGGCAAATGCCTGATCTGTGCTTTCAGTGGCTCTGTGGATCTCTGTGGAGAAGTTTGTGGGCTTTGCCACTGTGAGCACGGTGCAGGTGCAGCAGCTGCTGGCCAAGGTGCCCTGCAGGGATGACGAGCTCATGAGGAACAACACATCCCGCAAGGCAGTGTCCAGGTACCTGCGCTGCTGGTCCCAGGTGGGTCACTGCTGGCAGAGCCTCTCATGTCAGTGAGGTGACCAGGCATGTGGCATCTGCTCCTGCTCTTCCTTGATTTGACATCACTTCATTGTGGTCAGGCTGGGAGCAAGGCTGCTCTGTGCTTCTTTTTGCCTCCAAATGTTGCTATGCTATCCTAAGTGATAATCTTGAGTCACGTAGGGGAAAGGAAAGAAATCATGAATGGTTGAATAAAAGAACTAGCAGCTTCTAAACCCAGATAATAAAAGATGTTGTGTCTCCTAAAGTTCTGTTCAGGGTTAAAAGGTCTTTCCAACTGCTAACCCTGCAGACAGGACCCACTGTTTTAAGGACAGTGCAAGCTTAGACAGATCAAAACAGCTTGTCCAGGTAAAATAGAACAGGGCACAATGGGGAGTGGAGCCCTGACTGGCCTCAGCTCTTGGTATAGAAGTGCCAGGTCAGGCATCTGGACAGGTGGAAGGTCATTGAAAACAAGCCCTTCCTTCTTATCAAAGGGAGCTGCCCATAGTCTGGGATGTGTTCACACTGTTGTGGGGCCTCCTGGGCCCTGGAGTTAGTGTAGGTGGCAGATGAAGATCACTGGAGATAAGGAAATGCCAAAGGAAAACACTAAAGTCCCCTTCCCCTGGGGCACTCCTATGCTCATAGCAAATGCCTGCCTGCTGCAGGCAATTTTGCAATGTTATCCTTACTGAATGATTCATGCACAGATAAATATCCCGTATCCTCTGGGAGGAAATTGCACCAACCCTTTGGGTGCAGTGTAGGGTACTGGACTACAGGGACAGATCAAAGACAGGAGTCCAGATTCATCACATTTCCCCTCCAGCCACACAAACTCCCTGTCTCACTGATACAGGCAAAGAGCTTGTGCCTGTTCCTTGTGTCCATCTTGCTCCTGTTTCACTGCTTCTTTCTTATCGCACAGGCACTTGGCTGGAGCATTTTGTTGATCCTTATCATAGCAGCTTTCCTTGCCCGCTGGCTCAGACCTTGCTTCAACCAGGCCACCCTCCTGCAGGCTCGCCACTGGAGCAACTACATTGACATTGAGCAAAAGATTTTTGAGGAAACCTGCTGTGAGCACAGCCGGCTCTTTGCTCACAAATGCATCCTCCACTTCTTTGAAAGCATGCGGCAAGAGATCAAACTGCACAGCTTCAGCTTGCCCGGGGAGGGAGAGGAGGCTGAAGGAGAGCAAGATCTTCTTCAGGGCATCACAGATCAGGACCAGGTGAACAAACTTTTGAAAACGTGGTACTATGAGAAACCTCCCCTCGATGTCAGCCAGGCACACCAGAGGCACCCCCTGGTGCAAGAGAAATCCCCTCTGCCCTGCACAGACAACACCAACACCCACTCCAGATTCCCCCAGCACACCAACGTGTAAAGGGGGTTTTGTCCTGCAGACACAGAAGGAGCATTGCCAAACTTCTGCACAAAGTGAGGACCAGCAGGCAGATGACAGTTGTGCTCATACCTTCCTCCAAAACTCCAACCCCAAAGGCTCCACTCCAGGGCATGCCTAGCAAAACCTCCAAAGTCAGCTAGTTGTGAGGGTCCAAGGGTCCCAGATGCAGTCACTGTTAATGACATTTCTCAGCCAAGGGCTCTGTGGGGCACTTTTGTCATATCAAAGGGTTTGCAGCTTCTTACAGCAGTGATAAAATTGTTCTGGCTTCAGAAAGGATTTAACCACAGCAGCGACATCTGGCTGCATACACAAACCATACACAGAGGTGTGAGAAGCTCTTGCCCTTTTCAATGACATCTGGTTCAAAGGGTTATCAGAGCTGGCACAGAAATTATTTTATTGGCAACTCTCTTAGTACCACACCAACATATTTACTCAAAAAGGCAAAACGACCTCCTACACCTTCCCATCTGCTGAGAGCTCTGGCTACCCTCAGCCCAGCTGCCAAACTGTTCTGCCTTTCTCTAAACCATCAATACTTCCATGCATTTTAAAAATTAAATATGGCAACACACTGAAATTCACAGAGTAGCACAACTTTAGTTGAAGACACCTCTGAATAAAGATTGGATTGGATTGGGTTGGATTTGCAGAAGGAACAGGAGATGGAGGCTTTGCATAACACAACCATGGGGCTACGCTGGGGTTTCAGGTAGGCTGTAAGCTGGGGTTTCAGGTAGTTGCTGTAAGCACTGGTGCTAAGCCATGGAAAGGACACACTGACTCTGCCTGAGAAGTCTGAACACAGATTTTAAACACGCTCCTGCTAGATTTGAATACAAACTGACCTATCATGACAATCATCCTTGCAACACCTATTTGGGCATTTCCATCCATAGTTTCAAAACTGTTTGACTGTAACCTTATCTCTGAGCCTTTAATAATAATTGCTTCTTCACCTGCCTTTTCCAGCCCACACTGTACATGGTGCCAGTTTGACTGATGCTCCTGTCTAGCGTTGCTGCTTGGATGCATTAAAGTCTTTATTGCAAACCCAGAACAGACACGTCTACTCCTCCAGGCTGAACCTCACACTAATGTCCACTTTGTCTCTTGGAGAGAGAGGTGCAACATGGAGAAGCTGGGAGGAAGTGGGGGTGAAGAAGAAATGTCTCCTTGGGTGCATGGATAGGTGGGGCAAGCAGGGCTTCCAGGAGGAAAGAAGAGGGTTGGATAGGGGCAGAGAAACTTGCCACCACATTGGGACTAAATCCAAAATGAGGGATCAAAATGAAAATGTGTATTAATCCCCCAAATTGACTTGTCAAGCTGCTGGGAGGTGGGTCACCTCCTCCCCAGGATGTTTGTATGCACAGGCTAGAGAATGAGGATGTACTGGGTAAAACATTGGGAGGCAAAATAACTCCATAGCCTACCCGTGGACAGCTGCACCCCTTTGCCCACTGAGGCCCAGTCAGGAGCTGCAGGATGCAGAGGGATGGGCTGCAGAGCTTTTCTTATTTGCATAGAAAAAACAGTTCTGGATGAATCTCTGAGCTCCCTTGGATATGCTAGGAGAGTGCATCAAGCCAGCTATGGCCCATGCTGATAGGGAAAAACACAGTGGTCTTCTCCCCAGGAGTTCTTTAGATCCAGGGAGCTTCTGAGCTCTTACTTGAAATTACTTTGAATTGTGCCTCTGGTTTACTTTTATCAGACACAACATCATAAATCTGAGGCTGCAGCTCCGATTGGTTTGGACTCACCATTCCATACTAGTCAAATTGGATATTTTCCTAACACGCTCAGAACTGAGGTCTGCAGCCCCATTTGCATGCTGCTTTCCATGTTCTCAGGTTTTAAGTCATTCCAGTGTGGCCACAAAATATGAAATGCAAAAAAGGGGAAGAGGAACAAATTTGTTATCTGTACCAGGAGGGAGAAAACAGGAGGGTTTAAGGGTGCTGCCATAGATTTTGAAGATCTACAAAGGTTCACGTGCTGCTGGGAGAGTCTGGTCTGGCATGGAGTAGCTCCAGTTGGCTGGGGCCATGGGTGTTCATTCCTCCCAGCCTCCCTGAGTCTCCTACTGTGTTTCCTTCTAAAGCCCAAGAACCCTTCTCCATTGTGGAAAGTGGTATCTAGCACCCCATGACAGAACAAGAGGCAAAAACCCCCAAATGCAGGCAATTCCATTTAAACAGAAGAAAACATTGATTATGAGGGTGATGGAAAGGTTTGCCCAGAAAGTCTATGGCACCTCTATCTATAGAAATATTCACATCCCAGTTGTATGTGAGCCTGAGTGTGCTTTGTGCAAGGAGTGGTGGGTGGACTGAAAAATCTCCAGAGGTCTCTTCCCAACAGCTCTATTAAAAGTGTGTACCCTCCTATGGAAGTTGGGGCAGAGAGGGTCATTCACAAACTTTAGCAGCTCTCTGTCTCTCAGGGCTACTGTGATGTCTGACCTGCAGATATGTCTGGCATCCTTAGGGATCCTCACCTGCCAAGAGCCTGTGAAACAGCAGAGCTGACTGCAAAGATAACTTCCCCAGTCACTTCCTAAACTCTCCTGATGGGAATTGTTACTGTTTTCACATCCCTCCTTTCTGTATTCGACACTGACTGGGACATGCAAAGCCCTCCTCAACTCCACACCTTGGAGTCTGTCTCGGTGTGCAGGTGCAGGACTGGGTCCTGGGAGGGACATGGGCATGTACCATCTTTTTCAGGACAGGATTTCCAGAGCACAAATAAGTTGGGATTTGGGATGAATCATCAGCTCTTCCTTCCCTAGCAAGTCAGTTAGAGTGAAGGGAAGCTTCACACTGTAGGGAAGCTATGAAAACAAAGTCCTTCCTAACAAGGCAACATGGAAAGAAAAACCCAAGTATTGTCTTCTATGGGCTCTTTTTCTGATTGCCACTGACCTATTGTTGGCTTCAGTGAGAACTGTAGTGCTGTACACCAAGCAGGCTTAGGCCCTTCATTCATGTTTAATAAAAGGCAGGGGTTTCCTGGAGATCAAACAGCTCTCAGCTTTTTATGGGGTTGATTCACGCAGGCTTTGATGTGAACTGCCCTTCAAAAAGCCACTTGCCAGGTGAATAGAGAAGCCAGTCTGAGTTCTTAGCTAGCAATACAATATGCCTCATCTATATTCATGCAGCAAAATCTCTTCCTATTTGATGAGATCATGCAATTAACCTCTCCACAGCAGGCAGAGCTAAGACTGCTCAGGGATTACCCACTGTGCTCTGTGCTCATCTCTGTGGCATCTGAGGGTGAACTCAGCATAATCAACTGAGCCCCACGACTGGTGCGAGGCAGACTCAGAACCTGCAGCACTGACTAATGGTCAAAACGCCTGGTCTGGCTTCCTGCCTCTGCACTGACACACTGCAAAACCCTGGGGGAAAGTACTTCTCCTGTGTCTTCCGAGTGCCACCCACCTATGTACAGCTTCCCTTGGTGACATGTGCCCCAGCCATCATTGCAGTCACTGGTGCCCAGTCAGTATCTTGATCCTTATGTCAACAGCTCAGGTGGTGCCTGGACAGGAGTGACTGAGCAATTGCCACCATCTGTTTTACAACCACTTGTAGCCCCAGTAATCCCCTATCTTTTGGCCAGCTTGAGGGAGGAACTGAGTGCACCAAGGCTGCTTTGTGAACTGGGAACTGAGATACAGGAGAACACCATCGACACCATCCACTTCTTTTAGATTTCTGCTGTAGAAGTCAAGCCCAGCCTAACTGTTCCCTCTCCTTCCTCTGCTTTTCCTTTTCTTTTCCCCTCCCTCTGCAGAATAAAAAAGAAGAGGTGTTTCCCAGGTGAAGCAGGTGCAGAAGTAGGGGCTCAGACACCTGCAAGGTGCTTGTCTCATATGCTGCTGAGGCAAGGCAGACACATGGAGGGAAGGGGAAAGCTCTGGAATCTAGTTTTTCCATATGTGCCAGCACTGCAGAGGTGGGGTGCCCCGTTCTGTTCTGGGAGGAGCACCCACCCCCTGCATTTGCAAACAGGTTCCCAGTAAACCAATCAGCCAACTCTGCCAACTGCACAAAGTGCTCTGGGGAGTACACAGCCATGGTAACACCTGCACCTTCCAGCAAAGAGGACTGGTGCCTGGGAGACTGCAGAAATGGGGATGTGGAGAAGAATGAAATCAAGTCTTGCAAACCAGAAACAACCCACGTCCCAGATCCAAAGAAGAGCGGGAGGAAGCAAACCCTAAACTTCTGTAGGCAGCAAAATCAGCAGAAAAAATATTTTAACTTTCTGCTTTAAATAATTGTTGTAAGAGTGCGTGAATGAAGCAGTGAACTGCACAGAAACTTGGTGATGCCTTCTTTGAAGAGGAAATCAGAAAGAATGAAGTAAACTGAGGCCACAGTTTGGACTCTGGTGGGGCAAAGAATCAAGTGAAGATGGACAAGTTTCGCATGATCTTCCAGTTCTTCCAGTCCAACCAGGAGTCCTTCATGAATGGCATCTGTGGGATCATGGCCCTTGCAAGCACCCAGATGTACTCAGCCTTTGATTTCAACTGCCCCTGCCTGCCACACTACAACCTGGCCTATGGGCTGGGCATCCTCCTGGTGCCCCCCTTCATCTTGTTCCTGCTGGGTTTTGTGCTGAACAACAACATCTCCATGCTGGCAGAGGAGTGGAGGCGGCCGCAGGGGCAGCGGGGGAAGGACCCGTCTGTGCTGCGTTACATGTTCTGCTCCATGGCACAGCGGGCCATGATCGCCCCCACAGTCTGGGTGTCGGTGACACTGCTGGACGGAAAGTGCATCACCTGTGCCTTCTGCACCTCGGTGCCCGTGGAGACCCTGGGCAATGCCAGCCATCCCAGCCTCTCCCAGGGGGAGATACAGCGGGTCCTCGCCAGAATCCCCTGCAAGGAGATCTACAACGGGCAGCAGCTCATTGCCAACGAAGTGGCCGTCAGGTACCTGCGCTGCATCTCACAGGTAAGAGGCACCATGGCTGTGCTCTCACTGGTGGTTTGGGTTCGGCACTACCAGCCTTAGCTCTTCCCTCGACAGAATCTCCTTGTTGAAATCAAGCTGCAACAGGAGAGGCTGGTGATTTTGCAGGGGTACAAGGTGTTCAGACTCAGCTCTGTGGAGCTATGCCTCCAATGTGGTGCAGAGGCTGTAGCTGTAAGTCATCCTGATAACTGCCCCCCTCTCCTGCCTTGGCAGCTCGAGGCTGCAGAGCAGTGACAGCCAAACCATCTGCATGTATTTATTCAGAGCAAGTTCAGAAGGGGCGGAGATGGATCTTACTCAGTGGCTGGTAGGTTGTCACCCTCCCCAATAACTCATCAGTTGCTCTTGCTTCTTATTACAACATGTGCAAGCAACGGGCTGATAACCATCTATGCCACTTGTCTCTGCTGCTGCATAGGAACAGCCAGTGTGTGTTTATTAACCATCCTAGGGAACCACAAATGAAGATGTATCACTAACCACTTGTCCTGTGCTTAATTCCACTCAAGCCCTCTGCTCCTGGCCATGCTGGAGGCAGGATGGTCTGAAACACCTGTCACTCATGCACTTCTGCCTGACCTCCTTAGGGCAGAGAGGAATTATTATCCCCTTTAAGAGAAATGGAGCCACAGGGACTTCTCCAAAGACACAAAGCAGATTTTCCTGGGCAGACCCCAACTGAAAAGCACTGGGAGCTGAAAAACAAGACAGCACCTCCCCCCAAGTACTCTTCTAGGGGGCTGCATTTCCAGGAGGGTTGAACTTCATGAGCTCTGCCAGTACAGCCTGGAGGCAGCCTGAGCTAAGACTGATGATAAACAAGACAGACTGGTTCTGGTTCTGCCCTCATCTCGCCTTTCCTGTCAGCCCCCATGAACAGGGGAGCTTTCACTGCTGCTCACTCACAGGAGATGTTACTAAGTTTAACAGCTCAGAAAAAGGGTTAGACAGCTGCATAAATCAGGGAGTATCTGGGACAACCCTGCAAGTCAGAGGACACAGGCTATCTTAGACCTAGGTGAGGCACCGTCCTATCAGGGGCAGGACCAAGGGCTGGGCACAGCATTCAGCCCTGGGGTTGGTTATTTGTGGGCAGTGCATGCTGATGCTCTACAAGGCAAGGAGCACGAGATGCTGCTTATGTGGATGCACTGAACAAAATTTCAGTGCAAATGGTTGTCCATTTGGAAGGGCCTCCTCACCCAGTTTTGCAGTGTAAACACAGCCAAATGTGAAACAGCCCAAAGTGGAGTCAGGCTTGTTTGCAAACCAGGGAGGTTCTGCTGGACATGTGCTCTGTGACAGCTTTGGTTCCCCTTCATCCCTGCAGGCTCTGGGCTGGTGCTTTGTGCTGCTGATGACCACTCTGGCTTTCTTGGTCAGATCACTTCGGCCTTGCTTCAGCCAGGCTGCTTTCCTGAAGAGCAGATACTGGTCCCACTACATCGACATCGAGCGCAAGATGTTTGATGAGACGTGCGCGGAGCACGCCAGGAGCTTTGCCAAGGTCTGCATCCAGCAGTTCTTTGAGGGCATGAGCACAGACCTGGTGGCTGCTCGCTGCCACCTGCCCAGGAAAGCCCCTGCTGATGCAGGGGAAGCTGCCGAGAAGCTCTTGGGCATCACGGACCAGGGCACCATGAACATGGCCCTGAAGAGCTGGCACAGATGCAAGCCCCCACTGAACCTCCACCCACCTGCCCTCCCCACTGGAAATGGCTGGGCAGGAGAAGGGCAGCCCCCCACGCACCCCTTTGCACCCCGAAAAGAGACAGCTGCCTACTACAGCTGTGTGTGAGGGCCCCTGGGGCTATGCAGAGGCAGCATCATGTTTTTGTGAGATGGGCTGCAGAAAGGGCAGAAGAAGCCAGGGCACAGGCAAGGGCTGGTGCCATGGCAGCTCAAGGAGAACAGGCACCCAACGAGCTCAGTGGTGCCAGTGTGATTCCATGTGCTCTCATCTACTCTCACATCCAGTCCTACAGCATCGGTAATTCAGGTAATGAGTTTTGTGCCAGGAGGGGCAATTTTGCAAGGCCATGATGGACAAGCCCCAGGGATGCTGAAGGGTACAATGTGGCAGATAGATATGCCGTGTGTCCCATACCACTGAGTACCAGGTTTGTGTTGTGGCAGTTGCCAAGACAGACACTACCAGATGTGCAAAACTTCCTTTCTTTCATGATGTGCTCAGCACTGAGCACTGCATGTGGTTTTAGGCAGTATTAAAAATTCCCTGGTGGGAAAAGAAGCTGGGAGTGTTCTTTTCTCCTGCCAAGCTGTGAATCCCTAAAAGATCACATTACCCCTCCACACACTACATCCCCACAGACACACAGCTCCCAAGCCAAGAAAAGCTTTAAAATAAATTTGACCAAAGCAATGAGCTAGTGAAGAGACATTCCATATTGCACTACATGTGACAGAAACAACATGGTTGGTGTTACAGGTACCATTAAATGAGGATTCCACAGAGATGCTCCTTGAGGGAAGTGTCCAGACAAGGAGAGCAGCTAGCATTCAGCAGCAGGGAGTGGAGAGGGGGCCACGCCAACACCCTGCCATAAATCTGCCTCAGGACGATTTGTTCTTACAATTTTTCCTGTATCTTTCCCTGACACAAAGACTGTTGTTAAAAACCCACCTGGGTGTTTGTTTAAGGAGCCAAATAAATAATTTAGGCTTACCATTCAAGCTCTGTGCTCAGACACCAGGATTTATAAAAGCTTTTTACAAAAGCTGTTTGTGTTTCTTATTTGGATGCAATGAAAAGCACTGGAAGAGCCCTCAGGCCAAGCCTGAGGTGCCGAGGCTGTGTGAGTTGAAGTGTTTTGCCAGTGCATGGCCGCCAGCAGCAGCCAGCCCTGGCCCTCAGAGGAGAAGCTGGGAAGTCAACTTTACACAATACAAGGCAGCTGCCCACTTCTGTACAAACAGAGGATGACAGGATGCAGGCCCTTGCACATCCCCTCCAAGATGTTCATCCACTTGAAATTTCTGCTGTGGTGTTCTTGTTCAAACAACTTATTATGGCTGGCCAGTAACTGAGGTGTCATTTGCATAAACCTTAATTATCAGTGTGTAACTCCACAGAGGCTTTGGGGAGAAGAGAACAAAGGACCAAAATGATGAGGAAATTCTCCTGACTGCTGTGAGAACATTTTAGCAAGCCCATAGTCAAGGGCAGGCTGAACCTGGCCAACTCCCAGGAGGGAGTGTGACATGGCTTCGTCATTAATCTTCACACCCAAACTTTAATTAAGGCACCTGCCCAGAAATTAATAGGCACAAAACCTGATTTACAAAGCGAAGGGGATTAAAGATAAAGGTGGTTTCCACTCCTATTATCTGCAGTTCAGTGCTGTTCATGGCTCACTGATAAAGGCCTGCTCAGTCTCCACGATGGTGAGCAGCACACATGGCATAGCAATTAAGGTATCAAAATAACTACATGCATTTGCAATAAGAAGCTTTTGGACTTTAAACTAAGACTTTTAGACTTAGAGCTTTGCCCCCATGCAGCAAATTCAGCAGCAGCAGAGTCCTCATAGATCAGACCGGTTCTCCTCTCCGTGCTGGAATTTGGGTACATTGCTCATTGCCTTTGGGAGGAGAGCCTTCCCAAGGGAACCCGACACAGCCCTGGGATTTCAGCCGGGCTGTGGTGGCGGTGCTGATCCCGGTTTGCTGCAGTGCCCTGAGCGCAGAGCAAGCCCCACGGCCCCCACCAAGCCGGCAGGGGAGCCGGCCCCAGGCCAGAGCCGAGGCTGTGGGAGCGCCGAGGGATGCACCGCACCCTGACAACTGCGAGCTGCGAAAACCCGCCCGGGGATCCCAGATCCGGGGGTAGGAAGGAAGACGGTCCAAAAATCCCATCGGCTGAACTGCCAGCGCTGGGCTGAGCCGAGATTTGCTCGGGGCGGAGGGGAACGTGGGCGTTGCTGAAGATTTGCCTGTGCTGAAGACATTCTCCGGGGAGGGCTGAGTTTAACCGCGGAGACAAGACGGCAAGGAGGGTGGGGATGGAGGATGGGGGCCTCCGGCCTCTGCAACAGGCTGGGCAGGAGCTGGAGCTGAGGGACAGATGGCGGAGAGGAGGGAGCAGAGAGAAAGTGAGGCGCTCTGGGCTGCCTCGCAGGCGTCGCTCAAGCAGAGGAAGCAGCGAGCGGAAAAGTTGAGCCAGGCAGGAACGCACAGCACTCGCCAAAATTCAGGCTGTGCCCAGCCCTGCACACACGGCCCCGGCCCTGCTCAGCTCCCAGCCTGCTCGGTCCTGCACTGGGGGAAGCGGAACCTGGAGCTTGTGATGCCCCAAAAACCCACCCAGCGCCTTCCCGCTGGCTCAGCCGGCCCCCGTGTGCCAAAGCAGGAGTTTCTGCCTCTTCTCGTGGGACCATGGGCTTCTCCCGCGCTGTCCCTCCCTGCTTGGTGCGGCTCCACCGACATGACTGCGTGCCCTGGGGACCATGGGGGCTGTCCCCAAAGCCCTAGGATGGGGATCCACCATTTCCCCTCTGCACTCCTGCGAGGAGCCTCACCGCTGCCGTTCTCCAGGCAAATTCCCGGCCAGCCATTGCACATCTGCATCATGAGTCAGAAAGCAAGCACGATGTTCCTTTCCCAGTAACTCATTCTCTCAGCTTTTCGTTTCTTTTTTTTCTTTTTTTTTTTCTTAGGCATTAAAGGCACAGCCTCAGCCGCGCACAGAGCTGAAGCCAAGCGCCTGTTCTTTTTTTGCCCCACCCAAGCTATGGGCATGAGAGCAACTTCCTCCCTCTCCCCAAAAGCCGACAGCGGAGAGCATGTTTCAAACTGAATAAGGAAGCCGTCGCAAACTGTTAATGCTGTTTTCGAAAGCTTCCACTTCGCCCATCAGACCAGCCGCAGCTGCATCCCGACTTCTGCGCAGCCCTGTGTGCCGCTGGAAATCCCCCACGACCAGTGCATGAGTGAAAAAAGGGCTGAAAAGGCTACAGAACGGGTCTCAACAACTTTTTCAAGTAAGTAACTTAATTTTTTCTTGCTTTTATATATGTTTTGGGGAAAGAAACAGAGGCTCCTAAAAACTTACCTGCTGAAAACAACTCCCCTTCTACCCAGCCCTCTCTCCCAGACCATAACTACCAAGCAGAGGAAGGGTAACCTCTAAATGGCCAATACTTCTCTTTGCCAGCTCCTCAGATTTTTTTCTTTGCCATTTGCCAGGCTCTGTCAGGAAGGTTACAGGGCTGTGTTTATCAGGGCTGTGTGTGGGTAACTAACAACAGATGCTTGAACTAGATCAAGTTTGTGGGTTTAGCATCTGGTTGCAAACGTGGAGTTCTAGCAAGCGTGGAGATGGAGGCCTCGCTCCCTGTCACGTGGTGGCAGTTTTCAGCTGGTCTGTCTCCTCTGCAGAGGGAGTTTTGCGTATGGAAAACTGGGAAGCTGCAGGAAGACATTAAGGGCTGTTTACATTTGAACTCAGCAATATCATAGTGTGACTTTAAAGGGATTGCTGTGGGTTAGACACAGCAAGGAACACAGACCAAATTTCTGACCCTGTTCCCCACCCCTGCCCCATGGAGAAAGGGAGTAAACCAGGATTTGTTGAGGCAGCATATGAACTGAGGCAGAATAGTGATTTAAAGCACAGTGTAAAAGCAAACCTTGTGCAAAAGACCACAAGGATTAAAGTATTTTTGTCTCTTCTCCGTGAATGTCCCTGAATTCTTGTCCTTGCAGTTGGAGTGGCCCAGGGAAGACTTTGGGGCAGCCCTGTGGGCCATGGCTCCCAGGTAGCTCCAGACGTGTGCCAGTACTTCCAGCACTCTGCAAGCTGCCAGAGACAGCTCGTTGGGTGCCCAGGTCCTTCCTGTCTCCAGCAAACCCTGGTGACAGCAGTTCCTTTGAGGCCAGCAGGTTTCATCACAGGGGTGAGGGCTCCCAGAGCTTACAAGGTGCTTGAGGCTTCCTGAGAAGAAACCTGTGGGGCTGCAGCACTGGTGGAAAGTCAGCTAAGAAATTATTTGAATCCAGCTTGCAGATGGGATGGGGGAATGGACATCGGTGCAGAGAGTGTGGATACATTCCCCAGTTATTTTCCTGCCCTTAAAAAGAATCAGGGCACATGTTTTTTCCTGCTTGGCCCCAAGTGCCTGCAGCCCTGTCGGTGGGTGTAGCACAGGCAAAGGGCACCAAACAGCACCTCTGGCACTGAGGCTGCAGGTAGAGGGGCTGAGCTGGGACTGCAGGCCAGGACAGGGAGTACAATTATGTCAATCAGCTGCAGGATGGGAGATCATCCTGCCACACCTAATCCTAGCAAAAGCTCACACGTAATTGCTGTCCAAGCTCTATAAGTATTTGGTGTTTGTATTCTGGACATCAGGATAAACTTTCCCAGAAAGTAACTTCTCTTGCTGGTAGCAACATCCCCCAAGCATCACTTCACTCTTCTTAGCAAAGGCTGCTCCTGCCTGGGCCTCCCATGCCACATTTCTGTACTCCCAAAGCTCCTGGGATATCTCACCCAGGCAGCACCCCTTGCTGCTTTCTCGAATACCCATGTCTATTAATAAGTATTAACTCATCAGCGCTAAAGAGGGAGGCAAAAGCCACATAGAACACCTTCAAAGCAGCACAACCCCAGCACCCATGTGCCACATGTGGCTGGGCTAGTATGAGTCAGTGGCAGGGCTGGGGACACATCCTAGTGCCAGTGCTCTGGTCCAGTTTTCCCAGTAACATGATGTTCTCCTTCATTGCAGGTTTGGGAGGTCATCAAGAGTTTGCCATGATGCTGACAATAATTGCCTCTGTGGGGGGTGACTAAAACCAAACAGAAGGAAAGAGGACAAACATGCAATTAAGAGAGACAGAAAGAGATGCCCTACCTGTCATCTTTGTTGTAGTGAAGCTTTTGGAGGGCTTACTGGGAAACTGAAATGTCTGAGGTTTCACATATTGCTTAGGCAAAGTCCCTTTTCAGCTCCTTGTGAAGTATCCCTGGTATCAGCAATCAGCTCCAGAGGCTGGGACACCAGGTGGGATAAAGGGACATCAGCGAAGGTGTCTTGCTCCTGGAACAGTTCCTTGCACATCAGCCAGCACCAGGCCATTTCACCCCCCATTGGAGTGTTCCTCAGTGCTGGGGGTTGAGCAGCACGGCCCCCACCACAGCACACACCTCAGCCCCTGGAAGAGATGGCCGCCCTCATCGCTGAGAACTTCCGCTTCCTCTCCTTGTTCTTCAAGAGCAAAGATGTGATGATTTTCAATGGTTTGGTGGCCCTGGGCACGGTGGGGAGTGAGGAGCTCTTCTCAGTCGTTGCCTTCAATTGCCCCTGCTCCCCTGCCCGAAACTACATCTATGGGCTGGCTGCCATTGGTGTCCCAGCCCTGGCCCTCTTCCTCATTGGTGTCATCTGGAACAACCACACCTGGAACCTGGTGGCCGAGTGCCACAAGCGTGGCACCAAGAACTTCTCTGCCGCTGCCACCTTCCTCCTCTTCGGCTCCATCATGGGGCGGGCATCCGTGGCACCAATCACTTGGTCAGTCATCTCACTGCTGCGTGGGGAAGCTTACATCTGTGCCCTCAGTGAGTTTGTCAAGCCATCCTCCCTGGATAAGTTTCCAGCTGAGTATGGGGCTGATGTGCTGGCCAAGTTCCCCTGTAGAGACGTCCCAGCAAACCTCACCAAGTTCAGGGATGAGGTGACACGGAGACTGAGATACGAGTCCCAGGTAGGCACAGCAAGGAGAAAGCCACAGGGAGCGGGTAAGGCCATCTTGCCATGTCCTAACGCAGCCTCTCTCTTCTCTCCCAGCTCTTCGGCTGGCTGCTCATCGGCATCGTTGCGGTCCTGATTTTCCTCACCAAGTGCCTGAAGCACTGCTGCTCGCCGCTGAGCTACCGGCAGGAGGCCTACTGGGCCCAGTACCGCTCCAACGAGGACAAGCTCTTCCGACGCACGGCCGAGGTCCACTCCCGGATCCTGGCAGCCAAGAATGTGAAACAATTCTTTGGCTTTGTGGCACTGGACAAGGAGGAGAAGGAGCTGGTGCAGGAGTTCCCGGTGGAGGGCGTCCAGCCAAGCCCCCAGTGGAATGCCATCACGGGTGTCTACATCTACCGAGAGAACAAGGGCTTCCCACTCTACAGCCGCCTCCACAAATGGGCCAAAGGTGTGGAAGGGAACGGGCCAACTCCAGAAGGCCATGAACTGCTGTTTTTAGCTTCCTGACAGATGTGCACCACCAGTGCTTTCCCAGACTGCCTGGCAGGCCTTCCAGTATCAGTGGTCAGCTGAGGGATGCACTGGGAACATTCCTCCCTGTGGAGGCCCCTGAGCCTGTCAGGGAGACTTCTAGGCTGATACCTTGGAAGAAGCTATCATAGGCTTCTGGAAAGCTTCATAGCTTAGGGTGAGCAAAAAGGCTTCCCCCATGGTGCTCTACAAGATTATGTTAATCTACCTCAGTTTGCTTTTCCCATTGGCCCGTGGCCCTTGCCCACCTCTACTGTTAATATATGTCCCTGGTTCTCAAGGTTTCTTCTTTCCCTGTTTCCCTTTAGGTTGTAGTATCACTGATGTCCTTATATCCCCTATAGGTCAATGCCCTTTGCCCTGCCCTCGTACCGCCCCTTGCCCTCAGACCATTGGTTCCTGACCTCACACTTAACCCTGGACATTCCTTTGATCTGGGTCTTTCTGTCCCTAAAACCCTTCAGCGAGCATCTGCAAAATAACTGCACTGGAACTGTATACAGGAAACCCTTCCTGCTTCTCTTCACTGAGCTAGGCATGGTGTGTGTGTGTGGACTTAAATGCCTCACCTGTGTGCCCACCCAAGCGGCTTCTCCACAAGAGATGCTTTTTGGGGCGAGGTAATAGCAACCACTATCCACCTCCACGTTGCTACACTTCCCAGCAGGATGACTTATTTCAGCAGGTAAACAGGAATCAACAGCCTCAAGGCAGAGACTGAAAAGCAGTATCTCGAGCTGGGGAACCCCTCCCTCAGAGACAGCAGTCTCACTGCTGTTCCCAGAGACACAGGGGAGCAAAGAGCATGTGCAGCCCTTACCTCTAGGCTGCCAGTGCAGCCCACTGCCTGATGCACCAGCAGAAGCCTTAGGGAGCAAGAGATGGACACATTTCTCACTGTGACTCCTGCAGTCCCACTTGTCTCACCCACAGCAGGGTTAGCCCCAGCCATCCCACACCTATTTGTTTTATTGACACTGAGATCTTCTTACACACTTGTGTGATGCCTGTTACATAGGCAGGTCCCAGAGCACTCTACAGGCTTTACAGTGCAGGTAAAAGAAGGAAGGTAAATTCCTGAGGCAAGGAGGATGCAATAGTATCTGGGAAGGAATGGGTCAGTAACATAGCCACACACCAAATAACAGAGACTAATGCAGGAAGAAACAGCAATATTCCTGGTATTCAGAAAGGCACTCTGTAATTACCAAGTTGAAATTTGGGTAAGACACCAAACTCCCTTTGTTCTTACTAAAGTGCCTGACAATCTCTAATGAGCCCAAATGGTCATCACCATGAGTCTATAAACCCAGAGGAGGCACCAGCAGAACAGCTTTGGGGCAAGGTAACAAGGTGGAGACTGAGAGGAAAAAGTACCCACAGCACTGTCTGCATCTCATTGCATTTCTCATCCAGCCATCGGATGAGAGTCTTCTGTTTGGGTTACAAGCTGCAGGAAGACCTCAACCAGAATTAGCTTTACATATATGTGTATATAAACACGCACATAGTGTATATACTATGTAACTGTAGTTAGTCACTTGTATTAATGGAGCATTTTTCTCTGAGAGGAAGGGGATGAGAAAGCTGTCAGCCCACAGAGTACATTACATTCACCCATCTGCTGCACTAAGACTGCAGCCCTGGAGCAACAAGGGGACAGCAGGAACAGAATGAGGGAGCAGCCCTCTCCCTACCCATCTACCACTGAATTTTGTAAAACTCTTTTCACTGCCTTAACTGGCCCCTGGAGCAGAAGGCCTCTATTATGGACTTGGCCATACTCTGGGAAAGTAAAACCTGAAAGGTGTAAAATTACTGCCTTCACCATGACACTGTGTGACTATGGCTTCAAGGCTGCTCCTCTGGCATTGCAATCCCTTTTCTCCCAGAGGTCAAGTCTATGTACCCAAAACTATTTAAAGAGCTGGCACAACAGAGAAATTTGTTTTTCCTACTTGAACTGTTTTGTTATAGGTACAACTTCTTCTTACACTGTGTCATTTATTGAAAAGCCTTAATAAGTTGTTCAAAAAACAGCTCAAACCCACAGAACTCAGAGGGGCTTACACACAAGGAGACTTTAAATAAATTATTAAATGAGAGTTATTTTTCATTGCCTTGTGAGTTTTTTTCAGGGAGCATAAAAGGCATAATTTAATATTCTCTTTGAACTTAAGGACTGGGAACTTATTTTTTCTTGGTTCTTTCTATTAAAGATTCAGATCCTCTCCTAGCCAGATCATCCTAGAATGTTTTAAAGCATTACCACATATTACAAGTTAGTAACGTGGCTTTTTAGTTTTTCTTGCAGCAAGTAGCACAAATCTTGTATATCAGGATACACAATTGCAGCAAAGGAGAGAAAATTATTTTAAAAGCTTTTGACAAGTATGGTGTCTTGCAAGAGCTGGAGGCTGTTCCCTCACATAAAGAGGCTGGAACACCACTTAATGGGCGAGGCATCCCAGGACCCCTCTTCAGCCTCTCTACAGATTTGCTTTGCATTTGTGGGAAGGCTTGGCTCTCAGCCTCACCATCAACTAATCTACATAAATAATCAGATAGAAGTTAGATGAAATTGCATTAACTTGAGATGAAAGGGATGCAAAGTTCATTTGCATTTCTTCTCACTGGCCCTCGAGTGCGAACATGCAGATGCACACACCACCCCCACAGCCAGCAGACACAAGGTAACCTGCTGAAACAAAGCAGAGTTCCTCTCACTTCCTTTATTTCCCTTGCCTTCTTCCTTGATAGTCCTAATTATTCCTTTGAACCACCTCCACTCTGGTTCTTTCTTTTCCCCTTCGCTCCTTTGAAGGAAAGGGGCAAGACACGTAATGCTTGAGAATGGATTTTTATCCTAAGAATAAACCATGAGCACAAACCATCTTTTGTTCTGTTTATATCCCTTCTCTCCTGCATTAAATCCACTCTCTTTCCATGTGCTGGGACGGGCTAGGGGCTTGTCCAGCTTGTCTGTTTTCCCTCTCTCTTGTTGGAGAGGCATGTTTGAGTGGACATCTGTCAGTGAGGAGTGGAACAAGACACTACACTCAGAAATTTGTTTGTAATTGCAGGGATTTGTTTTTTCTCCTCTGCCACCCTGAGTGTGACCCCCACTGAGACAGCCCTAGGCTTCTGCCTCTCCTGGCACATCAGCACCCTCAGGAATATCCCTGCTGTTCCTGTTACCCAATGTCCCCCAGTGACAATGCTGAGTTGAGGAACATTAACCCACAGGGTGTTACACACAAGCAGCCAGGTTAAATTTCTCACTGAAATGCCAAGAGCGAAATTGAGCCACCTATCTTCCTGGCACGCTGGATCACACAAGCTGTGAGATCACCTCCCTGCTTTTCCTCCACAGACCAACAACAATCCCATCACAGAGCAGCCCACAGGTCACAGCTCCCAGCAGCAAGATGGGTTCAAATCAGGCTCCTCCATTACAGAGAATTACACACAGGTCTTTCACTTTTCCTGCCTATTTAGAGAGACTGTAATAGCCTCAGTAGTGAAGAAGAAACAATACCTCTGAGGGATCTTGGTTTCTATTGCTTATTTACATGTTTTATTATGCCACTAATTAAACCAAAAGAAAGAGCAGCCATCATCGAAGCTGTGTTCTTTAAAAAAAAGCAGCAGTTGCTACTGGATGTTGCAATCAGCCTCCTCCACTACAAGACCATTAAGCAAAATCTGAGTACAGCACCCTGCTCTCCCTGGGGGCAAGAAGTGAATTGACTTGTTTCTGGATCCCAAATGACTTGGGAATGAAATAAATGCTGAATCATCCAGCCTTGCCAACACTGGGCATTCACAGGCAGAAGAGATGGGTCCTCCAAAGCTCTGTTTTGAGTTTAGAGCACCAACAATGAGTAAGACTCTTCAAGTTTGGTATTTCAAAGCTGGGCATCTACTCACTCGGGTCTACACTGGATAATCACATCTGTTTGCATACCCTGTTTCTCCCCTTGCCTCCAGTTCTTCCTGTGTAAAATGTGGCTGATCATATCCACATCTGAGTGGAAAGTGAGAGGAATACAGAATTGTAAGGATATGGACCATAAGGCACTGACATCAGTGACAGCTTTTTTAAGTACCCAAAGTACCTGGCTTTTTCCAAGCAGAAGGTTCCATTGGAGTAACTTTTTTCAGCACAGAAAAACCACTTTTTTCTTTGACTTCAGTGATTTTTCTTGAGACAATGACTACTGAAAATCACTTTTTCTGTCATTAATCCCTAGCAACTTGTTACATCAGATGGTTGCCTAGAGAGGCTGTGAAGTCTCCATTGTTGAGGGAATCAAAACCAAACTGGGAGTGCACCTGAACAACCTAGTCTTGCTGACCCCTGCTTTGAGCAGGAGCTTGAAGATTATCATCAAGAGGTTCCTCTCAGCTTCAACTATGCCACAATCCAGTGTTGCTCTGCCAATTTCTAGAGCACAAAGGCACCTGAGATGAATCTTTTGAAGTGTTAATTCATCCAAAAGACAAGAATCTTCTCTGCCATCTTAACAGTGAGAAAAATGAATTTATAAGACATTGCTGTACTTAAAAGCAGTGTGTCATAACTGCAACATTTCCACATTTCCCCAGGAAAGTAAAACAGGTATGGCTGATGTTTCTTTTGATTATAAAACAGTCTATATTTAAAAACATGTCATCAACAGAGCAGGATTATTTGTAACATCTGGACAAAGCTGCAAACATTTATCAAATCTTTTCATTTGATTGTTTGTTCTTTCCAAGCTGGTTTTGTCACAGACCAACACTCTCCAGAAACTCACTGTCCATGGACAGTCAGGGCAGAACTCCACACTTCTCAGTTCCCACACTGCATGGAAAGCCAAGTCTCTCTGCTTTCACTTGCACCACACTTAGGTGTCAACAAGGGAACTCTTGGTCTCCACATACTCAAGTGCTGCTCTTTTAACAGCCAGGACACTTTCTGCTGTACCAAATTTATTTTCATAATCCAGGTAGCGTTTGAAGAAGAACTTCATCTTCTTTGGTGCCAAGCTCAGGTGTATGACCCTCTCAAAGATGTCTCTGCAAGAAACCAAAGTGATTCAAATCATTGTGTTTGTGACAGCATTCAATACAAGCCCTGTGTTTTTTAACAAAGAGCAGAAACTCAGGGGAAAACATTCAGGGGAAATTGCTGTGAAGTGCTGGTGCTTGAAGAAAGAGATTCCTGACAATCAGCCAAAGTCTCTAAGTAGAAGCCTTCTGCTTGCTTGCAGAACACTAAGGCTGTTGGTCAACTTCAAGATCCAGACACTGCATTGGACCCTGCATTCATTAAGTGAATGTGGAAAATTACTTCCTTTTGTCACTTCTCAGGAAAAAAAGTGGAAAAAATACGTTTTTCCATTTTTACATTAAAAGATACAAAGATTGATTATTTAAGATTGATCTCACCTTTCAGATACAAGGCAATCCCTGCAGAGGCACAGGTGAACCTCAGTCCAAGGCCTCTAGTTTCTGTCTTGCAGGCCACAACTTACAAATCAGTCCCCCTCTGCCCTATGGAACTCTTTGGGGTCTCTTCAGTCCCAGCAAGAATAAGCACTTCCACACACCCCATTTTTGGGGCGGGGGGTGGGGAAGTCCCTTTTGCTGTGCTGTGGGAAGCCCTTTACAACCTCACACTGCAGGATACCTCTGCTTTTTTCAGGTGTGCTCTGGCCCTTCCCAGCCTGCTGCACCACAACTCACCGTACTTCCTTCTGGCTGCCATGCTTGATCATGATGTCCATGTAGATGGACCAAATGTCTGTCCGCTTGGGATAGCTGCTGAGGGTGCTCTCAAAAAGGGCCTTGGCATGTTCTCTGTCCCCAGAATGGAACTCCAGCTGTGCAAACCTTGAAATGACATCCACATCTGGAAAAAGTAATGACATGTTAGGGTATCGGAGCAACTCTCTTCCACATGATCAAACACGAGTGAGAATTACACAGAACAGAGGCAGGCACAGTGACAGCACCATCTCTACCCAGAGACAAAAGGCTCTGCTGTAAAGAGGTTCTGGACCAAGGTGAAATCAAACTGGGAGAGGGTCACAGTTCACTTCCCATTTCAGCTCTCTGCAGGAGAAAGAGGTTTATTTTTATATTCAGAATGTATCATGCAGCACCCATGGGCAGCCCCAGAAACTTGGGCTTAGACCAAGTGAACTTTTCTAGAGGGCTGTAAAACTCAAAGCTGCCTTTGCTTTGGGGGCTTTGCTTTTGTGCATCACAGCAAATTTGATTTGGTGCCTTTAGCAGAGGTGCATTTAGCAGTGACATCCAGCTTGAAAGTTCCCCTCCCCTGAGAGTCAGCTGGCTACACTTTTCACTTATTACAAATGCTCTCACAGGCAGAGATATCAGAGAGTAGCACATCCCCTGTCTGCATTAACATCCACAACAAGGCTGGGGCAGAGAGAGCTTACGTTCTTTGGTGGGCAGAGCCTTGAGAGCACGCTCCAGAAGCCTGTGTGTAGCCTCAACCTGGCCTTGCTTCAGGAGGAAAGAGGCGTATTTCAGCCACACGGATTTGTCCTGACGGAAACGCTTCAGCATTGTGTGGTACAAGTCTTCTGCTTGCTGGAAGGACAGAGTTGGGTTAGATCACACATTCATAACAAAGCCTTGTAGCTTTAAGACTCTTATTCTTAGGCTGGGTATCTCTCAACACTTATGACATAAAAGCAAGCATCAAGGCATCCTTGCCCACTGTCAATCATAACCATTAATTCCAGTTAAGAACAAGACAGGCCCAACATGTGACAGCAAGCTTATAAAGCCAGCATTTGCAGTTTACTGGCATGCCTGAATGGCATACATGCCAGGGATCTGCTTGCACTGTCTTACCTTGTACTTCTCAGAACTGGCATAGATGTCACACAGATGCTGGAAGACTTTCAGAGGTTCATTGTATTGAACTGCTCTCTCAAAGACCTTCATCAGTGTCTCCTCAGTACCATACATGTTCTCCAAGTTCAGCAGAGCTACCCAGACATTCAGCTTCTCCTGTTCTTCCCTTAAAGCATATGTGAACAAGAATATTCAGCCTTTTGCCAGTCTTCACCAGGTTTTTGCAAACTACCCTACACAGACTCACTGACTTGTAGCACGCTTCCAGGACAAGAAAAAGGACATACTGCTCCCCGAAACACCGTTTTTGAAATAGAGCACAGCAGTTGATTCATACTACAGTTTTTATCATTGTTGTTTGTAATTAAAAACCAGAAGGTTGAGTCAAGAAAGCACAATATACTTAACCATGCAGTAGAGATGGTTTAAGGTACAGCCTTATGGCAAAAGCAACAGGAGTTTCAGCATTTGTTTCATGTTTTGATTCAAGGACATCACTTACAGCATTATGCTCTTCCAAATGCTTCTGACTGCACCAGAAGAATGTCTGTGCACTCAGTGACACCTTCAGGATCCTGAGCTCAGAATCTGCAGCAGGTCAGCTGTGGGCCAGTGGTGGTGACTCAGGCCAGACCTTCAAAGGGCCAGCTGACAGTTGCTACTATTTAAACCTTCTGAGTTCACTAAAACAGACTCTGTCACTCTACACACACAGACTCACACTGGTAGTAACCTGTGTTCTTCCACCACAACTACCCCATCATGATTTATTCTTTGGGGCAAAGAAAAGCAGAGCTCCATTATTACCTGAAACTGATTGTTTTAAGTGCTCTCTCTGCCACAGCTCTGGCCTTCTCAATCTCTGTAGCCTGGAGGTGGAAAGCCATGTACTGCAGCCAGAGGATGGAGCTGCTGGGACTGCCCAGCACCAGGCGGTCAAAGTCATCGGCAGACTGCGGCTGCCGGCTCGGGTCCATTAGAGCTGCCTCTACTTTGCAAAGCTCCTTCTCCTTCTTCTGCTTCTCCAGCTCCTTCTCCTTCTTGGTTCGTTTCTTTAGCTGAAAGAGCAAAACAGGAGGACTGAGGAAGGGTGAGCAGTTCATGGGGGAATAGGCAGGTCCAGCTAAAGTACAGCCAGACCTCAGTATGTCCAAGGCTAAGCAGTTTCCACAGGAAGAGATGAGGCCAACTCTTTAAAAGAGGTTAAAAATTATATACACTCCCCATCCCTTCTTACACAGTTCACATCTCAAAGATGAGCAGCAGTACATTAAATCCCCTTTTTTTTTTTTTTTAATGAAATACATTGAGGGACCAAATATTATGCTAGTCTGGCACCCCAACTGCAGGATCCACACTTTACCCTTCCCTCTCATTCTTCCACCTTTACCCTCCAGGCCAGTACTCACCACCCTCTTCCTTCACTCTGTAAAAATCCAACACAATTTCTCTCCATGCACAACTGAGGCATGTTGCTGGATCACTAGGATGACTCAAGTCTAAATTTGGAACCCACAGTGCCATAGTTCTCTGCCTTGCTAGCCTGGGCAATAAAGCATCAGCCATACATTGCCTTTACAGAGGTGAGTTTTAAGGGACAGAGGAAATCCTTAAGAGCAAACATGAAAGGAATTCATGAGCTTGTTTCTGATTTTGCTGAATTGCTCTCACTGGAAAACCCTTCTAAAGGTTATAGCATAAAAGAAGATTTTTTTGTGTGCTTTTTAGTGTTTTGCTAAGTAAGAGGACTGTAACTTGAAAGGTTTTTCATTTCCAGGTTTTTCTGTAAATTTACGTCACTCAAAAAAGTAAAAAACAGAGCTGACATTAAATAAAAAAGATTTCTGTTCATGAAAACATTTGTTTGACTGTAAATACTTATTTTTTTAACATGTCAACATGAGAAAGCCTGTATTCCATGCAGCCATGCTAAAATTGGGCCTTTTTTCCTCTGTTTCAGAGGTATCTGCTACTAAAGTCAGTGTTCAAAACAGCTGAACAAGTTCTATCTCAGCTGTCAAAGATTGTCCCTTGGGTTAAAAGGCTTTGTTACAGGGCAGACAGACATGCAAACACCAAAACATCACATTACAGCCACTGTGTGGGGTCTCCTGTTCAAACAACACAATTACACAGTACCTTGGACTGCTTCTCCTCCTCCTCCTCGCTCTCTGAGCTCTCTTCCTTCTGATCCAGCACAGGTATATCCATTGCATTGTCTTCATCCCAAGTGAAGCCCATGGAAACTTGCAGCCTGGGAGCTTCACCAGACTTCCTTACCTGTTTGGAGGAAGATAGAAAATGCCCTGGGTTTTAATTTTAAGTTTTTAAGCTGGGATCAGACAACTGCTTTTTGCTTGTGGCATCTCTCTGTTCCATACTATTGACTTCTTGTACTTGCAAACAGCCCATCAAAAAAACAGTAACTCTGTGACCAGTTTTACTGGAATTTAAATTCCATCCACCTCAAGCCATTTTCAGATGACACAAACATCAGCCTGTGTCACTTCTATCTGTAGCAGTAATACTTATTGTCTTAAAGTCAAACTGACACATATCAATAGGGCTAGAAGGCCATTTCAGGCTCAGGTTCTCCTCCAAACTTTTCACCTTAGATTTCTTTTTAGCTGCCTCTTCCTCCTGGTCATCCTCTTCCTCCTCACGGTAATACACCTCGATTCCACTGTCATTTTCATCTGCTGGGCAGATCTTCCTCTTCTTTGGCTTTACCCCCTGCAACAAGTGGAAATGAGTGGACAGTGAAGGACAACAACTGTGACAATTGTAAAGGCAATTCTGATCACAAAGTAAAGAGCCTGCCAGCAGAGAGAGGGCAATGCCCTGGCACAGCATCTCCCACAACTCTCTCAGTTAACAGAGACAGTGGAGAATAAACCCACGCTCACTTACATAGGGTGCAAAGACCAAAGGGATGGGAAATACAGCTGGGTTGTTATCTCAGCTCGCACCCAAAAGCAATAGGTTTTGATCTTTGTAATCTCCAATGCAATTTAATATTTTCTTTCCTAGCCTGTATAATTTCTCAGTGTCATCCTTCTGGGATGAGATTTGGATCTTCCCAGTCACTTCAGTATTTGAATCAACAAAGTCCTTTAGCATATACTGTGCAATTACACCCATACCTGACCACTTTCATAGTTTTCTCTTCTCCTTTTTGTCTTCAGCTTAGGCTCTTCTCTTTTTGCCTCATCATCTGCCTCTCTTTTCTCTTCCTCTGCTCCGTATTGTGGTAGGCCAAGGGATTCAGGCAAGACGCTTGGCATCCCAGTGTCGTCAGGCAGGAGAGAGAGCTCAATATGGTTTTCTTTTCTATTTACCCTGTGGTGCATTGCCAGGAGTAGCAGGACAGAAGAATAAGAAAAATATCAGAGCATTTACAATGACTGCAAGGTTCTGAACTTCTTTCAAACCTTCCTTTCATCTTCCCATTTTCCATCCTCTCTTCTCTTCTAATTCATAATCCTTTTTAAAGAACATTGGACCTACCGAAGCACTTTGGCAGTGAGCAGTTTTCCTTCAGGAAGGTACTTTTCATATAAGGAATGTTTATGTACAAAGTATGGGGAAACATTCTGGAACAGGATTCGGCCCAGGAGAGAAGTGGACAATCTGAGAAGAGAAAGAAAATCCAAAATAAGTATTCTACAGTAGGAGGAAAGAAAAATAAGGTGCACTTGTGGCACCACCACTTCTATTTATTGTCTCACTAACTTTCCCTACTTTAATTTCACAGGCTCAAGACGGTCTCCATGAATCCCGATTCCCAAGAATAAGTTCATTTTGTGACCTCACATTTTGCCAGAGACCATCCCCAAACAAGATTCTGCAATCATACACTCAAAATAAGTTCTCCAAGACACATCACTTGCCAGAATAATTTTCCTAGGCTACTCACCCAAAGAATACACCTGATGGAGTGATTGATTTGACATAGCCTCTCACAAGCTGGCCTTTTTTAACATCCTTAATACTTGTTATTTCAATATCCTCCACTTTGCTGTTTATCTTTGGATTTAGCCTAAAAGGAAAGAGAGGTTAGAAGTTGAAGCACTTGTCTAAATAATTAACATTCTGCTCTAGATAGCAGAAAACAGACAGTATTAACAACAGCTAGTACACTCTGGAAAACATATTGGATCAGAGACACCCTTCAGTTTATTGAAATGTACTAATGGACTACCTGCATCTCTGCCAAGCTCTACCTAGCATTAGGGAATACACATGCTGTTGCAAACAAAGCCAAACACATCAGCCTGGCTCTCTCTGACACTAAGAAAATGAGGAGAGTAAAATGCTGGCTGAAATTAGAAAGACAAAGCAAGAGGCTAAGTTTCAAGAGACACTTAAGGCTAAGTCTATTATCTAATCAAAACTGTTAAAATGCAGCTGAACATTGAAACATAATATGTTTGTATTGCAAACTCAGTGGTAGAACTTTCATCCCAAACAAGAAAACAAAAGAAAATAAGGCAGGCCTCAAAACTGTGACAAACAGAAATTAAATCTGAACCCGCTTGAGCAGCTTTATGTTAAGTGTCAGACCCTCCTTGTTCTTTTAACATTTCTCACTGATCTTTCCAAACAACAGCTGTATTTCATGATACTAGTAAGAGATCAACAGACTAGAGGGGTGATACATACCGGGATTGCCGGAGAGATAACTGGATTTTACCATTCTCATTGGAGAGGATGTAACACCTGCATGACAGAGGATGGGGAAAAAACAGAAAGCTTTTTTACATACTAAAAAAAGCCACAGCTAGAAAACAAATATTTACACCAGCAGAAAAAGAAACAAAGCACTCTGTTCCTTGGAGCACGTTCTGTCTAATACAAACCAGTATTAATAGTTCATAAAACTAGATAAAGGACTTTTGAAACATGTGTACTTGAATTACTCAGTCTCTACTGCCAATAAAAAAAAATGAAAGACTGTTACACCTGAAATCACTTGGCCTGTTGCACTCTTCCAACATTCCCAACAAGTATGGGAAGCAGGGAAATGCAATTGCTTGTGCATTACAAATGTAAAAACAACTCAATTGCCAAACAGCCCACAGAACCACTGCAGAGCTGGGATACCTGGCTACCCTTAGCCCCATCAGCACCTTAGCTAACAAAGTAACTACTCTCAAAAAGACAGTCCATGAAGGCAGCTGAAAAGGGGCTTCTTCATAAATGGAAAATACAAGACTTTCACCCCAACATATATAAGGGAAGTCAGTATCAATTCTTAGCCACAGACTGACCTTATAGTCTGGCACTACCTCAAGGCAGTGAAAAACCTGTCACTGAAGGAGAATATTTCTAAGCCTTGCAGCTTGAAGGAACAAAGAAGACAACTACTGACCTGACAATCTTGCCAACTTTGAAGTTCCCCAGAGGATCCTCTGTGTAAGTATCACTTAGGTGAAAGATGCTGACTTTTCCAGTCTTCCCACCTGGCAGTGCAATGGTCAAACCAATGTGTGGAGTCACATTTGTTACCATGCCTACAGAAATGGTGTCCTGCTCCAGTGACTGAATTCCTGGAAAAGGTGAAGGAAGAAAAGGGCTTCATAATACTTCAAAATATGAAGCACTAGAGGTAGTAAGTTAGTGTAGCTGATTTTAGTTGCCTAGTCACACATCAAACCCACAAACTTCTGGTAAGGTGCAGTCTGTGCAATCTCTGTTAACAGCCATTATTTGCCTTGGTAGGCCAGACAAGGCCCCTTAGTTGCACAATTCCGAGATCCAGAATAACTGATAGATTGGATAAATGTACCTACCACCTCATGTCTGAGATTAGAAGGGAATATGCTCAGAAGGGCTCAGACAAGGGCTTCAGTCTGAGACACTAGAAAAGTGATTGTTTATTCTAGAGGTATGACCTCCTTTGTCTTAGATCTTGCTACATCTAAGTCAGAGTCCCAGGGGTTAGTTCTGTTCTACAGGGAGGTACAGCTTGGCTCTGGAGTGTAACCTGAGTGTCACCTGAGGGGTCAGTGCAGGCCCAACTCTGAGTAAAGCATCACATGTGGTGGGGTCCTGCTGTTAAGGCTCCACAATACCTGTGAGTGACAAGCAGAGGTTTGTTTCGGTGGCATCTGTTCCAGTCACTGTGGCTGATATTGCCTGGCCATTTTTAAAGCTCTTTTCTGGATGTTTTAAGACCTGAAATAAAAGACACATTTACACTTATTTCCAGAAAATTAGCTTTGCACAACTCTGACTAGTTTTTCCCTATGAATCTTTACACTTTCTATAAACATCTTTGATGTGCATCTTTGATGACTGATAGCTCAGCACTGCTTCAATGGCTTTGCTATCCTGAGCCAAACCACCTACAGGCACAGTACTTGCTTGTTAGCAAAGGCCAGTAATGCCTAAAGGGCAGAGCACATGAGTTCACATGGATGTCAGAAGTGTCTGGAGTCATTATGTGTGGTCAACCATATGGAAGAAAGAAGTCTGTGTAAGTCACCAGTAACAGCCTTACCTTGGTGTTCAGAGACAGCAGCAGGTGAGGAACTCTTCCTCGAATGTCAGGGGCGACTTCTACCTCCAGCCAATTTTTGAACATGTTATACTATAAAAACACCAAATAACCAGAGAAGAGAGCATGACACCTTGAAGGAAAAAAAAATCTTGCCTGGCAGAATTTTTTCACAAATTTTTAAGGCTAAAAAAGAACTAGTCCAGCCTTGGCTTCTGCACCAAGCAAAAATAGTGTTTTGGATTCTTTTCTTACAAACATAACACTGCTGTGGTTCACAGGCAAGTGCACACAGGGGATCAGCAGCAAGTGTACTTTGTGCTGGTGGCATTACCAGAGCCTGCTGGCAAACAGGCTGTTGAAAGAGGACAAGTCAGCCTAACTCCATTGAGTACTGAAAATTTTTGTTTCCTTCCTCTACTTTTCTGGTAAGACACTGCAGTTGCCATGGCTGTCCTGACAGTTAATGAAGACCATAGTCTTCAGTATTTAGGTCTGAGCTAAGGCACCCTGAGGTCACACCCACTTGCTGCCTCCCCCAGCACACTTCCTAAGAAGACTCTGACCTCACCTTCTTTACAAAACAGGTGACTGTCTCCCCAACATTGTAGAGTCCAAGTTTCTTAAGGGAACCTTCTTCTTTAAGGTTCAGCATTGCTGTGAATTCCCCTTCTTTTTCACTGTTTGCAAAAGAAGAAAGAGGATATCAGCAAAACAACTTTGGTCCTAATGATGAAGATGGAAGTTAGCAACCCAGGGGAACATGGTGAGCTAGTACTACTGTGACAATGTCTTTCCCCCTCCTCAGCTGGATTTTTTCTGCCAGGAATTAATTCTTCCCTGATCATGAGAGGAAATCTTTCTGATGGGAATAGACATGACAGAGTCCAGACTGGCAGAACCTGAAGCCAAAGACATTCAAAGGAAATCATGTGCTAGGAGAGCACTGTGATATTTAACACAGCTACAGGACCCAAGTTAGTGTGAAAGAGAGAGCAAGAGTAACTTGCCTCACTGCATACATGTGGAAGTCCTTGTTCATGGCCAGCTCCTTCATGAATGAGAGGTACAAGGGATGGGACACACAAGGATGCAAGGTCTGTAAAGCAAGTGCAGACAGCACAGAGGCCAACACTTACCTTGGTCGAATGCTGAGCTCTGGAATGGATTGTGTGAAGTGTGGATGGGTGATTGGCAGGTACCTAAAGAAGAGGAAAAGGATCAAAGTTTTTCATGATCTCCCCAGGCCCTAGTCACCCACATTTAATGCCTCTGCACTAGCAAAAAAAAAACCCAGGTGCAAGCCCTCCAAAACAACCAGAGCCTTCCAGTTCTAGTTCTTCCTATTATTATTTCAGTAGCAATTTAGGTAACCAAAATACCCCAGCAAATTTAGTCCCTGGGGCCAGTATTTTGGGCTTCCAATGGATCTTAATAGTTTAGATATCTTTTTTTCTTACAATCTATACTCAAGACAAATACAACGACACGTGTAGAAAGCTAATTTACTGAAAGCTGGATCTGGAACAGAATATAATAGCAGATTTCCTCAGGCCTGAACTACTCCAGCAAAGGCAGCTGTAACAGCATCCGTTGACAGAGGACCCAGATGACCTGAACTGAAACACAAACTGTTTCATCCTTTGCATTCCTCCAGAAACAATACCATGAACATGTTCTCCCCGCGAGTATTCACATGTACCTGTGAGTATTCACATCTCTGCCTCCAATGACTCGAGCAGTCACTTTCTGTCCAGCTTTCAGAGTAGAAGTTGGAAAAGAGCCTATGGGCACTTCATCCAGAATCCGGGATGCATGGATTGAGCCTGTCAGCTTGTCATCAATAGCAACAGTGACGTGGGTGGGTTTGACGGATTTAACGGTACCAGTGACAACATCCCCCGGGGACAGCGAGTGTTTCACAGCAGGAAGCATCTCCTCTAATGCTGTCTCCGACTCGTTCCGCACCCTCACAAAAACCTTCTTGGCTGTGCCTTGTACTGCCAACAAGACTCCGTGGTCGTTCTCCTTCACTGCTTTTAAGGTGGCAGAGATTGTTTGCCCCACCCTCAGTTTTTCCGAGTCGAAGCGGAAGGTGTCGTTGAAGTGGCAGGCGATGGGCACAGCTGCCAGCTGGCCCGTTTCCAGCAGAGACACGATGGCAAAGTGCTCCGTGACATGCTGCACCACCACAGAGTGCTGCGAGTTCTCCCGGAGCCGCTAGACAGAAATCGACAGATAGAGTGACTTCTCCTGCTGAGACTTTGATACCCTCCACTTTACCTCCCACAGTTCTAAAAGAGGAAACAGCCCCCCTTGAAATTTAGTAATCACCTACAGTTTGCCAGACAAGCAGAAAGACACAAACCCAAAAACTGAACACATACTCACTCGCTTGGGTCTTTGCTTTAACAGCTCTTCCCGAAGAGAAACATACACCTCAGATGTGAGGGCATCCACATGAAGAACAAATGCTTTCCTTTTCTCACCAGGAGCAATATTTTTGTCTACAAATGAGCATAAGGAGTTTATGTCCTGATGACAATGAAGAATTCTGAGCAACTGTGATAGTGGTACATGACAAGCACAAAAGGTTTAATTCCTGAAGACCAAAGACTGCTTAATGACTATTGTATCTGAACCAAATTAGTACCAAACATATAATAAGTCTATTTAAGAACAGATTCTTCCACCATTACTGGCAACGACAAAAACAAAAAAAAGGGAGAGCTTTGTATTTGGAAAAAGTCTGATCTTTCTTGGAAAACTAAGTTGATTTTATGAAGATAAAACTCTTAAATAATGAAGACAAGGCTGAGTAAAACAAGGCCAAGATAATATAGGTTTTGAAAAATATTTTCCTAACATTTGCACAAAGCTATCATCAGTCAATCTGTTGCTAAGGAAAAAAAAATAAACTCTTCTGACACAGAAGTCCTGGGGTTATTATTACTTCTGCTGAAGTGAGAGGTTTATCTTGCTTTCACTGGTTTATTCATTACTTCAGCAAGTATATGTTTAGTTTTGCACAATATGACACCTTTAATTTTTGAATTGGAAAACTATGGTTCTGTTTTGAAGTCATTGATTTTTCAAGAAAAATTGACAGCAATTTCAGATAGATATTCCTTGAAGTACGCTCTTTCTAAAGGAAGAAGAAAAAAATTAAGAAAGCTGGAGCTTGTATTCACATTTGTCTATCTACAGTATGGTTGAAATAAGGATCTCTGAGCACAAACTAGATGCCCAAAAAATCAGACAGCATTAACAGAGGCACAGGGAGGTTTATATCATATTTTCTGAATCACCCAAATAGGCCAACAAAACAACTTAACTACCCTTCAAAGCCATCCCTTCTCTGATCAGATTTCTCCCTATTAGTTCCTCATCAGCAGAATCCATTTTGGGAGAGGTTTCAAAGTACAAGACTGAAAACCAACACAAGCAAAGGAAAGACCCTCACCTCCCAAATGGTAGCGGGTGGCAGTTACAGTCAAGCCTGTGACAGAGCTGCTACTGAACAGTGCTGAGCCATCCTCCCTCACATCCTGCACAACCAGATGCACCCTCTTCCCAGGCACCAACTCACAAATGCTGGGCTCTCCTAAATAAAGGGAAAAAAAAGCAGGAAATCGGTTTTACTTATATTGTTTCTTCGCAAAACAAAGACAAGCCTTCGCATTTACTCAGCAGTACACGAAGAGTTCATCTGCCTTCATAAGGGAAAAATTAAGCCTAGGCTCCTTAATCTGCAGAAATACAAAGTATATTCTAACAGTTAATCAAAGTAGAAACCCTTTTGTGACATTAAGAACCTAATAATTTTATCCAATCTTATACAAACACGGGCACCCAGCACTGCATATGGAAAAAAGTGAAAGCAAAATAGATTAACACTAGAAGCACAAAACAGACCTGTCACTTCACAATTACAGCAAACAAACATTAAAAAGTACTGGGTATAGGAAGAATCTAAAAAGATGAACTCAGAATTTGATAAAAACATTGGAAAAACAGCATGTAAGAAAACCCCTGCTGGAGGATCTGTAATGCATGTAGGTAAATCTATCTGAACAAACTCATCCTCATGTGAGTACTGTGTTTGGGTTATCACAAGCACTTGACCCAAAACTAATGCAAAAGGCTTAGCAGACTTCAATGAAAAGAGTTGTTTCTTTGGCTTGTTCCAGCTGTACTTACAAAAAGCCTCTTGTCAATGGCAGACACTGCACACTGCATCCTTTTTCTAATAAGCTACTTTGGAAAGTCAAGTCTTTGCTTGAACTGAACTTTCTTTCACTTAAATGTTTTTCTTTTCTTCTTCCTCTAGAGCATCTCTTTTTTTTTTTACATAATACCCTTTAGCAGAACATTTACAATGTTTTACCTCTTCTCAACAAGTTCTTGATTTCTTTCAGCTCCTTGAAATACTGATTCAGGAGGGCAAAGCTTTCTGCAGCAGAATCTCCTGAGCTGCACTCAGAGACCTTCAGATTGAGGAGCACACGCTGCTTCTCCTCATCAATGCTCATCACCTTTGCAATCACAGTCTGTCCCACCACAAAGTGGTCCTTGGTGTCTGTCACAAACTTGTCACTCATGCTCTGTGCAAAGGAAACAGAGGACAAGGTTACTGAGCACAGCTGGTACTTATCAACCACACACAGAGCTGCTCAAAAGGGTTTGAGTTACGACTTCATGTAAATGCATAAGAGAAATTAACATAGACTAAGAAAAACCCATCAATTAAAATTAATTACTGAGGTCACATGAAATCCTTGTTGAAGCTTAAGCTCACATGAATGAAGTCCTTCATTTCATCTTAAATCAAAGTGATTTAAAAGGCAAACTTAAACCCTTTTACCCTGCAGCAGGAAGGTGTGCAAATGAAGGACCTGCAGCCCAGTTGCTCCCTTCTTGTTACTGTACCTTTGCTGATCACACAGCCTGATCACACACATGCTGACTACCGAAGTGGAGGCATTGCTTACCACTTTAGGTGCCAGTCCTGTCACACCAAAAGGGAACTCCACAAACACTCCAAAGGGCATCACATTCCTCACATAACCAGTCAACAGCATGCCAGGCTGGATTTCAGAGAAGCTTCTCACAATTTGCTCCTCCTGTACAGCAGAAATCACTGCAGATTTTCTACTCAAGGTCTGAACAGCCAGTTAAGAAAAATGGGAAAAGATGAATGAAAGCAGTATGATGCCAAGCAAATCTCTCAGTGCTGCTAACCATTGGGCTAAAGCACTTGCTGCAAGTTAGAGTATAGGAGCTCTAAATGCTGTAATTCCAATTTCTGTCTTGATCTTCCTACACAAAAATTTAGCAACTCATGTCTCTTCAACTGCTCAGCATTAAAGATACATGCTCCACAGTAGCAGAAATATCAACTTCTTAACAATTCAGTTTGGATTTTTGATATAAAAACAGCCAACTTTTTCCTAAGGTTCTGATAGGTTTAACAGCCCAGAAGCTGGTTGGGAAAACAAGTCAGTCCACAACCTAGTTCTGAAGATATTGTAGCCACAGCTGAGCCTCACTTCTAGCAAGAGTTATAATGCAACTTTCAAGCATCATTAGCATGACAGGCACTTCCACTTCACACTAACTACAGTAATCTTATGCTTGTTGCAGGTACTGTAGAATCCTGAGAGACACCTCCTTCCTCACACTTGGTTTGCCTGGTTGAGGCGGCAAAGGATACAATGTGCTCTCCCTTGTCACTTAGATACATAACTCTGGGCAGGACATCTCCCTCTTGAAGACAGTGCCACAGGAGCTTGGAGGTAGCAACAAAGTCAGAGAGGTGCAGCGTGGGGATCCAGGCTACCACGTTGTCTTCATCTTCTAAGATGGAAACTTCTAACCCATTATCTTTCTTCTTCAATATTTTCACATCAACTATCTGAAAAAACAATAAGTACAGTGATATAAAATTCCAAGTCTTTTTGAAGTCATCTCTTTTGATGCACAGAGGATGTGATGTACTGCAGAGGATCTGACGTTGCCTCCCAGCTATACATGAAAAGCTCTCACATCAACAGGACTGAGCTAAAAAGCATGCCAATGCTGCAGGTAAAATAAAAACTAATTCTCAGCTCCCAGAGAAATAAAGAGTTGGAAACATTCTCTTAGTTGTGACTTTTCATTTGAAGATTGAAAGAAACAATTTTATCAAGATTTGAATTGTCCTGTTCCTGCATTAGCAATATCTGCAGGGAGTTGGAAACTGTTTATTGCAAAAACAGGGAAACATTTTAAAAAAAATTTCTCCAAAGCTTTTTTTTTTCCAAGGGAGCAAAAGCAGCTGTTTTTGGAGCAAGAAAATCAGCAGCATCCAGAAAATAAAAAAAGATTATTCCACCTAGGAGTAGGAGCACTAATTGATACCTCCAGAAGGACTCTCCTGGGACTCCTTTATCCTGATCTCTGAAAACTGAGACATGGTTTTTGATCCAGGAGGTCAACCGCACAGTAAGAAATGTACATTCAATGCGAGTTCCTGACACCATCAGCTTTCTCAAAGCAAAGTTGTTCAAAGTGATACCAAATCATATGGAAAATTAGTTGGAAAAGGCTAAAAAGGAATAAGCCATTGAATTCAATACCTCTCCTATTTGGTATTTCACTTCCTGTTTCTCCTTAGGAGTACATTTCCATTTGTCCTCAGGGCCAGGCTTGCTTGATAATCTGAAGGACAATAAGAGTCTTTCCTGCTGAGGCTCACATTTTAAGACCATTACTTTAAGAACCTGCAGGAAAAAAAAAAGTATAAAACACAAGTTAACTTCAGCCGACCATCCTCCTCAGTTAACTATCACCTACAAAACAAGACAGGGACATACACACAGAGCACACTTTTCTCTCACACCTGAGGATAGTAGACCAGTGGCTAGAACTTAACAGGTTCAACCACAGACAAATGCCCTGATCACACAGAGGGAAAACAGAAGTACATAATCATTAAATGAGCTTGTGAAAGTATACGGCAGGTCTGTAGCAGAGTTGAAAATAAAATCCAGATTTCCAGATGTGCAGTCAGAAATCTTGACTAGAAATTTACCTCTCTCCTAAACCAGCTAACAACAGGATTAAAGACATAGAAAAGCATCAGAAAAAATAATGAAGACAGTTGAGATCTCTGTAACTTTGCCCACAACAAAAACCAGAACTATGAATAACACAGTTCCTAAAGTGCCTGTAATTTGAAACCAACAGGATAACCAGAGTAACACTGAGGCAGAAAACATCATCCTTATGATTCTGTAGGAAAGAGTTTTAACTTCCTTAGGAAGTTAAACTTCCTTGAACTCCAAACTTCTACTGAGAGCTAGGTCACAGCATGTGACTGTGTTCTCCTGCAGAGCAAAGAGGGCCTAGAAACAAAAGCAAGTCAAACATACCCAAATAAGAGCTGCCCTTTTTACAGCCTACCCTGTTTAAATGGAGCACGACTAAGTAATAAAGAGAAAGGACATAGACATCTCCTGGTGTAGCTGGCTCTTCAGGAAAATTCACATTGAAACTGCAGATTTCTCATTTAAACACATAGCACAGTAGAGGTACATTAATTACCTGGCCTTCATAGAAGACTTTATCTGGACAAGATATGGGTTCTGAGCCCAGCTCATTCTTGGGTACCAGGCCTTTTACATCATTGTAGAACTTCACAATGCAGCCAAACTCCCTTGCACACACTACAAAACCATGTGTGATCAGGCCTGGTTTTGCATCTTCATAATTTGAGAGGACTGGAAGCTTTGATTGGATGAGACTTTTCTTTAGAGTAAGGATCAGCTTCTTTCCTCCAGGATTGCACTCTAGCACCTACAAGAATGAAGTATAGAGGTTCAAAAAGCATGTCTGCCCTTGCCTGATCAATCCAGCTGCTAAATACTCAGAAGAGAAGAGTGCAAAGCAGCTGAAGACCCTGTCTTGCAGCTCTCACCCGACACTTGACTTCATCTCCTATGTTGTACTTCTTCTCAGGCTGCTTCAGGATCACATCAGAGAGATGGAGAGATGGCACAAGTCCTCTAATCCCATGAGCCACTTTCACCTGCATCCCAATGGGTTTTAGAGAGACCACTTTACCCTAGAACCCAAAATAGGGGAAAGAATTGGTAACTTCAGCATGAAGAGCAGACTGTGGTCAGGTAGGAAACAGCCAAGACACTACAACACCTACAATCACCAAATCTAACCACATTCAAAAAACAAGTAATCTTAGACCAAACTACACTCCACCCAACTGATGTGACCCATTAACTTTTATAAACTTCATACAGTTGTTGTACAGCCTCTTCTCTTTAAGCATAGACTACTTCTGCAAAATCCCTATCAATGACAGCAAACTAGAATTGTTTCCAGAGACATATCCAATACAGCCCTGACTCCGACATAACAATCATAATGATTTCTGCCCATCAGGTCATTGTGATTGTTCATACATGAACTTTTACTTTGACTGCAAGGCAAGTTTTAATTTCTTTCACTCAAGTCTTTTTAAAAATGTATTCATGGCTACAAATAAATGACTGACCATAGGTAAAATCTGACTGCCTTCACCACATCATGAATAAAAACATGAACAAAATATGAAGACTATTGCATTCCACTAATCAAGTCCTGCAAGACAACATTTTTCTCATTTTGATCTCACTAGTCTGGGTCAGAAGTTGGACACACATATTAGACAGGAGTGCACATCGGCAAGATCACTGTTTTAAGTATAATATGCTCAGGTCCTTCAGAAGCTTACCTGCACCACATCACCTGAGTGGATATCCTGGTATTGCAGAAACTGTGCTTCAATAATCTGACTAGAGAAGAGACACAAAGAGAACACCAGTCAGTCATCTTGAAGGAAATCCAGGATAAGTAAGACAAGACAGTCCCATCTCTGACTTGTCCCAAATGTTCAGTATTCCACACACTCCCCAGTGTTCTACAACTCCAGAGTTGTGTATTACTCCAACTGACCAATCTCCCAAAACAGCTCTTAGGACATAGAGCTCAGCGAGGTTCACCAGGCTCCAATCCTGGTGACAGTCACACACTTATGGCCTCATGAAAGGAGGACCCATTATCTGCTTTGCTTAAAGCCACAAAGTTGGAAGTACTAAGAGGGACTTTATAACACAAATGAGCTGCAAGATCAAGGCTCGATTTCCTGCTGAGCCATGGTCTTCTGACAACCATGGCAGAACTAATTTAGCCTCCTTGTGCCTCAGTTCACCAACAATATTGATGGTGTCCCAATTCCACAGAGTATGGAGAATATGTGAAAGATGCCCAGACAACCTGATGCCTGAACACAGATACAAGTCAAAAACCCCAAATGGCAAGTTCCAGCCCAGCAAAGCAGTGTAATATTTCCCACTCTCAAACACCTTTCTAATTCTTCAACCAGTTTTCTGGAAGAGTGTATCATACTCACTGCTTCAGAGATACAATACACATCTCATCCATCAGGCTGTAATCAATGATCCGACATTTATGTTTGCAACCTTCCTTAAATGCCCCAGGTTTAAAGGATTTTCTGGTTTTTGAAAGATGTTTCAACTAGAAAAAAAGGAATTACAAGTGAGTGTTTGGAAAGTGGAAACACTGATGTGGCCCTTCGGCTGAAGAGGTAGCATCTGACAAAATCTGTTATTCTAACATTCTCTTTGTGCAAGATTTCACCAGCTCTTCCACAACAACCCTCCTGCATTTCAATTCAAACAAGGGGATGTATCATTTGACAAACATCTCGCATGCTGTCTTAATTTTATTGTATTGTCTCACAAATAGCATAAAGGCAAAAAATAAAATCCTCTCCTAACCCCCTTTTCCCAGCAGGCTAAGACAAATACGGAGGACTTGCCCTGCCAGCCTGGCACTTACCCGTGCAAATGCAAGAGTGCCATCATCAAGCTCAAAGACAGCCCCAAACTGCTTGTAGAAGGCTTTCACCGTGGCCTCCTCCAGCACAGCCCCCATGCGCTGGCCGGGGAGCTGCCGTGGGGCTCCCCCAGCGTGCAGGAAGGGCGGGCGCAGCGTGAGCCGCACCGCCCTCGACGTGGGGTGTACACACAGCACACAGGCCTTCACCTGCAACACAACGTGCTTGGTAAACAACAGGACAAAGGCACCTCACTCATGCTTGTAGACATTCTGCTTGATACCTGAACTCTCGGCACAGTGTGCTCATTAAACAGAAGAGGACAAAGGCACCTCACTCATGCTTGTAGACATTCTGCTTGATACCTGAACTCTCGGCACAGTGTGCTCATTAAACAGAAGAGGACAAAGGCACCTCACTCATGCTCATAGACATTCTGCTTGGTACCTGAACTCTCTGCTCACAGACAAGTATTTTCCAGAATTGCTGCTAAGATATCCCTTGCTTCTAACAGCTTCACCCAGGAGGGATTTTTGCTTTTGTCTGTTGTTTACGGGCTAGGCTGGTATCAATGCAGGGAGGGAAACATGACCAACACAAGTCATGTTTCTATCCCTTGCAAATCTCCAGGCTTCCCAAACAAGTCTTCCAGGAATGGCTTTGCTCTTTACAGCTTTAAAGCATCCACAATAGTAATTCAAGTAAAAGATATGAAAGAAGCTACCAGTCTTAAGATTTCAAAGTTTCAAAATGTTGGAGAAGATAAGAAATGTTGTAAGCAACATAACAACTCCAGGCATCCTCCACCCTCCTTACCACTTGATCTGGAGAATAGGTGGTGGATTTCTCTGGGTCCATGTGCATGAAATCCACAATGCCAGTGAAGTAAGACAGAAATGTCACTTTCATGCCAAGTGGGTCCAGCTAAGGAGAACAAAAATATGCAAAAAAAATTTCCACACTCAGTTTTCATGCAGCACAGAGAGCAATTCACACATTTCAAAAAATGGCACTGTCAGTGTTAATCAACAAGCACATCAGAAGAGATAGAAAAACTGCTAATAATTCTGCTTTGCACATTCTGTTGAAAAAACAATCCTTTAGTTTTTTGATAATGCTGTGTGTAATCTGAACACTACTGCTATCCTGTTGAATACTTTAGCAGTAAAGGCCAGAAAGCACAAAACAATTCCTGTTCTGCTTCAAACTCTACCACCAGCTTCAGTCTGAAGCCTTTATGCTCAGGGCATCACAACCAGAACTGAGATCAGACCTCAGGTGAATGCAGTGGAGGGGAGTGTCTAGCAGATTATGTTTGTTACTGCAAAGTAATTGAGACCAACCAGAAATTTTCCAGGGCATAAGCTCTCATCTCTGCTTCACCTGTCTCCAGCCTTCAACAACGCTCAAAAGAAACCAACTCAACAAAAGAAACCCAAACCAGAGCTCACCTTCTGCACTCGAGCTTTCACCACCAGCCCTGGCAATAAATTAGAGAGTGCCCAGTTCTGTCGCTCTGTGGCAACGGACGCGGCCACCTCCGATCGATCAATGGACAGACAGACCACCCTGCCCTCATTCTTCACTTCCACTATGAGGCAGTTCAGGTTCTGGCCTATCTTCAAATCAGGGCCTACAAAGACAAGTCACAGCATAAAACCTCTACCAAGAACACTCAATATTTCCTCCCACCCTTTCCAAAGCTTTTACAGAGTTCTCTCTCAATCTAAGTGAAGTTTACTGCCAGCAGGGTTTGGAACACAGTCTGTCAGATCATGGGCTGAAACACAAAGGCTTGTAGCCAACCAGCCACAAAACTGCTGTTTGCAGCAACCTGCAAAGACTCCATGTTGACCCAATCCCACCAAGGTGCACTAACACCACAGATATAATAAACTCTAATCCCTGTCATTCTCCACCTCCATTTTAACCCATCAGATCCTCCCGCACTACTTCTTACCTTTTTTGACTGCTTTGATGTAATTTTTGGCTTTCTGATGAGGCAGGAAAGCATGAGTTCCAGTGACACCAATATCTATGAGGTAGCCATGGTCTTCCACACTCAACACAGAGCCAGAGAGCAACTGTTGGGAAGAAAGCATTGCAGCTCAGTAATGTAATGAAACAGCTGGGCCTTCAAAGAATGAACATATGGTAAGAGATTACCCATCAAAGTACTCTCTTGTTTTGTATGGACAGAGAACTGAACTTTTCTGAGCAGTAGGAAGAATACTACATTATTTTTTATTACACAGCTCAGCTAACAGTGAGGTCTGAACCCTACCTTTATCCAGCTATGCACATAATGAGCTCACAAACTAGTAGGAAAAGAATTGTGATGTTCAAAAATAGCAGGTGCATACAATCATACAGCTGAAAACACAAAACATAAACAACGAAGCACCTCTGCAAGCCATGTTATATATTATTCTCTGTAAAAATTAACAAAGAAACCTACTCAGAAAGAAATCATTAAATAACTTGGCCAAAATGAAACAGAACAAAGTGATTTCATGAATGACAACCTGGAGACAAGAACTAAATCCACCCCCTCCTCACAGGTCTCTTCCATGGTGGGAGCAGATCCACATTCTGCTCTGATTCCCTGCAAGAGCATTTCAGGCTCTCAAGAACATGAAATGAGAGGCTGTGACATGCAGAAAACTTACCATGCCTGCTGCTAGTGCTGTGGAGCTCAGGCCCTTGTTGACCTTCTTGGGGTCGATCGATAACTTGACACTGCGACTTCCGTCGTCACGTTTCTCAATGCTGGTCACGATGCACCTGACCAGTGTCCCTGGAGAAAACATGTCTGGGAGCGAATTCAACTCCTGCCCAGCAACATGACCAACAGAGAAACATACAATTTTTACAATACTAAATAATATAAGGCTAGAATTAGTTACTGAAGCAGATTTTGAAAACTAAATCCCATAGGAAAGTCCTGTTTCTCTGCCAACACTACAGTAACAGGCAGGAAATACCACAAACACCAGGATCTCAATAGAGACGCGGGGATGACACTATGTCATGTCAGCAAGACTGAGAGGCTTTGCTTAAAAAAACACTGTGTGAACTGGAGTCAGGAGACTGCAGCTGAGGAAACAGTGAAACATCTACAGAGCCAACAGTGACCTTAACTTAGCCTCCCCCTTCAGGAGGGAAAAGCACCACCAGCAAAGAGGTAGTACTAATCCCACATTCCACAACACCTTGGGGAAACTGAGCCACCACTGACACCAGAGAGGCAAGGTAACTGATTACTTCATTTTATTTCTTTCTAGCAGTCAGCTGTTATCAGGAAATTACAAAGTTTGCTTGGAAAATCCAGTTCCAAACCAAGGTTTGTCAATGTCAAGGTATTATGCAAGACCTCAGGGCTGGTTCTGAGATACTAACAACACTCTCTAGCTCCAAGCACAGATCATAGCCCCAGTGCCAGGTCTCACCTCCAGGAGTTGTCCCTGGGCCACCTGCTCAGTCAGCAGTTGGCTGTAGGCATCGCTGATCTGCGTGGCCGGCACAAATCCCGAGAGGCCGTTGGGCAAACTGACAGCGAGCTCATAATCACTGACCTCCTTTATACAGCCCAGGAGCAGCATCCCCTCACTGAGCGCCTGGGAAAGCAGGAAAAACAGCACACTATGGATATCTTGGCAAATCAATGATAACAGGGGGATAAGCAGTTAAGTTTTGTACCGGTTGACGGATATATTCGGCAGGTTTAGGGAAGAAAAACATGCCATTTTTATGTAGCCCAGAAAAGAGAGGCAAACAAAATCAAATAATAATGCACCAACCTCAATTGTGAGCGGTCCAATATTCGTAACATTGTCTTTAACAGCAGCTGTTTTGTCTGCCTTGAACCTTTTCTGCTTTCCTTGATCCTTCTGGCTCCTTTTTCTTTTCTGGGATTTTTCTTCATGTTGAACCTAAAGCAGATTACAAGCACAGAAGGTTAAAAAATAAAGGTGGATGGAGAACAAACTTTGCACTATGGCAGAACTCTGCTGCCATAAATAAAATACTGGTTTGGACAAAAAAAGAGAATCATCTTGCTAACTGCTGTCTGTCTACATGCAAGTCTTCCAAAGTATCTCCTTTGGGCTGAGGCTGATCATTTATACAGTTGAATCTGGGGAATGGAAAAGAGTGATGCAAGAGATCTGCACCACACTCTACTAACAGAAAGACCAATTTAGCCTGTATCCAGCAACCCTGGGCTCACCATGCAGCACCTTGGGATAAGATGCTTGTGGAAAGTTTAAAAGCTACACCTTGACCAATAATTTTATGAACCTTCTTGGTCATCATATTCAAGATGTAACAGATATCAGGGATCTTTCAGAGATCAGAAGGATGGCAGATTTCAGTAGACATCTACTTTTGGGAGTCTCTTCTGTAGCTTACTGTAGAAGTAATAGGTAGAGAGCATTGCAGTCGAATTCCAACAGTGGAAGAGCTCTGAGAAGTTAATCAAGAACATGCAAACAACGTACATCAAACAAATTGTCCCGCTCCAACTTTGGCTTGGGTGTTTTTCCTTCTGCAGGTTTCTTCTGAATGCCCCCTCGAGGAAAGTTTTCTTCCATGGATGCCATGCTTGCACTGCTCTGGGACAAATGACAAAGCAGAAATGAAACAGTTATTGTGCTTGTTCCTCACAAATACTGAGGTGGCATAAGAGTGAACTACCTCCAAAATAAGAAAGACTTTGGATGGCTGCTCTAGTTAGTCAGTGGCAAAACAGAAATTCACATCCCAATAGATTTAACATTTGACTACAATGAAATATTGCAATGGTCCATCTAAATATGCACATCCATAACACTTTACTGGACAGTTCCACTGAAATATTAGAGTATTCATTTTTAAAGCACTTAGATACACCACATACATATTCATAAAACTGCTTTATCTTATGTTTCCTAAACCAGCCTTTATTATATTCAGTGGCTGAATTCACCAGTGAGAAAGCTGTGAGCAAAACACTACATAAGCTTGGCCTGCATCTTTAGTTTTTGAATGCAACTTATGATTACTTATGATCCATATAACTTGCTACCTCTTTGTCTAAGCCATAAGTGTACATACATAAAATAAGTGTTTAACCTTCCTATTTCAATCAATAAACAACACCTTGCCACAATTCACTTGTTATCACTACTAATAAATAATAATAAAGTAGTTGCTAGTACTATATCAGTATCGCTTATTGCGCTTATACTACTACTAATATACCATTGTTTATTATTAGCCAACAGTACTTCTACAAAAAAATAGCGCTGAAACCCTATGTTGTCAAACTTGAGGCAACCCGTTAGACACACAAAACTCCTTTAAATGGAAAGCACATGAAAAAGCGAAAGCCCATCAAGGCTTCACCTCAGGGCTGGCTAAGGAGCACAGGCACTTCCCCCGGCCCGCAACCGAGCCGGCTCCGCTGGAGCGGGCGGGGCTGGCGTCTTACCTGCCCGGGGCCGCTACCGGGGGAACCGCGGGATCGGGATGGGACGGTTCCGGGATGGGGATAAGGACGGTTCCCGGGATCGGGATGGTGGTTCCCGGCAGCGGGAGGCGCACGCGGCGCCGGGCGGAAGCGGCGCGCGGGTCGGAGGTCAAAGGGCGGCCGGAAGTGGCGGAGCCCCCCGGCGGG
>VWZU01002026.1:3563113-3576226 GCA_013397095.1 Sterrhoptilus dennistouni
GAGTCGGGTCCTGCTCCTGCCGGGCGGGAGGGCGGCTCTCCGCAGCGCCGGGGCGCTCCCGACCTTCAGCCGCGGCGTCGCTCCCTCCGAGTCCCGGGCGCTGCTTGTCCCTTACCCGGCCCGACGGGAGCGCGGGGTCGTGAGTGCAGCCGGGCAAGGGCACCGGGCTCCTCTGGGAAACAGGACTCGTGTTGTCACGGGGCGCCTTCCCGTCGTCGGAAGGGAGCCTAGGCTTTTGCATCGGGCAGGCACGAGAAACGATGACCTTGGCTTATCAAATCTTTGCCAATAGTATATGGTAACGTTTAAAGGGGCTGTTTCCTTAAGCTTTTTAACTACTGTACAGTCAGCCGAGCTAACGCTTACCTGGTTACACTGCAGAGATAGCGCTGCTGGATTGTGTTAGATAAGAGATGGATGAGACAGGGGCACCGGGGGCTGCAGCAGCTGCCGGGCTGGAGAACTGTGTCGGTTGGGGGTAGGCACAAGATAAGCAGCAAATGTTTGTCCTAAGCATAACATCCTCATCAGAAAAATATATTTCTAAACATTAAAAACCCACTCTGGCTTTATTGTGCAGCGATCCCTTTATTTGCTTATCTGCTCCCATCACCTGTTTTGTACCTGAAGAGAGAATGCTTTGGATGTGTCTACTCCTTATGTATATCCACTACTTGTCAAATGTCCTGAAAGCAGATTTAGGAGCAGACAATGGAATTATGAAGCTCAGTGTAGAGATTAGTGTTTGATTTTCCTATTGATCCAAGTGATTTTAAATTAATTAACTGTCCTGTACTGTTTGTTAGGAGAAGCAGCCATGGCTGGCCATGACTCGGGATCTCAGCACCAGTTCACTGGATTTCAGAAGTACTTCAATTCCTATACCACCATAGGCAGGAGGAATGTATGTATTGTGTACATTGTTTTGCAGTGTTGTATAATGGCATTTTCTGGGGCTTAGACTGAAACTAAACTTAATTTTTTCTGTTTTCCAGTATGTAATAGCAACGTACGCAGGTGTTGCACTCCTTGTCTTGTATTTCAAGTTTAGGCCTAAGAAGCAAACTCCTGCTGTGACAGAGAAGTAAAAGGTAAGTGCTTGATGTTCCTCTAGGACCAAAATGCTTCAGTGCCAGCTCAGGAAGCAGTGACGAGGGACTAATTGCCAATAATACAGTATAATGAGAGATAGAAACACAGGCACATGGACTTCCTATTTACCAGTTTAAACATCAAATAAACTATAGCATCAACTTATTTGGGGACATTCTGAATGAAATGGATTATTAAAGGGAGTGCAGCAAGTATGGGATACAGTATTTTTGTTCTTCTGATGTGGTAAATGGGACTAGGGATGGGAAGCAGGAAGGGAGGAACAAAAGGATGTTGCAGCAAATATTAGGTGCCTCTGGTCTGTTCTTTTGCTGTAGAATAGGGATAACAACTTGCTTTGCAGGTTATTGAAATAATGAAGTAGTACTTAAGGACTTACTTCTTGACTGTTGGAATTCCAAGTAGAGATTAATGCAGTCTGTTAAAACCTTTATTTAAACAGAGTAAACGAGCAATGTATGATGAAACTGTGTATGTATTCCAGGCCCATGCAGAAGTGAATGGATTTGTATAGCAAGAAACAAGTGTTACAAAATTTTAGAGTCACTTTCAAATAAAGAATTTTCACTGAAATGGCATTTTGGCAAAACCTATGGGCTGTCCTCATAGCCTGAGGAAAGGAGTGTAAAACAATAAACTTTAGCATTGTTGTTGTGTGTTAAGGGGATGTCAGTCACTTCTTCCTGGGCGTACTGAAATCTGGCTGCTCATAGCTGAAATAGTTTGGGCTTGGGGCAGTTAACATTGTGCAAGAAATGCTATGTTTAACCTTTCTTCTCTTGGCAGGTTCCTGGCATGTCTGAACCTCCAATCTGTATCAGTGTAATGCAAGCTGATGAGCTGTTGTGGCTAATAAAATATATATAATTACTTGTTTTATTGGAAGTACAAAATTGTCCAAAACTGCTGAAGTGTGGTACTTCTCATTTTCCTCCTTTGTCAAAAATAGTTGCTTGTAGCAGAGATGGAGCACCTGGTCGTGTCATCACTATCTTAACTCTGCTGCTGTTGTAACACATCCTGAGGTGTTCTGAGCACCAGGCAGTGACCTAGGCAGGACCTCAGCTGCACAGGCAGGACACTGCACAAGGCCTGGAGCTGATCCAAGCATCTCCACTCGTACGTGTCACAGCTTGCATGGTCTGCAGCCACCTGGGTGCTCCCACTTTTTGCATTCCAAGCTAGTAGCTCACATGGAAACCATGACATCTTCTGCCTCATTTGTCTGTATTTTGCACAGAACTTCTTTGGTTTTGATGGAAAACCTCTGAAGATAGGCTGACCCAGTTATGGTATTTTAGCTTGTTCTATTACTGGCTCCTCTTGTGGAGGGGAGAAGGAAAATGGCTTAGCCTGCTGATGTTCAGCTCCCATAACTGCACATTCATAAACAGTGACCCAAATAGTCCAGTGCTTACTTTTCCTGTCTCTTGTGAAAAGGAGGTGCTCTACCACAGTTACGTGTGTGTGCAGCCTCCTCCCTGCCCAACACTAAATCTGTCTATCAGATTCTCCACAGTGTCTTTTTGTAGCTGAAGTTAACACTTTGTTAGATGTCACAGTAGTGCTGATGTGGCTTCTGCCAACAGCAGGGGTTGAACCATGCTAAAGCTTGCAAAAACCCTTCCCAAACTGAGGGCAGCAGGAGGTAGGAATGATTGCTGGAAAAAAAATGGAAAAATTAATTACAGGATCTTGATGCTCTCCCTACTTGATTTTTTTTTAAAGCCATTTTTGTATATGCTGAACAATTTGGGCCTGCTGGACAAATCTGATCATCTTTCCCTCCTGAGTGTTGATAGATGCCTTCAGCTGTATTTAATTCCACCACTGAAGAATGGTGGCTGTAAGAGTGTAATAATCTCAGGAGCCGCAACCAGTTGCATTCCTTTAGAACAAGATTTACAGGAAATAGCTACTCATCAATTTAAACGTTTCTGATTACTTTGTTTCTCTTAGCAGAGTTGTCACAGTTACAAACTGGTCTTGCTTCCATTGCAGCCATTAAGGGACGTAAATATCTTCTTGTAACATATAGACACAAACTATGTGGTTTTAGTATTTATTATAATATCAAAAGTATAAAACTGTACAAAACATAAAGGCAGAATGCGGCAGTGTTTTCTTTAAGCTGTCAAAAATTGTATTTAAAACTGACTGGTCATACTGAGAACTAGGAAATTTTAGTTGAGGTATTACACATTAAAAAAAAATCAGAATAACTTTTACCCTTTTTTCTTTGAAGAAAATGTCTAGGTGTCCTAGTGAATTTTCCACACTTTATTTTGATGTATAATGCCTCTAGTATACCTTTACTCTTAAGAGTTAGAGCAAGACAAGAGATGAAAGAGGAGGTAGTTCTCCATTTACTTGACCTCAGAAATGACAAGTCTTGTTTTTATTTTCACTAGAGAGCCAGTAGATTGTTCAAGTGTCCAAGTCCTTACTGTGAAATAAGGAATATAAAACAGATTTCTCTGCACAAAACTTGTAAGAGATTAAGAACAAAAACCAACCCAAACCCAAGCTGCACTGGACCTGGCTTTTGGTGCTGGTGTTTTCAGTTCAAAGACACTGACATTTTTCCCAGTGTTCTGCATGTTTTACTCTTATTTAGAAATAAAACACAGCTTCACTGGTAGTCCAGGAGGACTCACTGGGCACAATCTTGTGGATAGAAATTGTGACTCGGCAGACAAGCTGGCCTTTCAAAAGCTAACTGACCATACACTTATCCTTTTGTGCTGCTATAATGTTTCAATTTCTTGGGTAGTTTTTTACTGGTTTTTTTTATGTTAAACCTTATGCAGAAAGGATATATCTTAATGATGTTCTTTTGTATCTAATACAAAGTAAGTGGTTTAAGTCCACTTTTTTAATAGTGACTATTTCAGTTGTGCATCAGTGACCCCTTTTTTATTTTTTCATACAATAAAGTATGAAAGTAAATAAAGTTCACATTATGTTTCTGGTTGCTGATCACACTGACAGCACTGGCTACCTTTGAAAACAGTAACAAGATCTGTATTTCTGACACCTCAAAACAGCACGAGTTTGAAATCTTTTTCAGGACTTAATACTTGGCTGCATAAAAACTGTGCACGGAGCTCCACGGCAGTTCCCACAGCATGAGGCTGTCGCGCCCACTCCGTCAATGCCCGGGTTGTTGCTGTGATCTCACCACGCCTGCTGCCCAGCCCAGGCTGTAGTGAATCAAACTACATTCTTCTTTCCTGAAAATGGACAGTATTGCTTGTGTTTGAGACTGATTAAACATTTGCTACCCATAAATTAAGTGCTTTAAAAAAAATCTGAGAACACATGTAAAGGCAGAGCTCAGTACCACCTCTGGGAAGAGATGGCTCATTTCATATGTACATATCTACATCGCCAAAAGCACCACAAACAGTTCCTTCTGTTACAGCCGCGATGTCTTGTCAATCTCCAGCGTTTTCAAACTGCAGATAAATATGAAATAGCAGAACTGAGAAACGCTGCTTGAATTAATTACAGTATCATACTCCTTGCAATGGACTCATGGGGTCCTTCTGTTCGAGACATTCCCTCTCATCTCACATCCTGAGGTCACTACTGCAATGACTTGGCACAGTCAGTCTCAGCTTCCTGATCTACTGTGAGCTGTAGGCTCCCGCAGCCAGCAGCAGGTTCCTGCGTGTGAAATGGAGATGAATAACAGGGGTGGATTTGGTCATGTATGTGCCCAGTAGCAAGTCCTGTGAGTTTTCAGGCAAGTTTATGTGTCCAGTGGCTGTAGTAAAGTCATCAGTTTCTAAATCTTCAAATGCCTTCACAGCATCCCACAGACGAACTGTGTTATCCATTGAACCTAAAAACAAAACAAAACAAAAAAAAACACATTTAAATTTAAAGTATTTTATTAATAAAATAGGATATTAAAAATGGTTCTGGGGAGCAAGTTAACAGAAATTAAAGCTCAGAAAGCAAAAGGCTATAGCAAGCCTCATATAGCATGCTGAATGCACACATAAGTTACCAGTCCCTACTGCTTTTGCTAAGCAAGTGATTCTACTTTGTCTTTCTCAATTTAAGGAACTAATTACATCATTCCTCTTGATAATTATGGAATCAATGGACACTTCACTGTCCCTGGTGAATTTTACCTGAGGCTAAAATCTCTCCATCCCTACTGAATCTGAGTGCATAGACAGTGTCGGTGTGCCCCTTCAATTCGCCAACCATCAAGCCATGGCCAATATCCCACAGCAGAACTCTTCCATCTGTTGCTCCAGTAGCCAGGAATCGTCCATTAGGAGAAAATGCCAGTGAATGAATTGGTCCCTAAAACAGACATGGGGAGGCAGCAAAACAAGTTAATTAAGTCTCCTCACTTTCAGTCAGTCGTGTTCAGAACAGAACTGTTTAGAACCTCAGCACTTCCACACTGTCAGTGATCTGCCTTTACCTTATGTCCAGTGAATATTCTTACACAATTCCCATTCAAAACATCCCAGAGCCTTATAGTCCTGTCTGCTGAGCCTGTAGCGATATAATTGGAGTTTGGATGAAATCGGGTACATGTCACATCTGCAAGATGGCCAGCAAAGATCCGTAATGGCTGGTAGTGATCTGTTGCCCACAAACTGAAAAGAAACGCTTTATTAATAAAAGAACCCTAAAGAAGTTCAGTCTCTGTATCTGTTGGAGCAGCTCTAGAGGAAGCCATAAAAATGCTCAGGGGGCTGCAGTACCTCTGCAATGGGGAAAGGATAACAGTTTAGCCTGGAGAAGAGTTGGCTCTGGGGAGACCTTTTGTGGCATTTCAGTACTTAGAAAGGGATTAGAAGAAAGATGGGGACAGACATTTTATCAGGGCCTATTGCAACAGGACAAGGGATAATGATTTTAAACTAAAGGAAGGTAGATTTAGTTTAGATGTAAGGAAGACATATTTTACGATGAGGGCACTGGGTGTTTACCCAGGTTGTCCAGAAAGGTGGGAGATGCCCCATCCCTGGATACATTCAAGGTCAGCTTGGATGGGGCTCTGAGCAGCCTGATGTAGTTTAAGATGTCCCTGCTCACTGCAGGGCTGTTGGACTAGATGACCTTTAAAGGTCCCTTCTAACCCAAACTGTTCCATGATTCTATGATCTGTTGCACAATGAGAAAAAAAAAAAAGTAATTGTGGAGTGATTTCTTATGGGTCAGTTTATTGAATTAACAGGATTTTTTTTGAAAAATATACTTTTCAGAATGGAGAAATAAAGAATATTCTCTCGAGTTGTTCAACAATTAGAGGAGAATATTTCTAATCAGAGGATCACTTAGGAGGACATCATCTCTTTAGTCATCAGATAATGTGTGTTGAAAAAAATAGAAAAAGCACATTAAAACGTTTCTTTAGTATTTTAACTGAACATAAAATTTATTTTGAGTAATAGAGTAGGCAAGGGTATATCAGCTAATGACTTTCAGGGTTGATCCATCACAAATTGACCCAGACAAGTGAAAAACACATGCAGTTTCTTACCGAGCCACTCTGTCATGTCCCCCAGACACAAAGTAATAACCATAGGGAGAGAACTGTGTATCCCAAACTGGGTAATTGTGTCCTTTATATCCCACCAAACATGTGAATGTTTGGAGACTCCACAATCTCACGGTGCCATCCTCAGAGCAGGATAACAGATAGTTCCTGTCACAGGAGAAAGTATAGCATGTAACATATCAAACTTACAAGGGGGCTGTATAAATATTGCATAAACACTGTGAGATGTCCATGAAAGAAGTGTCCTCTCAGCAGCACCAGTTCGGCATGTCACCCATAAATCAGCATTTCAGTGCAGTAAGCAACAATAACCAATTCATGCAGAACTCAGTCCTAGGCCCTTATGCAAAAAAAGAGATGATTTTATATTGATGATTCATTCTGATGGCACTTAATACTGATGGGAACGAGGGAAAATAAAACAAAAAACACACCACAGAAGAGGTCTTTCCTCAGGAATTCCAGTTACATGAAAAAATTACTAGTAAACTGCTACACTATATTATTTTTTAAAAGATCTTCTATTACAACTCTGAACAAAATTTCATGATTCCCTGAAAGAGAATTCATATCATGCTCTCATTCTCAATTAATAATTATAGACTATATTTGTTCCACACAAAGTTTACTTCTCAGGTGTGTTTCTGTGGTGGTTGTTTCCTGACTAAACACAAGCAAAAGCAAAACCTGAGACATTTAAACCTCTTTTCCACTGTCCAGACTCCTGTCATTACACAAAGGCTTAAACTCTCTTATTTTAAACATTCTGTTTCATACATTCTGAAAATAAAGTCTCAATAAAATATGAGAAACTTGAGGTGCAGTGATGGGGCTACTGAGACTTTAAGTTTTGCAACACTCTAAGTTATATCAGTGCTGCAGTATTTTTCCTCTCTATATATCAGTTAGTTAAAACCCAACTCGAACTATAGTTTGCAAAACTGTAGTTTTGCCATCTAAGTGCTACCTCTCCAAAACGGTGCTGGTATTCTCAGCTATAGTTGATTTCAGTAACAGCTGACAGAGCTCAACACCCTGGACTTTATGAGGATTTATACAATTTCTTAAAAGCTGCATGAGCAAGAATTGCTTTAACCTGGAAAAAGCCACATTAAGAACATGTTAAAGAAGATGTTCTCAGTGAGTAGCATGTAATTAAAACTGAAGACAAGCAAACCAGTTAGCTTGTAAACTTTTACCTATCAGGACTGAAGCTGGTGCCATAGACAGGTCCACTGTGACCATATAAAATCTTCAACTCACTTGCTGTTTTCTCATCCATGATCCTCTCCAAGACATCATCTGATTCTTTGTCAATGAGACTGAGGTCTGCAAGATTTCAAAGTTCATGTATCAAAATAACTGTCAGAAGTTCAATGATAAATGTCAGCATGACATCATCTCAGTTAAATATCAAGATTAAGAAACGTTTCCACAGTATCCAGCTTCAACCACAACACATTGTTACACAAAAAACAGAATTAAAGCAGGCTGGTTTCCATGAATTTGTGTAGGTGTTTAGCTAAGGACATTCTTTTCCAGCCTTCTCAGAGTTCCCTCCTATCCTTTCCCCCATGGTAGCTCTAGCCTCTCCCCTAGATCACCTAACCCAAACTGTCTCTTACCCTCTCTAGTTACCATCCAGTTAAGAAGCAAGATGGCTAGTTCCACACTAGTTATGGCTAGTTCCAAGCTCTGGGCACTGACCACCTCATAGCAGGTGCACATGATCAGATTTCTCATTCCTTTAAATCTGTTTCTAATGGTAGCATGTAAGGTGTAATCATGTATCTGTGCACATATTGTTTCTTCAAAGTGAAGCATCTAACCCCTGCAGCCAGCTCTCCTGCCACAGATATCTTCCCTGTTCAGGCAGAACAAAAATGTCACAAGTTTTGTATGCTTCTATTAAGTGTTATTGTCTTAATTACCTGCAGCTGTTTTCACACTGCGTAGCTTTTTTGGAGTCACAGACCACACTCTGACAGTAGAGTCAGCAAAGCCTCCTACAATCATGCTGGAGTCATCTGTAATATCCACTGCAGTCAGACCCTACCCACAAAATATCCAGTTATATTGTTTGCATCTCTCATGATACATTGCAAATATTACAAAATCCTATAAACTATTAAAAAGGTAATTAGACTCATTTACAAAAATAGAGAGAATTACTGTAGGATAAACATAAACACACACAAATTCTTGCCCCATTAAAAATAAAGCTTTATAGTCAGTAGTGACAAAGGGTATTGCTTTCCAGTACTCTATTGCAAAACAACTACTATGTTCTGCAGGAAACACTTAGGACAGGAAAAGAAAAAGCAGGAATCATAGCAAAATCCAAGCAAAACCAAGGAACATGGATATTTTATAGTTTAAGGAGTCTTTGAAGAGGATTTTGAACATTTTGGAACATAAACTTGGCAATGCTTAATCCAAATACTCCAATTGCCCTTGCCAACACTGTTACATTTTTTTTCTTTACCAAGAGTGATGCTCATAATTTTGATTCCCTTTCCCCTGTTACTCAAACTCTTTTACCAACCTGGTAAGCATTAAGAAATGTGTAGAAACAGATGGAGGGCAGGCACTCTGGCCCGAGACGCACTCGTCTTGCAGCTTCCTTCATATTCATTACTTTATCCAACTTGTCAGAGTCTTTCAGTTCTGGCAGGGGAATTCTACACAAGAAACACACATTTGTACAAAGTAAAAGCATCTTCCTTACTGTTAACCAAAACAAAGAAAGTGAAAACTTCGCATGCAACCCCATACCTCAGTATTCAAATCAGAAACAAGGATTAGAAAAAATGAAGACTATGTAGAAGACTAACTGATAAGAAAGAGCCAGTAGCTTTCAGAATTTCAGACAGGTACTAGAACAAGATAAACAATTGAGTATGACCTCAGAAGATTAGTGGGTAACCAAGTAAATTTCATAAAGAGAAATCTAGATTGACTTGATGGGCAATGACAGAGGATTATATGCTAGGGGCTCCATGACCTCCCTTAAAAGTCTTACAGCTAAAGCTGTGTACAGCCAAAACTATAAAAATGCCATTGAGAAAAGAGCCAGAGATGCAGATTTGGCTTGATAAGACTGGATTTTAAAGACTTCTCTACACATCATTTCTTTGGTACCTGTTTTGGGGAGGAGCATTGGGGTCCTGTTTTTTACTTTTTGACCCTACATTATCTTTTTTAGGTTTTTTCTTCTTTGGCTTTCCTTCCTCATTTTCTCCTTCTTCATCTTCATCATCCAAAGGCACATCAAACTCTGGTTCTTTCAATAAGCCAAAGAAAACCTACAAGCCAATAAAAAAACCACACAAGATAAAACAGTAATTGCTGTTCTTACTGAACACTAAAATTTTTAATGGTAACTTTTCAATGTAGTAGTCCAAGCAATAGAGTTGCCCCATTAAAGCTGCCCTGTTTAATATTACAGTATAAATTACTGCTTAGCCTAAAACAAATGTAGTACATGTTCTTCTGGTTTACCCAGCCGACTGATCTGGACTACTGTAAGTTCTTTCACCATCTCTTATCCCTTGCTTGAAACAGAATCCCCACACTACCTCATTCATTTGTATAGTACTGTGGTCCTACACAAACAGCTCTTCTAGTAACAACTGGTAGCAAGTCAAAATTACTATCTGTTGTACAAAAGAGGAAGCCAAATAGTCAGGTGTCCATTATAAAACTCCAAAGTAATTAATGAGTTAATTTAAGTTTAGTTCAGCAGGCCGAAAACAAGGTTGTCTCTCAAAAGGGTTCAGCAGTTTCATCCACCTGACAGAAATACATCCTGATGTCTTTACTCCTGTCAATACCTGCTTGCACATTTCTCTTCCTTTGTTCTCTTCATGCTGTCTTTTAAGATCTCAAGCTATGACTGTCAATCTATACTAAGGTATATCCCTGAAAAAACAGGGAGACTTGTAAAAAGTGCAACAATCTTTGTCTCCTACCTTTGCTTTATTAGCCTCTCGTTTTGCCTCCCCAGCCAAGCTTCCAACCATAGCATCTATCTGTTGTTTACTGCGAGGCATTCCATCAAAGATATCAATGTAAAGATGCTCCTGAACAATGTTCCAGATCTGATTGTTCTGCTTTTCTTGAAGATGCCTCTTCAGGAGTTGGTAAGAGTCACGGGAAATGCGCAGCACAAACTTGCTTGTTCGAAAATCCAGCATGGTCTCGTTACCTTTCATATGTTCTTTTTTGGTTAAGCTCGACAACACACGCAGGTCATCCTGGTAATAGCACTCCTGATCCCCATGAAATCTATTGAAACAATTTAAGATATGACAAAAGGTGTATTTGTTATAAATTTGTTATAAAATAGTTGTGACAAGGGACATTTTAACTATTTACAGAACCATTTGAAGGGAAACAAAGCTATCCTTTTGGATTGAAGTATTTCACAATTGGTCTGATTCCACAAAACAAATTAAATTCTATTTCTTCTCAAGTGATAAACAAGTGAAACATAGTAAGTGTACAGAAAGCTATAGATTAGCCAGAAATTAATTTCTTTAAGCTCATCTGAAGAATTTCAAAGTACATGCTATGATATCAGCAAACACTTATAGCACTCATTATTTTGGCATCTCTGCAATTTTCCAGTGCTAAAAACTGATCCCACAATCTTTCCCTAAAGATGCAGGATCTCTTCATTGATACTTTTGCTGCAAGGAGCCCATCAGCACACCATTGACATGGTGCAAACTCTGCCAATGCACAGTTGAATAGTTTGCACATCTTTCTAACAGGAGATTGGAAAAGAATTTAAGAAGTTACTACAACCCATGGCACTGTTACTTCAGATTTCAAATCTCTTCAAGTTTAGAGAAGAAAAACAATACATACCCATGTATACATATAAAAATCTATGCTACTATAGCTCACAGATTTAGCCAAAGTAGAAAGCACAAAATAATGCAAATGTACAAACAAAAATTAATTACCTTTCAAAGAAAGACTTTGCCTCACTCTCATGTTGATTGTAGACCAACTCCAAGTACATGTGCACAAAGAGAGGGTAAAAGAGCTGCGACAGCTCAGCCCGGTGGCAGTCCAGGGAGCACTCGATGAAGTGTTTCAGCCCGCTGTAGTACTCCTCGTACAGCGTGGGGTCCCCTTGCTGGTTGTAGGCCGACAGCACCGCGCTCACGTCGGGCTGGTCCTCCACCACCACCGCGCCGCCCACTGCCAAAGCACCAACAACAGCGGCTGCTCACACAGGCCGGGGGAGCCAGCAAACAACACTGGCCACAGGCCTCGGTCAGGTGAGCTAAACACGTCCTAAAACAGCCCTATTGTGTGTCTAAACAATACAGGTGAGAGCACATTGGTCCAGCAGCCAATTCTCTCCAGTAGCTTTTTGGACTTTCCCTAACAACACTTAGTCCCTAACTCAGCCAGGATTTTAAGTGTAAAGGAAGAAGCCACCAACATCACCAGAATGAGTTATTTTACTGCTAGGACTAGAAACTCTTAAACAAGGAGCAGAATGTAAGACATACCCACTATAATTATTTTGCTTCCAGTAAACAAGCAAGTTAAGTAGAGTAAGTGAACAATTCACCAAGAACAGCACACGACCATCACAGAGCCAGGACACTTAACACTCTGACAATTCTGTTCTACACAGCAGTTGTTACACACTTCCATTGTTTTGTCTTTTATATAAAAGCAATCACATTTGGTGATGTCAGGAACCAGCTGACTTTATGCTGTACACTCACTGGAACTCAGACTAGCAGTTGCTGAAATTCCATTATTCAGTAAAGCTGCCTCACAGAACACCTTGATTAACAACACTTAGAACCGAATTATCCAAAGGACATCTCGAGTACTCAGACACTCGATAAAGAAATGCAGAAAGCCTGATCTACAAATATCCCATGGCTCCTTCACGAAAACGCAGCCTGTACATCAGACCTCTGTTCCCATCCCTGCGGCCAGACGCGGGACAATCCCCACTAACTACAACGGAAACCTCCTGTTCCTGCTGCTCTATCAGTTGTGAAGGGACACAAAGACAAGTCGGAGCACTTCTCGCTTCACAGTGCTCTCTGTAAATGCGAGAGACATCCTGTCCTCGGTCCCTTGCTCCAGGAGATTCTGATTTCTCCACGGATTGTATGGATAAATGAGACGTCCAGAGACCTCCCGGAAGGCCGGGGTAGACTCTCGGTGACACCGAGAACCTGACACCGACCCTTGTGTCCCAGGATAACGGAGAGCCCACGAGCAGTACACGGTCTCCCCACTTCCCAGGGTTCCCGCCAAGAGGCGGGACCGACACCGCAGTCCCCGCGGGCCTCACCTTTCCCCGGCGGCACGGCGGCCACTGCAGCCACCCCGGGGCTGGAAGTGGCGACAGTGGCGACGTTTCCTCCTATGGCGACGGCGGCAGCGCTGGTGCCCCGGCCGAGCAGCGCCTCGCCCGAGTCCGCGTCGCT
>VWZU01002026.1:3577717-3610292 GCA_013397095.1 Sterrhoptilus dennistouni
AAAAAAAAAAAAAAAAAAAAAAAAAAAAAAAAAAAAAAAAAAAAAAAAAAAAAAAAAAAAAAAAAAAAAAAAAAAAAAAAAAAAAAAAAAAAAAAAGCGCCTTGGGGATATAAACTCTAAACCGGCTGTGGCTCAGCGTAGGGATGGCAGCGGAGCCTTGTGCTCCTCAGAACTACATAGAACTACATTTTCCGGCGTGCCCCGCGGCGTTCTCACGCATGCGCCCCGAGCCGTGGAGCGATCCCGATCCGTGCCACCCCCGGTCCGTGGACATGGAGGGAGACACCGGATCCGGGGTCCCGGCGCTGTCGGGTGCGGATGGAGCGGGCGCGGGGCAGGGCCCGGGCCCGGCCGATGAGGACCAGGACATGGAGGGGACCCCCAGCTGCTCGGGGGCGCGTTCCCTCCCCTTCGAGTTCGAGCGGGGTCGCTCGGAGTCCAGCGGCGATGAGGACGACGACGATGAAGACGACGAGGAGGAGGAGGTGGAGGAGGAGGAAATGGAGAGCGACAGCAGGGCTCGGTTCGGGACGGATGACGGGGAGCTCGACTCGGACGACGAGCGGGAGGTAAAGGGGACGGGAGGGTGCCCGGGGCACGGCAGGCCCGGCTCCCGGCCTGCCCCGCGTGTGGTAATGGGTTTTTTAAATATTTTTACTTCTTTTCTTCTTCTTCTTCTTTTTTGTTATTTATTTTAGTATTTATTTTATTATTACCCCAGTTCACTTCCATCTACCTCATCTACCTTACAAACTCTCGGCGTTGCTGAGGGCGGTAGGCGGCGGCACGTGGGCGGAATGAATGGTGGGATTGGGGGAAAGAAAGACTTTCAGTCGGGCTTTGGGACCAGGGGAAACGTAGGAATCGAATGTGTCACCTCTTGCAGACACATCTCACATCGGCGCTGTTGAAGAAATTTGTTCTTTTTCGAAATAATATTATTCAGCCAGGAAAGCTGTTGTGGAACTACTTGTGTGCGTTCCTCGTGAATGTTCTTTATGACCAGGATTCAAAGCAGTGAAATTTCAGCCTTTGCTGTGTGCACAAACAAGAAAATTGCTGTCTCTTGTCATACAAACTCTATATCTTAATTTGGGACTCCAGCTGAGAGTTGCTGAGCATTTTGAAATAGTGATGTTTGCCACCCCTATCCACTTAAAGCTTGCTGGCTATGTGATATTTTGTTAAAAGAGTTTATCCAAAAGAACTTTTCCCAAAATGATTATTTAAAAGTTTTCTTTTTAAGTATGATTCATGAAACAAATTGGATTACTGTTGGCAAAAAGCTCAATTTAGAAGACTAGATAAAAGTCTTTAGAAAAGAGCTGTATATGAGAAGCAACTGATCTGTTAGAAAAACCTCTTCTTGTAACATATTTATCTCATTTTTTCCCGTGGTTTTAAGGCTGTGGTATTCTGGAAGCTGCAGTCAGGGAATTGCATGGCTTTGCCTGTGTATTCAAATTCTTACCAACTTTTGTTTGCAGCGTATGATAAACCTCGCAGAGCTGACCCCCTACATCCTGTGCTCCATCTGCAAAGGTTACCTTATCGATGCTACAACTATTACAGAATGTCTGCACACCTGTAAGTATGTCACCATTGTCTGTCTAAGGGTTTAGTTGCAAATTCAAACCAATTCAGCTGTTGAAATGTTCTGAGTTCAGAAAAATACATTCTCTGTTCAAAATGAATGTGTGTTGCTTTTATTCTGTTTCTTAAGCCAGATATATTTGTGGGTATTTTAAATTATTAAATCAATCAGTCATGAAGTCAGCTTTCCACAATAAGAAGGAAAAAAATGTAGGAAAAGATAAAGCCCAAGTAAAACAAAAGCAGAGCTACTACATACATTTTCTTAATTGTTTTTTTAAGTAGGCTCTGGAAATTTGAGTGTATAACTGAGAAAAGAAAGTTGAGTGGCTCTGCTTTTAATGGACTGGGAAATTTCCTAAGCTGTTGTTGATGTGAGCTTGTAAATTCACAAAACCCCATAAGCGCCTGTGTGGGAGTGTGGGTTCAGATACACAAGCCGCGGTCTGCACCCATGGGACAGTTGGTCCATAATCTGAAGAATGGAAATAGTTGGGTAATAAATAACTGATTTCAGTGTGCTTGTCTTGTTATTTTTCCCCCTTGATCCTGGTGCAAACAATTTTCCCAGTGCTAACAGAACTGTTTTCTCCCCAGACTAATAAAACACGTGTGAAGCTGACTCTTTCAGCCACACCCATGTTCATACCTGAATCCAAGAATCCTGGTTTACTTTACTCCCAAATGTTCACACTGCATAGAGGGAAAACTTTGTCTCTCTCTCTCTTTTTTTTTTCCCTCCCCTTTTTTGGAGCATTACTCACTAGTTTGTTTTATAGCAGGAATTATTCAGCACAGTTTGCAATTTACAAAGAGGCACAGCTGTTAGTAAGGACAGCGTAATGTTGCAAATGCAACTGTGGTGGTGTCTTAGAATTTTCTGGTAAATGTTATCGAAAAGTTTCCTCTGTTCAGGCTGATGGGGAGCTGACTTGATAGTAGGTTGTCTATTGTAGGTATTTCCACTGAGTACTGGTCCTTCAAAAATTTTAAAGGATTTGAAACACAATGAAAATGGCAGAATTATGATTTCTCACCTTGTTTCTACTGAAAATGTTTGTAGGGTGCTTTTCAGCAATCAATATTCTGCCTTAGCTCTACTCACATTCTACACACACATTAAATTTTCACCCATGCATCCATTAGGAGTGTTCAGTAACTTCATTTTGTCTCTGACAAGTTTTGTATGGGGAGTCTGGGTGTATTTACCCCTTTTGCCTGAACAGATGGCACTTTGTAATGGCCATGTGACTCCTACGGGGTTTCTTTTCTTTACAGTTTGTAAAAGCTGCATTGTGAGACACTTCTACTATAGCAACAGATGTCCAAAGTGCAATATTGTTGTGCATCAGACACAGCCCCTCTATAATATCAGGTAATAAATTTGTCCCATTTTTATTGATTTGCTACTTGCTTTTAAATGTTTGGTTTTACAGACTTGCAGTGCTTTCCTATTTGAAACAAAGGAATGGTTAGAATAAACACATTGTGTTCTTCACTAGTATGAGTTTTACTACAATAATTAAGATAAAAAACCTCTCTTTATTGTATTATCTAGTTTGTATCCATTTCTAGGGTTTGTTACCCCTGCCCTGGGTATTTTTATTCATTTGATCAGTTTAACTATTTGCTTTGATTTCCTTTTAAGATGAAGACTTTTTGGCATGGTGTATTTATTAACTGAAAAAATTGAGTTCTAGTTTCTTGAGCTGTTCATGAAGGGTGGTGCTTTAAACTTTACATGGCTTCTGTTGGAGCTCTGCTTTCAGGATGAGTATTTAGAGAGATGTGAAGTTGTTGCTCTGTCACTCCTTGTACATCCCATTTCAATGTTGTATTTGGCATCTTTGTTAGAGTTTAGTGAAATCATTTTCTCTTGCACCAAAGACTCTTCAAAGACTTGTCTTTTTTTTTTTTTCCTTTTTTTTCCTATTTCACAGACTGGACCGACAACTGCAAGATATAGTCTATAAATTAGTTGTCAATCTGGAGGAAAGTAAGTCCTTTTCCTTGTTATTTTACTATCTAGAGATCGAAAAGAACAGAAAACACAGTAATTCAAGGCCTTTTTCTACTCTGGAGTCTTTAAAACAGTTTTGTGATGTTTGGTTATAAGTTGTAATGAATTAACTGTGACAGCTGGCATCTTTCTGGCTGCTAAATGCTATTGTGGTAGTGGTGTGTACCTTGTCTCATGAAACACAGCTGTCACTATATCCAGATAAACATGCAGATAATATTTCACAGTTGTTCCTCTTACTTTAGTAGAACTATATCATATAATTCTGTGTAAAAAGTTCAGTAGAAAAAGATTCCAAGACAGATTCTTTCAAATGCTTTTATTTTTCCCTCATTGCCGTATTTACTTGTCTGATTTTAGATGTGTTTACTGTCTTATCTCATTTATCTTCAACTTTGGGAGCCAATGATCCTGCTCAGTCCCCCTGGGTGGGCTGAGTGAAATATACAATCTAGTGGATATGTATGAAGTATAGCTTCATACATGGTATTGCTTTGTATACCATGACCATATATGTAAAAAATATATATTAAAAAATATGTATATAAAAATATATGTGTGCATATATAAATATAGTATCAAAGTACTGTGCTCTATGTGAACATGTTATAAAATACCATGTCATATCATGAGACATGACAGCCAGGAGGATACTAGTTCTTGAACCTATTTCAGTATTATTTATGGCCAGTTTCTCTGATTTCCTCCCACTTTTTACTAACAAAATCTTTGTCTGGGTTTCTTAAGTATCTCAGCCTCATTAAAGACTAGTGATGATGAAGGTCTGTAGAAACTTGGGAAGTTTTTACTGCTCTAACCATTGAAAATTGGTAAATGAGAATAGATATTCATAGCATCTGAAACTTTTCAATCTGTATTGTGTGGGTTTTTTTCAGGAGAGAAAAAACAAATGCATGACTTCTATAAAGAAAGAGGATTAGAAGTGCCCAAACCAGGTGAGCTGTAATCACTTTAAGAAACATTGTTAGGGAAATACTTACCATATAATTTATTCTTAAGGGCTTTCTTTAAAGTATTACTTCACAGTAAGAAGATGGAAGTACTACTGGAAATATGGGATTCTTAGTTATCTGGAAATTATAACTTGTCACAGATCTCAGAATAGATGAATTGGCAATACTTAAATCCTGATCATGGTTGAATTATTTTAAACTACATATTTTGCTTACAACCAGGAAATATATATAAAATGTGCAATTATGTTATTTTCTGGCTGTTGATAAGTAATAGACATTACAAAGGGGTAAAAATGTGAGCTTCAAAGTCTGCTTAGCAGTGGGGGATTATTCTAATTATTTTGTGTCTTCCTATCAAATAAAGCTCTTTGGAGAGCACTGTGCTGAAAGCTATTAAATTTCTGATTCAGATACACAGCATAGAATGTAGAAAGAGCTGATTTAGTAATAAAAAAATTAAGATTAATTGCATGGGCTTTTTTACCTGGTGAGCTATTCTGTGTTGCTCAGTGCATGTTAGTATCTTATGCTGCTCTTATTTCAAGTTATCTTTGCATTTTGGCTACTTGAATATTTTAGCTGTCCCACAGCCAGTTCCACCGAGCAGAGGAAGACCTCGAAAAGTTCTGGGCTCAGTGTTCCGGATCCCACCAGAACTCGACATTTCCATTCTTCTGGAGTTTATTGGGTGAGCTCTGGGCAAATGTCAGATCAACTGACTGACATGAGGGTGCTGCTAGCATGTGATGGACCATTAACTGGCTCTTGGTTTTCACTTAAATGTGCATTTCTTCCATCTCAAATTGCAGTGAGGAGCCAGTTTTAACTTACAGTGCAATAGGGACAGCCAGCTATGCACAGGTAAATTATGCAGATAATTAATGTTTAGGATGTATCTTCCTATAAAAGTAGCTTCCTAGGAAATATAGTTTTAAAACGTAGATGTGTTTTATTTTACAAAGTCGTGCAGTCTTAGTAAACTGAACAGAGAAATCCCTGTTGGTTGCAGTCCCTGATCCCTGTAGGTGGCAGCACCGTTAATGCTGGATGTGCTCAAAGGAAGCACTCAGCGACTTTCAAATAATAGAAAGTTTTTAACAAAACGAATCCACATACCTGCCTTAATTTCACTGTTCATTTTCTTCATGCCTGACTTGCAGAAGTCAGTTTAGACCTCAAACATAGTAGACTTGTATCCGCCTGAGAAACAAGATGACTTTTGAATGATTTATTTCATTTTTTGGTAATTTCATTTTAAATGTCCAGCCTTGGCAGCAAAGCAGGTAATACTGTGCAAATAATATCTGTACCCTGTGGAACTGGCCACTGTGGTTTTGCTTTTTGTTATATGGAGGGAAGCACAGAATGTTTCTAACAAGAAAAGATGATGGCTTAACACCATTAACTTTGTATTTTATTCTAGTGACTTTTTAAACCTTTGATAATTTATATGTCAAAATCAAAGAGATTGTCTTGGCAATGAGAGATTAATTAACCATTTTGAATAAAGACAACTTGGAATAGATTGGACCAGCCAGAAGAAATTGTTACTTTGAAAGTCTGACTGTATACATTGTGTCTCTACTGTTTATAATGTGGTCACCCCTGGTTGTGGAAGTCAAAGAAAATGACAACTGTAGTGGAAAAGATTTTTGATGTTTGTTTCTTAGTTCATGACAGATTTACTTAGCTGTGTCTGATACCTGGTACATATTTAGAGGTGGAGATACTCAATCACAGTAACTTGAAGTGCCATGTTAATGTGTGGCCTGCACAAGTGTTACATTTGTTTGCTATAGCAAATGGTCAGCTGATTTATAGCAATGTTTGATTTTTTTTCCATCTCCAGTGCAATGAAAATACTGCACTGTTTCCTCTCTCATATGTATACATGATTGCTGATGCAATATGAGAATAATGAAATGTCGTGTATATGCCTTAAGTGAGAAATTTACACATTGCAGTACAAGGAGATGTGGAGTGTAGGTGATCAGTGGTAGATCACATGCTCAAGCTGTGCAAAATCAGTGAATCTTGGCTGAAGCCAGCTGGAAATTTGGTTATTTGCCACCTTTATATGTATTTCACATTCCAAAGAAACACATGCTGTTTTCCTGAGTTCCTAGATGGCATTAGCATTAATTTTGTCATGAACAATCTGGAAGGCCAACACCTTTCCCAGAGAGCCCCTTAGGTGGTTCGGTGTGTTCTGTCAGTTACTTCTGAGGTACTGTCTGTTAAGGTTCCAAATACCAAGGATCATGAAGTATGGATGTTAAAACAGCATCAATATTGCAACCTACTCCTATGAAAATTAGTGTTATATTGTGTTTAAAAATTAATTTGGGCTGTATTGGTTTTTATTCATATTTTATATAGAAAAACCTTAACATCATAACTAGCTGAATTCACAAGAATAATGGACCAGAAAAATAAAGGATAGGAAAAAAGATATAAATTCAGTCCAATATTATTTTATGTATAGAAATTTAATGAAAGGAGAAGCCTGAGTTGGGAAAATAAGTTGGATATGCAAGACTCATAAATCAATGTCACTGTTACAATAAAGAGCTTGAGGATATTAATAATCTTAGCAATGTTGACTATTTACTCTTTTGTTTTTTCAGAGCTAATGAAGGCGCAGGGAATTTTAAGGTACAAACGTGATTAAATTTTTGTCTTACAGCTTACTTCAGAAATAATTATAACCTGAGTATATTTAATTTAGTTTGGTTTTCTTTATTATCTGAGTAAAGAATACTGAGTACAGCTGGAGCTTTCATCAGAATAATAATAACCAATCTTGTATTACAGTGTATTTCAGACCTGTTGTTGTATAACATCACACCCACCCAGCATTTTTTTCTTCTTTTTATCCTCATATATCACAGTATTTTTTTTTCGTCTTCAGTATCACCTCCTACCCTTTCTGTGTTATATTTGCCCTTTTTTCTGCCGTGTTTATCCTAGGGTTTTTGGGCCACGCTGAACACAGGGCTGTTTAAAACATGTAAAACATAATCAGTTGCTTATTATTTTTTTAATGTGTAAACAGCATCTGGAGTCTTAATAGGTACTTAGTCCATTCCCTGTGAGGTAATCTGCAGGTAGATCAGAGAAGGGTTCAAGTATGTAAGCTGTTTCCCTGTTACTGGGCTGTTGCTTGAGTTTGGAGTTTATGAGGGATTAGTGCCAAAACCTTTAACTTACCTTTAACTTAAAATCTTTATTTATTCCGTGCAGCCTTTGGAAAAGAAGTTTGTGCGTGTTTCTGGGGAGGCAACAATTGGACATGTGGAGAAATTCCTCAGAAGAAAAATGGATCTAGACCCTGCTTGTCAGGTACATCACTTGCTGTAGCAGTCACAAGTTGTCTGTGCCTTGGACAGACATTTCCATTGTTCAGTAGATTCTAGAAGTAATGTTAGAGTTTTTTATACTGTAAGGATTAAAAAAATAATTGTTTGCAATGTTGTGATCTGCAAGGAACAGCTCTTCTAACTCATTTGCAACAGTCAGACTGTTCAGATTTTCATAGTACTGTACTAATTGGACAGAATTTCTAAAGTGCCATGTAAAATTTCAGCCAGTGAAATTCCAAGCCAAGGGATTCTGCTGTTTCAAAGGTAAAACTAGACAGGAAAGTGGGAATGTGGAAGCATGCAAAGGCAGAGACAGGTGCAAGCCGAATAATAATAAAATTTAACTAAGGAAAACAAAGGCTAAGAAAGAATTATACTATTGATGGATGTGTTGAAATTAAAGGTATGAATGCAAATACAAACACTCTCCTCCAAATAAGAATTCAAAGGAGCAGAATAAGGTACAAAAGAATTACAAAATTCATATTTCTCAACCATTTTGAGAGGAACTACATGTCAAAACCAGTTTTCAATTCTTCAGTGCATTTCAGCAGCCATTCAGTTGGGAAAGTGCAAGAGTTCCGTAATGTGTAAATAATTCTTAGAGCTTTCAATTCCTGGAAGATCAAGCTGTTGCTGATGTGAATAAGGCAAATGGTAGAAGTTTAGTACTGGGTTTGGAATTAGGGCTGTTTTCATACAGCAGTGTCTGTGGGACAATAAAACATGACTGTGTGCCTCAGTAATGAGTATTCATGCTGCTTTACCTTTCCAGTGGTGACAAAGCAAATCAGGTATAAATTATTAATCCTGCAGAGGAATTAATGTATTTTCATTTGGTGGTTTCCTCTCAGTGAGAGTCTGTAGCTTTTACATGGTGGTGATTTGATATTCTAAACAAATAAAAGTATCCTCAAAATGAGGCTGGAGAAACTTCTTGCATTATTTAGTTGTTGTTTATTTGAGGGGAAGGAATTGTTTTGTTTGTTTGGCTCTTCCTAAATAGTCCATCAGAATTTCAATTTTCAGGAGCACTGAGCATCTGTCTTGGAAACTGCAGGTGTCCATCTTTCAAAATCAGCCTCAGCCTGTGTGCTGGGTGTCTTTCAGATTGTAAAATCTTGAGATCATCTGTTAAGAGAACTTGAGAATTTTTCTCCTATTAGTTACTTTCTACTTGGACTTTGCCAGACAGGTGCAATCCACCTGTTAGTGGTTAAAAAAAAAAGCTGATGATTTCATAGACTTACTTTCTCAAGACGTTGCTTGATGCTGAGGCAGTCACTCCTATCTCTCCTAGTATCTAGTTTGCCAATGTGGTGTAAGGCACAATCATTGGCTGGTTCTAATCCTTGGCCTCTTCTGTGCAAGCCCTGCCTGTTTGGAGGAAATGATAAATCTTTTTTCTACAGACAGATGCCTTGGCTGCCTTTTTTTCTCGTCTTCAATGATGTGCTCCCCCTTTTCTTTTTTAAGCAAGTTTTTTTTGGTCATTAGAAACCTGTAGTAGTTGATTTTTATGCCCCACATCATGACAGTTGTCTTGAAGATATCCAGGCTCATTTTTTAAAAATTTGGAGATTCAGAGTGTTTTCTCCTTTATCTCCTCAGTATATCAATTACATTTTTGGTTTCATTGTTTAAACTTCTCGTAAGGACACTAGGTGAGGTTGTTTTGTGAGTGCAGTCAGTTCCTGCTGAATATCAGCATAGTTTGACAATCTGCAAAAGGACTATTTGAGAATACTTGTCATTCCCTTTTAGAGCTGATTTGGTGACCAAGTGATAGAAGGTATGTTACCCACACCCCTGAACTCCTGGCTCTGCTTGGACATCTCTGACTTAATCTTTTCACATGTAGTATGGGCTAATACTTGCCCTTCTTCATTGACCTGCCCTAGTGCAATGGATTTGGGTTAGTGAAAATGTGAAATAAGCCATCTGGCTCACGTGTGGCAGTATATATAAAAGGCTAAAAAGCAGTTTTGAAGTTGGTGCCTTTGTTCTTTTTTTTTTTTTTTTCTGCTCTGAGGCTTCAATTACTTTCAGACTTCTGTATTTGTATTTGCAAATGGATTGTGATTTAAATTCCCTAGTTTATCTAGGTTAAGGTTAAGGCTTCATTTATTTTTTTCTACCACTTGAGCTGGCAGACTGTAGTTTACTTTTTCTGATACTTTGTTTTGAACTCTGTGCTTTGGGCAATGATTAACTTTCTCTGTGTGTTTATGTATACTTCTAATTACAAGGCCTCTTGAATATTGTTTCTGGAATTTTTTGGGAGAGAGCGAAAATAATTTTGTAGAAACTGAAATTGCTAGTAATAGCTAAGTAGGTAACATCTGATAGGAGCTAAATACAGTTTGTGGTGTTTGGAATTCAGTAGATTCTTGTCTTTGGCATCAGAAGTTTTCTTTAGAGTGTGGTTTCCTTTGAGCTCCTCCTGCAGCAGCAGAATTCCTTCCTGCTATTTCTTCCATAAGGATGAGGGAAAGTGCTGAAAGACTTGCAGCTCAGCTGCTCAGAATTCAGTAAGGCAGCTGATGGAACAGAAATATTCCATAACCAGATGTGCATTCCTAAAACTGTGTGAAGTGCAGTCTTGAGGGAGATGGGAAGAAAGGACTCTGTGCTCATACACAGTGTAGTTGTTGATGTAATTTCTTTATCCAATTCTTAGACCCTGGAATAAAAGCATCCAGGGCCTCTGGAAAGTAAACAGCAGCTAGAGGAAATGGGAAATTCTGACATATTTTTGAATAACTAGCCCAAATAGTCGTGTCAGTCTCTAAAACTTTGTGTTTTCCTTGTCCTTCCTGGGTAGTATGAGTTGGTTTGGAAAATATTGATTGAAGCCTGCTGCTTTCTAGGCCAAATTCTCCCTTGGGATGAGTCTTATGTGATGTGTCCCTTGCATGAACTTTTTCTATTTTTATCTCTGTCTTATTTAGTGAGCATGAATTTATCATTGTCTGTTATGGTGGCTTTTAGAGAAACAGCTCTGAGAGCAGACATGCCACCAAAAGAAAGGAAATGGCATAATGGAAAACCTACTTCATTTTAGTAAGAATTTTAACAGAAGTGACTGAGTGTTCAGCAGATCCATCTTCATGCTTCCTTTCAACAAAATGTCGAGCTACAGTTACTGCTGTCTCAGGCAATCAGTGCTAGTTACCTTCAATTTTACCAGTCATTTGAAATTTTAGTAAATTCATAGCACTTGTGGTGCTGGTACCTCTTTGTAATGGAACATACTCATTCCTGTGTGACACAAGGGTTCCTCTGAGACACACTTCACAACTTATTTTTGCACTGACTTGAGCTTTTTTTTTTTTTTTTCCCCATTGTATGTTTTATTCTCTTGTCCTTATAGAATGAATGCTCTATTAACAATTAGCAGGCAGAATTTCAGGCTTTGGTGCTAGAATTAGGAGATGAAGCATTTGGTATTTAGAGAACTGACTGCCGTTTGAAACTGGAGCAGCAGGTACAACAGTGTACTTTCAAACAAGCATTCTAATTCTGTTTTGAGAGATTGTCAGCAGCTGTGACTGTCTCTTTGCGTCCTGTATTGGTCAAACGGATTAGATTTTCTATTTCTGTAGAATATATAAAACATTTATGTGTTATGTTTCATTGGGAGCAAGATTGAATTTTCAGTGCCTTATGCTATAAAAATTGTAGAAGTAAGCTTATAAAGCAAAAGTAATTAAACTCATGTCTCTGGAAAGCAAAGCACTCATATTTGTCTTCCTACTGTAATAACTGTAGAGATTAAGAATGCATGGGAGATAGCAGAAAGAACTGCAGACAGTTTTGCAAAAGGAAAAGAAATATATTTTTCAAGTACTGTGTTAAATACATCAAATGTCAGTGTGAAATTTATGAGTGTATAGGGATCAATAGCTAATCAGTATTTACTGTTATGTCCGTACAAATTTTTACTTTCTGGCTTCCTCCTGGAAGCTGAAAGCAGAAATACTGCTAAGCAGTTTACATCTTCTGCACATTAAGAATCAAACACAAAGAGAATATTCTGCATCATTCTCATGCAATACAGGTGGTGCAGTAAATTAGCCCTTTTTGGACCTCTGAGGAGTAGAATTCCTGCATTCCCAAGTCTCAGAACAATGCGGTCTGCCAGTGTAAATTGTACTAAACCTTTCCATGAAGGACAAGAGAGAGGTAGTGGTTCAGCCTGCAGAAGACAAATCTGGGGGGTGGAATAGCTGCAGCAGAGTGCATCCTGTGGTGGAAAGTGGCTGTTTGAGACAATACGTCATGATATTGCAGTGTGCTCCCCGACTGCTGCAGGGGCAGAGCTTAGGCAGTTCCCTTGCAGAAAGCTGTGGGACTGCTCACTGTCAATGCTCTTATCTTCAGTTTTGAGGTCTTGCCAATTCACAAATGAGAGCACGCTAATTTCCTTGTATAGAAATTGCTCATAAAGAAAATGTAAGCAGGCTCCAGTTGAGAGAGAAAAACAGTGCTGTGTTAGCTGCTCTAATTTTGAACATTAGAGGCTGGATTTACATTATACAAAGTAAATCCGTGGTAACTTTATAAAGAAGCCTATTTTTCATAATAATCAAGGCAAGGAATTCAAAATACCTGATTAAGATTTGTTTTCCACAAAATTATTGTTTTTATGGGCAGTTGCTAAACAAAAGTGCCTCCCATGGAATTGCGGGAACCACTGACAGAGTTCAGCTGCAGTGGAGGACAATGCATGGAACTGCTGAGTTTGCCCTGCAGCTGCACCCCAGGAATACTGACTGAGTGCATGCTGAAGGAGGACTGTGTGATGTAACTGCTGACAATGGCACCAAGATGCTCTTTTCTATTGAGGCACATCTTCCACAGTATTAAGTGGAATTGTCATATTTATTCTCCCTGAAGATAAGAATGAGGGGGGCAATGGCTCTTTTTTTCGTTCGTGGCACAAACAAGTTTCTCTCTTTTGCCACTGATGGATGATGCCAGATGTTTGTGTGATCATTTTAGTGCATGATATAAATTCCCATTAAATGCATCACAGCTATTACTAAATAACTTGTTTTTGTGGACACACCAAACTGAGTGAAACAATAAACTGTCTGCTCTGTTCAGCAGTGAGCCCAGGTCAGGGCCATGAAAGGCATTAGGGCAGTGCAATAATGCTGTGGATGCTAAATACATTTGGACAACAGAGGTAAAGATGGCCTTAGTGTCTAATATGCTGGCATCAAACTCTGCTAATAAAATTGAAAGGGCTTGGATACTGTTTTGCCACTCCAAAGGCAAGTTGAATTTAACTATGCTTTTGTTTTTCCACAGGTGGATATAATATGTGGTGATCACCTGCTGGAGCACTACCAGACACTGAGGGAAATTCGTCAAGTCATAGGAGAGAGTGCTGTGCAGGTATGTGCCAGCTGGGGCTTTGTTCTAGGTTTTTTGTTTCAAAACAGAAAACCTCTCTTAAGCCCTCAGGTAGCACCAGCTTGTCTGAAGAAGTTACTTAGAAAAATCTCTGCAGTTTATGCAAAATCATTTTTATTTTGTAAGTAGAGTTGACAAGTGTACCATGTTCTTCTTGGTCACATGATGTTCTGGATATGAGGGGTTTGTGTTAGGTTTTGTTTTGGGGTTTTTTTCCCCCAAAACAAGTTGCCATCTTACCAGTGATAAAATGTACCGGCCATTCTTTCAATTAATATTCCTTTTTTCCTTTCCTTTCCTTCTTTTTCCTCTCTGTCAATTGCATCTCTGTGGGAAATCAGAGGACAAATCCCAAATAAGGCTATCCTTGTGACTGGGTCAGGAGAATAAACTTGCTTATAAAAACACAAACCAAAGATAGAGGGTAATGAATGCAGTAAATGTGCTTGATGCATATTGTATTGGCTCTGGTCACAGCATGAGTGTATGGTCAGCTATTTCTTGTTGATAACTTGCTGTCTTTAGTGTTGCTGGCTTTGCAAATAAGAATGCTTTTTTTTTTAATTCTTTACAAATCTTCAAAGCATCTCTAAAGGATTATACAATTTTAGAAGTACTGCAAAAACAATGAAGTACTCTGCTGCAAAGTGCATCATAAGATAGAGATGTAAAATTGTGATATATAGTAAATTGTACCTTAATCTGAACTTGGAAGTCTGAAAAGTTAATATTTAATGCAATGGGAAGAAATAGGATTAGATTGGTATTTTATTGGGAAAGCAATCTTAGCAGCTATCAGAAGTAGCAATAGCAAAATAGTAGCAAAATTAGCTCTCCTCACTTGTTTGTGCACACACGTGCACAAACATTTACATTTAAATTTCCTGCTGAGCTTTCTTATGCTACCGGAAAGCTTCTGTGTTGGGGGCAGGAAATTAAAAGCTGGTTTTGAGATCTCTTGGACTTTGCATCACTTGTACCTGATTTGAATCACTAGGAGGGGTCCCAGAGTCAGGGCAGAGGTATTTGGCTCATGTTAATGTTGGCAGACGTTAAAATCTGTGAAGCTTCTGCTGTTTCTGCAGTTGAAGGGAATAAATGCCACAACTGATGTCTTAGCTGTTTTGTAATAGGATGAAGAAGAAATGAAAATGTAACCTAATCCAGTTTAGGGAGCAGGGGTTAGAAACTGGGAGGAAATGGGTACTGGTTACAACTTGTTTCTAACACTGTGAATCATTGTAAGTAAATTCAGCAATCAGCACATAGTGATGGAAGTGCCTTCTACTAAAAGCTTCAGTAAATGGCAGGGGGACGATATATTTCTCAGTCCAGGGGTATAATCACATGTATGGTTTTAGACTTGAGCTTAGCACGAAAGCTTTTCATGTGCAAGAAATGCTCTTGGGGGAACACTTCAAGGAATACTGCAGCAGTTTCATTTCTTGTCAGAACTGGGTCTGCCTGATTGATGTTTAGTGATAAAGTACCAGTCAGCAGCTCCACGAAGAGAGCAGTTGTCTTGGGATGCATTCTCCAGTGATGTTTCCAGTCTCATTTACTACCAAATCAGTATGCTAGCAGTTAATTCTCTCAAGGCTTCTCTATTGGGCAAACAAATAGAAAAGAAACATCTTGGCTTATTGTGAAGTCTTGTTTTTTCATAGCCACTTTCTGTTACATGTGAACCAGCTGTACTGTGACAAGTTTTGACAGGAAATTTGAGACCAGGTTCATCTTTAATTTCTCTTCATATTGTTAGAAGATCTCTAAGGATGTCAAATAGTTAGGAATGTTGCTTCTTTTTTGATATTGAAATAATTTTCATGTTCTTTAGTCTAACATTATAGTATTTTTTTTTTAGAAATCAAGAGGATGCATTTCTAGGATTAAAAAAACCTTGGAAAATATTTTTAGATAATTATCCATGAAAAAAAACCCCAATGGATAGGTCAAGTCTAAAATGGTGAGGGTTGTTTGTTTCTCTCCAGGATCTGAAATTCAATAAGGGGCACAGTTGTCCTGGCCAGTGAAACTACAAGTACAGAGGAACATTTGATGAATTTTACATTAAACTCCAAGGGCATCTTGTGCCTTTGTAACTTTCCAGCCTTTCCAAATCAGTGTTGGAGCTTGGAATGTCCCTAACAGCTCTCACCAGGATGCTGAGACACTGTTGAAAACTGCTGTTGTCATTTACAAGTTTCTGAGGTTCATTGTAGATGCTTTATGCAAAGAAAACAGCTTCAGTAGCTACTTCTGCAACAGAAAGTCATTTGAAGGAATAAACATTCGGCTCTTTTATTTAGATGAGTACAACCGCTGTTAGAGAAGAACAAAAACTGCTATTCTGAGTCACATTTTTCACTTGCAAGTTCATTCATGTCAGCAGTTACTCTTTTTGCTGGGAAAAGTGATTATAAAAATGCAAATAAGTTTCTCTTTGGCAAATATATTAATTTTAACATGCATTCTTTGGTAACATTTGCAGTGCAGCATCACATATGTTCTGTGTGATTTATTGTTCTGAACCATAATCACTGTGGGGTTTTTAGTGGCTTCTACTTACACTGAATGATTCTTAAGATTTGCTTGTGAAGATTTTAGGTGTCATATTTATTTTTATTTTTTTTCCCTACTGACTAGCACTGTGTAGTGATGCCTTAGAGCTTGAGTAAATGAAAGTCTCCTGGAGGTGCAAGCTAGCAGGATTTTAGCTCTTCTGGATACATTTCTGCCTTTCCAACAAGTGTGGGAAGACCAAATGTGATCTGATGATAAAATAAATATTCTTGACACTGACCCCATAGTAACCTGTTTGGGTTGTTTTATTAGAGTAAATAGACAACTAATTTTAGTGGTTGAATGTAAGCAATTATTATATTCATTACTGAGTAGTTGATAGAAGGCTAAAAAAGAATCAGGAATAAATCTTGTTCAGTCTTGTAGATGTCAAGATATTTTGATGTTTCTGAAATTGCGTGGTTGGTTAAATCTTCCTAATTAGCTGAAAGTAGGATTTCTAGCTCTGTTTAGGGCAAAACCATAAAAAACTCACTGACAGAATTTATATAATAAGAAACAGCTCTGCTTTTTTTCTTTTTTTTTAAACAGTGTAAAACTTGTGGACTTTACTGCAAGGAGTTATCAAAGACACTTATAGAGTCTTTTAAAGGCTCAGTTTTGTTACCAGGCATTGAGATCTGCCTGTAATTAAGAGTTTGATCAAGTAGCTGAGAAAGGAAACTTGTTTTTAACTAAATGGGAATATAACTTCTTCCCTGTATTACCTTCCTCCCCTCTGCTGCACAAATGCAACCTGATCCAAGCTGCTGGTTATTTTCACTTGTCTAAAACTGGGCCTTCTCAGAGTTCTCCATCACTGATGGATATAATGAGCTCACACATGGGAAAAGCTAAAAGGAGTAGCTTCCTTGATGTCCTTGGCCCTTGGCACAGAGGTTTGGCAGAATATAATGGTCTCTTTGTAGCTCTCACCTTTTTGTAACCTAATGTTATTGTGCTGGTTTTTTGGTCTCCTGAGCTAGGCAGCAAGAGCTGTGCTCTTTTTTAATTACTGTGACCTTCTAGCACACATTTCCTATGGAAGTGTTTTACTCTTTGCTATGGGGTTATTGAATTTGGAAAATGGGACACTTTTTGTTGCTGCTGCTCTTAGAACATCAAAAGGGGTGTATGCTCTGATGTTTTGGGCTGTCAGAGCCACTCTAAAGTTTATAGTTGGGTGTAACAGGTGGGATCCTTTGCAGTTTTTTAGGTCAGAGTCACAAATGTGTGTCAAAGGACAAAGGTCTAATCCAATGCATTTGTTACTTAATAAATGTATATAGTGGTAGTCTGGAGTCCTGTGCCACAGCTTTTGGCAGCACCTTTGAGAACTACTTAATGGATTGCATTTTTTTCTGCTCCACAATATCATGTGGAAATCAACAGGACTTGTAAATAAGAGCTTATTTTATGATGATGATGCCATTATAAGTTCAATATAAAAGCAGTACCAGATTCTACTTTATTTTTATCACCCTTTTCCATCTGAAAGAGGAGAGGGGAATACAGTTATTTGGCTTGATACTTCAAAATTTACATTCTCCATATGGAAGGGACACAGTATAAAATGGTGAGACTGTACCTGGGGTCCTGCCATGCAGCAATTGTTGTACCAGGTGGTGAGAGAAGTGCCTCATGGACAAGGGAAAGTGCTATGATGAGACAGTTTCTTTCTCTTCTCTTCTCTCTAGGATGGTCTACTTGTACTGCATTATGGCCTGGTGGTATCTCCACTAACTTAAAGGTGTCTGGAATATCAGAAGGCAAAAGAATCTGAAGTCAATGGAGCTTCTTCACTGCTATTTCTCACCAAAGAAGCCATTGCATTTCCTGTGGCAGGAAGCAAGTGAAAGGAACCACCACTAACTGCTGTGTGCTTGTAATGTAAAGTCTGACTTTACCACTGTAAAAAATTGCAGCTTCTGTAAGTACAGCTGTAGATGTTGCTATGCTTCATGTTACAAATTACTGTCTTCAAATTTCACTCAGCTCAGGGAAATTAAATGCTCAAAGTAGCTAAACTTTTTTACTTTCTAAAACCACAAGATTTCACAGGGTGAGCAGCCTTTTTTTCCTCTAAGCTCTGACATTTCTCTTGCTGTCTAAGTGTCTAGCTAGAACAGTGCTCTCAGGGATGATCTTCAGTGAGCAGTATAATTTGTTTTGGGGAAGAGACAGTCATTTGCCTAAAAAAAATTGTACTGTGATCATCTGTCTTTGGGTGTGATTTGGGGAGAGGAAGGAAACTTCAGAAATGCAGACCAAAACAGGTAGAAAATGATGCAGCATAAGCATTATTTTTTAAGAAGTAGCATTAAATCTGTTGTTTTTCTTGAAGAAAGACAATTTTGTTTGCACTGGAAATATATTTGCTGGTAGTTTGGCTTATACCAAATGGTGGAGCATGCATCTCTAGTCTGAATAGAGATGAGCTGGCTGTAAGCTGGTTAAACTATGCATGAAAAAAAAAAAAAAGTAGCACCTCTTTTTACCTGCTTACTGTATATAAAGTAATCACCGTCAACCTGATTTAAAATCCATCAACTGACTTGACTGTCAGGAGCATAAATCCATTCACTTTAGCACATACCTCTCCAGCAGCTGTGAAAATGGTCACTTTTTCCACTCCTTCTAATGTGTTTTAGTGCATTGTAGTGGAGACCAGGGTTGAGTAATGTAATACCTGCCTATTACTACCAGATTCACAGAGGACATTAGGTGTTTTTAATTTTAACATGTTGAATTACTAGGCTTTGTGACAACTGTAACACTTCAAATTTTCTTCTGTTTGAGATTTCCATGTTGTCTCATGCAGCATTAAGGACCAGAGAGCTCTGTGTGTTATGGTCATGCTGCATACTGTCTGGGGATTCATGAAAGCTTCCATTAGGCACCAGGCTCCTTCCCTTCCCTACAGTCAGTGCAGGGAAAAGGAAGAGGTTCATTTGTAAGGCATTTCAGAGCACCTAAGTTACAGAACCATAGAACTGATAGAGTTGGATGGGCCTCTGGTGATCATGCAGTCCAATCTCCCTGCCAAGGCAGGGTCACCCAGAGCAGGTGACACAGGAATGTGTCCGGGTGGGTTTGGAATACCTCCAGAGAGAGAGACTGACTCCACACCCTCCCTGGGCAGCCTGTTCACCTCTGCCACCATCAATGTAAAGAAGTTCTTCCTTCTTTCACTCCTCCTTTCCTTCTTTCAGTCAGCTGGTGAGGCAGCAGCAGCAACTGAGCTAAATCCAGGGGTTAGGGTTTGACTGAGCTGTACAAGGGTTCTGGAGCTTGGGGGCACCCAAGCAGCAGCCCCAAGCTCCATCCAGACCTGGAAGCCCTTGGCAGCCAGTCAGGCATGGAGGGGACATTGCCAGGAGCAGCAAGGGACATTTTAGAGTGCCCCTAAGGAGCAGAGCAAGCCCTTGTGACCTCTCCTGGACCCTCTCCAGGAGCTCCTTGTCTTTCTTGTACCGAGAGTCCCAGACTGGACACAGCACTCCAGATGTGACCTCCCCAGGGCTGAGTAGAGGGGTAGGATCCCTTCCTTTGCTGACCGCACTCTTCCCAATGCACCTTCAGGGCTGCAAGGGCTCAAATGTATTTGTTCACTGTCAGCCAAGAGGACTGGCATCCTTTGTCTAAAGAAAGCTTTCATGAATCCCCCCTCAGATCTTTACAATAAACATTGTTTTTTCTGTGAAGGTGGCACCATAAGAAAAAAAACTTTTCTTTTAAGTAATTCTCATGATGCTTCTAAAAAATGTAACAAAAAGCCTTTTTAGCTACAGACTCCTATTTTACCTTTAAAGTTTGTATAAAAGTAGTGTTTAAAATGCAGCAAAAATGAAATTATTTTGTAAACACCTCATGAGTTGTGTTGATAAAAGATGATATATTGTAACAGTAAAATAAACTTTATTTTAGCCAATTTAAAATTGAGCCCTTGTGTTTCCATGCCATGTTTCCTATGTCAGCCTCAGAATTATAGTAGATGATAGTGAAACTGCTGAATGTGTTCTGGGGTTGTTGGAATGACAAATTTCAGTTAAGAGGCTGAATGGTGAAGGGTAATTCAATACCAGTCTCCACTGGAGCTAAGTGTGGTATTGTTAGCTGGAGTAACATGACATCTCTGGGACGTTCCTTTTAATGAGGATTTTGGTGAGAAATAGCTCAGTAAAGAAGTCAAGATGATTTTTCCACAGAAATATGGGAGAAATAATCCTACACAGTTAAAGGACCCCTTTTTTCATCAACAAGAACATCTTTTTGTGAAAGCCACCTCTCAATTGTCTTTCATGTTTATGGCTGTTGTTCTTGATTCCCTGTGAACTGACTCTCTGCCACTGGAATCGAGGCATCTGGTTCAAATACTCAATATTGCCCCTTCCTGTTCCATTATGTTTTTAAATTTATAGCTCTGTGCTAAAAAGTCATTATCAGTATAGTCACATCTCACATTGCAAATTCACCCTTAACCCTGGCTTGAGCTTCACATCTACAGAAGGGCTCATGTGCAGAGTTTAACAACTGTATAGAAGCTGATAGTTAATTCAAATTAATGTCATTCTAGGATGCATTTGACTTGTATGGCCTCAAGAGGGCTGTGCTGCCACTGGCACTAATGTCAGTGTCAAATTCTGCTTTTCAAAAAAAAAAAAAAAAAAAAAGGGCCTCCCGGATATCTTCAAAGGTTTTTCCTGTAGGGTAAATCACATGCTGGCTAAAAGGCAGAAGGCCAACACTCCCTTCTTCACCTTTTCAGTGGCTTAATGAGGAGGATTGAAGGTCTGTAGCCTGTGGTATTTTTGACATGAATGCTTAATGACCTGTTATTTCCCTTTTGTCCACTTTTCTCTATTTCTTCCTCACCTGCCCTCAGGAAGTATATTTTTAGCATAGTTTTCCTGGCTGAACATCGTGCTGTCTTTCACCTGAAGGCACTGATGTGTTCCTTCTCTCCAGTGCTGCAGGTCCCCTGGGGCACATCCGTGTGCAGCAGGGTGACCTTTAGCTATTGCCAAGGCTGAGCTGAGGCTCTGTGGTTTCCTGCATAATCAGCCTGCTTGCTTTAAAATGTGCCAATCTTCTTTCAGCTCTCCTGCTGCTGTTTTATTTCTGTTGGTCTCCTTTTAACCTTGGCTTCTCTCCAGCCACTTTTGGTCCTGATGATAGAAGAGCATCTGTAACAAGAGGCCGTCTATGGGATGGCATCTCTGCCCTCATGGGAGATGAGCCAGCCTTGTGCTCTGGAAGTGAGGGAAGGTGTGCTTGGACTCATTCATTATTTTACAGACACTATTGTTTCTTTACTTCATGAGATAATTCTGGTTTTCCTTTCTCATTACCTTCTTAACAGCATCATGGCTAACACAGATCCTTATTAAATACTGCTTATAAATGCAGCATAATTCTGAGTTCCTGTACAGACCTGCTAATTCCCAGCAAGAGGAGATGATGAGTCTTAGTTTCCGGATTTCTTATAAATTCAGAATCAAGCTACAATCAAGTCCAGAGTCATATTGGTTACATTCTGCCTGTTTTCTTTGTGTTCAGTACAGGTTCAGTGTAAGAAGAAGATAAGGTTCAAGAGATGGGTGAAATGTGCAGCTGAGCCCTCTAAGCAGAGGGGACCTGCAATGGCCAGGGACAGCTGTCATTTATGTCCTGAACACGACAGTGCACCCAGCCTGGGTCTGCACTGCCACCAGACTGTGGCACACATGAGTCAGGGGAGCTCTTAAATCCTATTTCTGTAGATGTGAAACAACCAAAGAGTTTTATTGAAAAACCATTCAAGCTTGTCTAATACTAGTCCATGTTGAATTTATTTTCAGGGAATCATTAATCATTTATATGCAATGATTTATGTTGATACATTTTTAACAGTCACTAGGAAAATTACATCCCTGGCATTTCTGGTTTTACTTTTTTTCAGTGGAATATCATTAGTATGAAATTTGTGGTCAATACAAATGAGTGGAGGATTCATTCCAGCAGTTGAAAGAAAGACTATTAACAGATATAGGAGTTTTTATGTATTGCATGCCTTTCTTTTAAAGAGATTGTCACATTGTCCCCATGAATCTTTTAATATGCTCAATAGAATGCATAAAGAGCCAGCCTGAGTGTTTAGGTTCCCTAAAATGTACTTTTTAGGCTGCTGAGATGAAATACCTGCTGAGAAATGGAGAGATGTTGCAAATGGTGCATTCTCTTCACTTCTGCTTTTTATTTGGTTTTTCTACCTTGTGGTTCTTCTGTAACACTAATTAGTTCAGCAGAAAGAGAAGCAAGGTGGCCACAAATGGAATTTTACCATGTCATCTTTAAGAGACTCTTGTTGAAGGAGCCAAAGGATTTTACATTGACTGAGGTTTCAGAATGTTGCTATAGATACAGGTTTAATCACTGGATAAGTCAAATATTATTATTTTTGAAAGAGAAATGGTAATCACATCTGAGATGAAATGCAATATTGATTGGCTACCCCACAACTGCAGAATTCTTGCTGGAGCTGTATTGCCATCTTTACTGGGTTTGGATTTAATGTAAAACAGCGTATTTTTGTCAAATACCACAGTGGTCTGCAAAACAAATGTTTCCCAAAGTGGAAAAGAGAGCTTGCATTTTCTAATTGTGTGGTAAAATAGTCTATTTGGAAATGACAGCTTGAAATGTCTGTTTTCTTCCAAAGGAAACATTTAACGGTAGAAAAGTGGGTGGTGGAGACTTGGTAAAGATTGAGAAAAATTGTATGTTCCTGTGAGAGCTACTTTGGAGCCCCTGGTGTTGAGGTATCCATAACCTCTGTCCTCTGAATGGATTTTCTGGTGTCCAGTAGGGGAAGCTCAGCCTCTCAGTCCAAGAGGATGTTTCACCTGTGTACCTGATAGCATGAAACTGAGAGGGGTTTGGTATCTTGGAGACTTCCAGTGCTCTCAAATGTGGCTGAAGTGAAGCTGATGAGCATGAGAAATGATATGGGGAGGATGCAGGAGGTGAAGAGGACATGGAGTCACAGTATGATCCTGTAATCTTTGCTTCCTTAAAAATTTAGCCTAAATGTTTTGGCCTGCTGAATCATTTTGGCTTTCAGGCATTCTTATTCATACATCTCTCAGGTTTCATTGATAGACTAGGAATTTGCTAATGAGGTGTCATATCTGGAGCTTAGGGGCATTTTTTTAAATTTTTTTTTTTTATCTTTCCATTGAAAATTATGTTCTTACAGACCACACTTGAGTCTGCATGTGCATCATCTCAGGGAACGACTGCGTGTCTGTCAGAGCATTTACAAGGGTCCTCTGGACATTGGAGAGCCAAGAACTTGTTTCTCCTTGTGCTGTCTATGCTCTCTAGCATGCAGGCAGGCAGCAGCTGCCTCTCAATTCAAAGGCAAAGGAGCAGAGTGACCCTGCCGTGGTAGGAGTGGACTTTGGGCCTCTGTTGTTTCAGAGCTGATACAGCACCTCAAGAGCTTTGCTGCCATCAGCAAGTGAATGTGTACCTGGGGCTCTGGAATTGCACTCTGACATCTTCTGGGTATTTCTGTCTAAGCAGAGGTTTAGTGTGGACACTGTTCCTTCTTCGTGTTATGCTCTATGTCAATTCTGGCCAGCGCAATGTCTGCTTTAACAAGGATCTAACTGCTTGTCACAGAGTTGCAGGCTTATCTCTGGTTGGGCTGGGTTTTGGATGAAGACCCCTGCAGAATCTGTAGGAGTGCTTTTCCCCTGACCCCCCAGCTCTGCAGCCCTTTGGTTCAGCTGGAAGCACTGGGACAGACCAGGGTCAATGAAAATCCTCCCACCCCAAGCAGTGCCCTGTTTGCACGTTGTGCTGCATTTGCCAAGTGATCCTTATTCCCAAAGGCCTGTGAGGTCTTGCATGGATGAGCTGGCATTGCTTGTGCTATTTTGACATAAACTCTGCTTCAAAGTGTCAAACCCCAGTGATGGGGACATTTGATCATTCATTAAAACATCTGTTTGGCTGCTTGTGTTAGGGCTTCTTGTGGGTCACTCTTTGCAGGAAGAACCTCTTTTCCTTAAAGAGGTGTCTGTGCCAAGAGCTGGCAAAGAGAGAGTTGGCTGGATCCAGCCAAAGGTGCCGGAAGAGACTTTGCTCTGAATTGCTTATTGATTCCTTCTTGCTGAATGACAGCATTCTTCCTGAGTCTGGAAAAGGAGATGTTTGTATTCCTGCCAAAGGAAAACGTTTGGGGTTTGTGGGTTTTTTTTATTTTGACTGCTTTTCCTTTGGCTTACTTTTTAATGAATTGCAGCATCTAGATAAGAGTCATTAGCAAAAATTCTCTGTGTGCAGCAATTTTGTCTGTTTTCAAGGAGCTCTACATCTCCACTGCATGGGCCAGCATCTACATTCAGGGAAAAAACAAACAGCCAGTCCAGTCGTGGGAATTTGTCTCATTGTGTGGAAGCTCAAGTCCTCCCCAGCATAAAGATGAAGGAAATGCAGTATCATGGAGAAATAACTGTGCTCTGCTGCTTCTTTCAGAGCTGATGGTGCAGTCCATGCACACAGCTGCCTTTTATCCGAGAGGTCAAGGTTTTATAGAGGTATAAATCTTTCAACATCTGCAGTGTGACTCACTCCTTCCCTCTGGAAGCCTGGGTGTTTAACCCAGTAAGAAAGATAGGACCACAAAGGAGGATTTATTGTCCTGTTCAGCTTATGGTTTCACTGTAGAAGCCTTCTAGTGCATATATAAGCAGGCAGGTAAAAGGAGCCACTCTGAAGAAGATAGCAATGGAAAAGGAGGCCTGGATGGAGATACCCAGAGGTCAGCATGGGCAACATATTCAGTCCCTCCTTGCTGTCTTTTTCCTTCTCATAAAGAAAATGAGTGTAGACATGGGCCTCCCTGCCTGTTGCCCCTCTGTCACCTCTGGAGTTTAACACATGAAACAGCACCAAAATGCTGCAAAGCTCCAGAAATGTAGGAAATCTCTGGGGTGGTACTCACACTGCAGCCCTTTTCCAAACTAGTTTCTTGTCCTTCCTGCAGCTCCTCTGTCCTGCTCCACCACTGCAGGCCCTTCACATTGATATCACCAAAGTAAAATTCTCAGCTTCATTATTAGCATCCCGTTAGCTGAGCAAGCAGGAATTCTGAATGAGGATTATGCTGGGAACAAAGGACAGGTCAGGCTGCTTATGCTCAAGGGACAGAAAGCAGCAGCACTGGAGAATGTTTGAGATTCAGAATATATTTCATTAGCTGCACAGTCACATCTGCTTTTTATTCCCCCAGTGGACCGGGAGAAATACTGTGTGTTTGCATTTCCTAACTGACAGACGAGCCAGGAGATATTTGGACATTTCTTGATCTTGTTTTATGTGCCAGTGCCTTGGAATTAACTCTGCAGGTGCCGGCTCCCCCAGGCTCTGCCTGGGCACCCCAAGTTGCTCTGTGCTGTTTTGCTGGGGGCTGCTGGTGAGTTGCACTGCTCCAGCCATGCCCTAGGGCCCCTCCCCTGCCTCTGGAGAGTGCCCCTTGCTTCACCCACCTGCAGGGCTGCCCTCCCTGGGCTGTCACCCTATGGTGAGCAGCCTGTCCAAGCCATGGTCCCCGAGGTTACCAGTGTGATAGGATCAAGGTGTAGTCATGCTGCTCCTGGCCTGCAGCTCTGGTGGAGAAGCCTGTGACTGTCACACTGTGTCCTGGGGCACTGGGGCAGATTGCCACGATGTGGTGCAACAAAGCAGGAATGGAAAAGCAAGAGGACAGTGTGCTCTGGACAGGGCCACCCAGCAGGAAGCTGCCTGTGCTTTTTCCCTCTACAGGGACATCTCAAGCAGAACATGTGCATCTTCCAAATATAAGCCACTGCTGGTCACAACACTGTGATTGCTGAGTTTACTTGGGAGGTGGATACACCCTCGTCTCTTCATCTACTCTTGTGTAAATCACTTTATCCTCAGCTGTGCAGACAAAGCACAAGGCTGTTTCTAACCCCTGAGCACACATGGAGAGGAAATGACAGGTACCTTGGGACTGAACTGTCAGGGGTGCAATGCAAATCACAGCCTCAGAGTCCATTTTCTGAGCAAACGAAGGTGCACTCGGCCATAGCAGACCTTTCTCCCTCAGGCAGCTGGCCCTGGACTCTTCTACGCAGCAGGGCCACCATGACAGCTGTTGGGGGTTAGGTTTGTTCCATTTTTCACTTTAAAGAATTTTTTCCCCATAAGTTACCAAGGAGACTAAGTGTTGGATAATTAAGAGTACTTGACCAAAACGAAGAGGTGGCCAAAGCTCGGTTGGGGACATTTTTCTTTATCTGTTGTAACTCCAGAAGGGAAGGGGTAACTGCCTTCTCTGATAACAAGCCAGCTGTTAAAAACCGGGTGGGGTATTATCTCTTATCTCTGTTCACTCTTCCACCACCCCCATGGGACTATCTTCTGTTAGTTGACCATCAAAGCTCACCAATGGCATGACACATTTCATCATCCTATTGTGAGATACTCCACCCAGGGAGAAGGAGCCAAACCATTTCTACCTAGATAAAAAGGAGCCACAAGTGTCACCAGGCACTCCGGTGTCCCCGTGGGACTCCCAAAGGAAGACCAGACCCACTTCTGAACCCCTGCCTCCACGGGACCATCTCTGCTTCCAACAGGACACATCTGCCACTCCAGGAGGGCTGACTTTGGACTGTTTCCAACACCCTGACTAACAGGGCGTCAGGTTGTATTTCTGACTCTGTCAGGGTTGTCTAGGATTTGTTTGTTTGTTTGCTTATTCTTTTGTACTACAACATTTGTATTTTTAATATCCCTAGTAAACTGCTATACCTATTCCCAAATTTTTTGCCTGACAGCCTTTTAATTGCAAATTTATAATAATTTGGAAAAAGGGGAGGGGGCTTACATTCCAAGGGTTTATCCAGTCTTTCCTGGCAGATACCTGTCTATCTAAACCAAGACACAGCCACCCGAGGTGAGCCTCAGACGTGCCCCACTGCCATCAGTGGGTCCAGCATCACCTTGCAACTCCAGCAGGAGGGGTTGGCAGCTGCATCCCGATGCTGAGTTCTTTGCAGGGGCCCAGAGGGACTGCTGGGCACTGAACCAGCTGTGGGCCAGACACTGAGGTGTGTTCTCAAGATGACGCAGCAGCAAAGATGACAAAACAGCTCAGTTTGATCCACACAACTATTTCTTTTTTTAATTATTAACTTGTGCCTTACAATAGAAGAGGAAAGAGTGCGAGCAAACAATTTGCTGGTTCCAGGAACTACTCTGGCAGCACCGCAAGGGCAGCGAGGTCTGTGATGATAACCCTGCCAGGGCACTGACACACAACACGCGGAGTCTCCGGCTCTTGCAAAAGCGATCGCTGGCAATTTAAGGCATTGAAGGAAACCTATGGTTGTTAAATCCTATATCAAATTTGGCACACTTTGGAACAGTTAGAGCGGAGACAAGGATGCTTTGCAGGCTGGTGTTCAGGAGTCCTGCAGCTTCCCAGTGCTGGCTGGGGCACGATGCTAATCTGGTCACAGGATTTTCATGTAGAGACTGTGCAGCCAAACAAGGGGCCCTCAGACCCTGATATTTGGGAGACAGTGACAACACGTGAGGTGTGCACCCCATAGCATGGTGGTGCCTTCACCTCCAATGTAGCAGCTCCCTGCCTTGTGCCTGCTGTTTATAAACCCTGTGTGCCTGGCTTGACTAGTGCCGTCAGAAAACAAGATTTGTCATTACAAAGAAAAATTAGCATTCCTTATATTTGAAAACATACGTGGCTGAGATCAGATGTTAAGTGTGGTTACAGTCCAATATGGCTATTTCTGTGCTTCTAGGGTTAAAAGTGGATGGCTACAGTTTGAGGAGTGGGGAAGAGTTCAGCTGTACATGGATTTGGATAGTTGATGAAGGTATGTAGCCTTGAAACTAGTTACAGTAAACATGTTGAGTTGTTTCCCTCCCCTCCCCAGAGAGCTGGCTCAGCAGCATTCCCAGCTGGCTGCCCCTCGCCCGCTGCAGGAGAGAAGGGAGCGTGCTATGAGTCCGTGTGCCACCACCACAATGACCAACATGCATCTCTAGCTACCTGTCCTGTGTGCCCCCACCCCATTTAAAAGGGAGCAATGTGCCAAGCTCGGCCTCTGTGTGGCAGGACCCGCAAGGAAGCCATCCCTGGGTTGGTATCCTCAGGGGGGTATGTGGTTTTAAGGGAGGCTTCCTGCAAGCCCAGTACAGTTTTGTGCCCAGAGGAGCAATTTCAAGGCCGAGTGGAGACTGTTCCCCCTCAAATGCTTGTGAACAGGATCCTGATGGTTACATCTTTGCATTTGCAAGGATTCCTCCATGCAGGTTTAACCTCCCTCTTTTCTTAACAGAGGTTATGGTCCCCTCAATCACCTCAGCCCTGCTGGATGATATTTTAGAGGTCACTTTAATAACCTCTCCTTGCTCCTCCTCTTTGAAGGACAGAGTAGAGGAACTAAAGCTCCTTGGCTGGAAGGAGTAAGTGGGGCTGGGGAGGGAATTGAGTGATGGAAGGCCACCGCTTCCCAGGTTGAAGAGAGTCTCCTCTCCCTCCAGCAGCTTCCTGTAAGCACATCACAAGGGAAGATATTAGTATGGGAATGTGAAACATCTGCAAAACTTGAGAGCAAGTTGTGTCCTGCAGGCAAGTCCAAGCCATCACCACAGGTCACACTGCACCATGAAACTGATTCAAAATCATATTTTGGTCAACCATTTCTGGAGGACTTGCAATATGGAGTACTTGAGAGCAACTTTCTCTTTCTTTCCTCTGCAGAAACACCATGAAAATAAATACCCAAAGCATAGCCTTTTGCATCTACTTTTAACTTTGCAAGAGAGACAAGTTTCCAACCCCAACTGTGCCCACTAAAAAAATGCTGCTCCTGGGATGGCTGAGGGATGTGGTTCACAGCTGTTACATCGAGGCAGGACATGGAGACATGACTGCTCCCCAGGCTGGAGAATGGTAGATCCAGGCAGGGGAGATGAACAACATGCTTGTGGTGCTCCTTGAGTGTATGCCCAAGTATTTTCTGGGCCCTTGAAAATACTGCAGTCTAGTGGGGTCAGGGGATTGGGCTTGGGAAGTGTCCAGGTAGAGCAGGAATAGAGCAACCTTACCTGTAGGCAGCTATCTCAATATCAAGGGCCATCTTGACATTGAGCAGGTCTTGGTACTCCCTCAAGTGCCGAGCCATCTCATTTTTGGTGTTTCGCAGGTCATCCTCCAGTTGTCCAATAGTGTCCTGCAAAGGCAAGGACACTCAGCCCTGTATTTTGGAACAGGACTTTTCCCACAGTCCCACTCTGCTTTGCCCATTGTAGAGACAGGGAAGTTGCAATGGGCAATTGATCCATGATGGCACATCCCACCAGGAGGGACTCATCAGGGACCATGAAATGGCATGCTAGCAGGGGTGAAGAAGCAGGCAGAGTGCCAGGCATGGCTTGTGAGTGTTTGCAATGGGGGAGGCTTTAGCCAGTGATGGATTTATGTAGTTTCCCATCTACAGCAGGGTCTGTGAGGTGGGCAAATAGTGCACAGCAGTGGGATCTCCAGTCCTGCAGGGAACAAGGCAGGCTGCTACAGAGGAAAGTTTTGGGCTTAAACATCATCAAAGTAGAGCAGTGGCTCAACAAGACAAGGGAAAGCACCCCGCACTGCAGCAGCAGAGAAGAAGGCTGCAGTCTGCATCTGCAGGGCTTAAGAAGGGTTGGGACACAGTTCAAGGAGGTAGAAGGAGAGGTGCTGCTGTCAGGGATCCCCTCCAGGTGAGGAAGTCTGTCACCTTCCTGTGAAAATGCCTCAGAGCCGTGGAGTGGGGGATTCTGAGTGCAGAGATCTGGGGAGGTTACAGACAAAGGGGCCTGCCCTGCAAGAGCTAGGGTGCTCAGCTGGACAACAAAGTCAGCTTTGTCCTGCCTTTTGTCTCTTATAACCAGTTTTGCCTGTGATGTGGAGGACTCCAAAACAAGAATTCCTACTAACAAGGGAGACTAATCTTTTCTTCTATTTTTTTTTTTCTCAGAAAACAAGCAAGTCTCTATTTTTCCCACATACATATACGTCTCTAAGCAGCAGCTTTAATGCAGAGAAACCTGCTCCCACAGGGCTCTTCCCAATCAGGTTTCTTACTGCCAGCTGCCCCACTGTGCCACCAGAGGAGCATGATTTGGAACAAGAATGAGTCAGCAGTTTGTACTTAAGCCATGATGTAGCTCTTCCTACAGATCCCTGCAATGGCCACTGCCGACCTCCACTCTCCTGCACCCCCTCCCAGAGTCAGGCCTTTGCAATTGCTTCCAGATCCTCTGCTCCAGCAAACGATCTTTGTCCTGCCACATCATCCTCATCTTGTCCCCTTCCCATTCCTATCATGTCCCCAGCTTCCTCTCCTGCCTAACCTTCCTCCTGGACAGTGCAGAGGCAGTCACAGCATGTGGACCTGCCCAAGGAGCAGGGAGCTGTGCTGATCCTGATGCAGCAAGCCCTGTTGGAGCAGAGCCCCTCGGAGTAGCAGCTCATCCTGAATGCAGCATAGAGCACATCACAGTCAGATTAATTGGGCACAACCAGCCTTGTAGGAGCCATCCTTTCGGTCTCTGCTTTGACCTGTGCTGCCCTGACCATTTTCTACAGCAAAAGATCTGCAAGAAGCTGTGCCTCTGAGGTATGGGGCATGCCTTGGGACATGCATAGCTGCTGCTGCTGTGCAGGTTAAAGCCTCTGCTCCATGCAGACAGAATGCTGCTGCACCAAGCCAGAACAGGAAGGAATTACTTCAGGTGATCCCCACCCTGGGACTGCTCCACTCTTGCTGCTGTGACTCTTTGTGCTTCCAGCCCTCTTCCCTCTGCCTGCAGAAAACATGAACATAAAGCTCTTTTAAAACTGGTTATCCTTGTTCCTGGCCTGCACCTCTCTTCCACACCCCAGCTCTACCTGCTGGTAGAATAAAAACCCCCTCCTCACACCACTGCAAACCTGTTCCCTAACAAAAAGCTCTTGCATGTTGGTTCAGATTTGACTTGGCAGCTCACAATTATAAAGACATGCCCCTGCTTTAACAGGATCATTTTAAAATCTTGGACAATAGAAATATTCTCTTCTAAGACACACTTCCAACCTTTTCCACCGTTTGCAGCCAGGGAAATTACTTAGCTGCTACACATGCACATTGCTCAAAAGACTTTTAAGTATTGCTACACATAAAGCAGATCTTGAGGGTCATATAGGAAAGCACTGCCATGCTGTCACTCAAGCAATTTCAATTATTGTGCTGTTTAATCCAGTTGCTTTATTTTTTTCCCCCAATTGATAGGTTGCTCCCAGGACCCCTCTTTCACGGAATTAAGAGTATTTAAGAAGATTTCTGTGCATAATTTTTTCACTATAGATAGTATTTTATATTGCCTATTTCCACAAAAATTGTTGAAAACTACCTCAACTATTCAGGAAGCTTGCAAGCAGCTTGGAACTAAGTCATGAATTCTAGAGCGCCTGGCAAAATTTGGCCTTGGAAATGACAAGGCATTACTTGGGCCTTCTAGGTATGATTAAAGACAGTTGTTTCAGTATTTAGAAGGAAATTGCTTGATTTAGAGAACACAGATCATTCAACAGCCATATAATAGAGCAGTCGCATGATCCATTTTATTATAAATCATGAACATTTCCCTGTGGCAAGAAAACATGGCAATACTGCAGCAATGGAATAAGAGACATGAAGCGCTCACTATCTGCCTTACATGAGTTTTTCCACAGACATAAAGATGCTGGGATCTGTCTGCAAATCCAGACTTAACGTTTGCAGAGCTCCAATTTCTGCAGTGCAGGTGCCAAGAGCCAGGCCACAGGGCAAAGGGCCAAGCCTGGGCAGACAGCTTCGAGGAATTACCCACAACGATGTGTAGGCAATTTTGGACCTGATCCTTAAGGGACAGGGCAGGGACGGATCAATGCCCCAGACAGTGGTGCCGTGTGCAGGGATGTCCCCTGCAGGAAAGGAGGGGATGTCCTGGGCTCCCTCCCTGAAATCTCCAGTGTGGGGTTCTGCCTCTGGATAAAGGGTGAAGGCAACAGGCCATGCCATGGTGGGCAGGATCTGTGTGCAGGGCAGAGACACAATGCCGGGTGGTGGGAAGGCTGCAGGGACGCCTGGCGCTGCGCAGCGCTGCAGGGGCACTGCCTGCATGGGTGGGTGCTGCGCAAGGCAAGAGGGGTGGGCGCCGTTCCGTGCTGGGGGTGTTCGGTGTGCGCGGTACTGATCGGGACGGCGCAGGGGATGGTGCTGAGGGATGAGGGGCGGGGGCACCGCATGGGGCCGGGATGCCCAGCGCTGCACAGAACCAGGGGAGGAGTGCGGGGTCGCGAGTACCGGTGCGGCACCGTGCCGGGTGTTTCCGTGGGATGAGATTCCCGGTGCTATACATTACAGGGGGATGGAGGTGCGGGCTGGTGCGGATGGCGCGGGAGAAGGATGCTCGGTGACGCCCAGTGCCCGGCGCTGCCCGGTACCAGGGGAGGAGGGGACAATGACGGTTCCCGGCGCCGCCCGGCTCACCTGCAGGCCGGCGGCCTCGGCGTTGTGCCGTTCCTCAAGCTCCTG
>VWZU01002026.1:3617387-3643493 GCA_013397095.1 Sterrhoptilus dennistouni
GGGGTCGGGGCGGGGGCTCGCTGTCACCGCTCCCGCTCCGTTCCCTTCGAGTTGCTCTTGGCAGCCCGGCTCTGTCAGGCTGCAGCTGATAGCCCAAAGCCAGGAGCCAGGCACTTAGTAAATAAATAAATAAATAAAAGAAACCAGTGCGAGAGTGCTTTCCTCGCATTTTGCTTACTCTTTTTTTTTTTTTCCTTAATCCCTCCTTGCATGCCAAAAAATAGTGTTGCAAAATGTATGATGGAAACAAACCTACACTGGTTCTCCGATAGACCAGATGACTTAATACGACAGTACTGCTTCTTGCAGCACAGGCAGTTTTGAAAATTCTTGGAACCACTGAGATTATGAAACGCTCAAGTTTATTCCCTTGCTAGTGTTTCTAAAGGCTGCCAGGCTGGATGCTAAGGCTCCTCTTTGACGTGGTCTTGAGAACATTCCTCCCAAGCCACAATCACTCATGTTCTAAAATATTTTTTTTAGCTCTGTAGGATTTATTGTTTGAACATCGAAGATTGCAAAATGCTCTCTAAGGAGTCACTTAGAAACGTCTCCCTGTCAGTTTAGAGTAACATTGTCACCAACTGAAATGTATTGATCCAAATACTCATTTGTCACTACTGATTGAACTGAAAATATGAAGATTTTTAGGTCCTTTCAGGTGCTGTGTGGTTTCACTGAAAACCAGAAACACTTGATTCTGCATTTTGATCTTCGGTTCAAGTGCTGAATTTGTAGTTCCAGCACTGAGCAAAACCCCCAGCGTTTTACATGCAAATCAATCAGCTTAGCTCAGGAAGTCTGTCACTGTCCCTGTCAGCCCGTGTCAACCTAAACATATTTTAGAGTGGAACTGCTATTTAAAATAATCTATTGCCATTAGTCCAGAGTCCAAAGGATCGTTCAGGAACCTGCTGGTTTGATTAACAGCAGTTGGGGTTTGTTCAAGCATAGATGTGGTTTCATTATATAGCACAATACAACCTTTACTCTGTACAGCATCATTCAAACAAATTGTATGGCAAATGCACCACCGAACTGCGTTTAGAATGCTCCATTGAATTAAGTACAATTGCAGAGAGAAATGGGGAGAAAAGCTGTAAGAATGGGAGAGATGTTTTCAGCTGAGGTTTGAAATTAGCAGCCTGTTAGTATATTTGCACTGGTAGCAGAAGTGTTATATGATGATTCTGGGATATACGCTAGTGAAAATCAGGCGCGGCGTGAAACTTTCCCAGGCAAATTTCCAGTTTGTAGGCAATTTTTAATCATCATCATCATTATGATAATAATAGCCCCCTAGAACTGTCACTCCTTGTCATGTCTGATTCCTAATATAACTTGAAGAGAAAGCTAATAGACCCTTCTTAAATCCCTAGAAATATTTATCCTAGACTTTTTTTAACTTTCAGGGGAATTTTTTTTTTTTTTTTACATAAAGCTTAGTGTGGTGTTTACTGCTAAACATTGTGGTATTGTGCTTTTTGGGGAACACTGAAAGGAGTGGGGTTATTTCTTCAAAAATATACAAGTATATTGTTCTTGCATTGGAATTAAAAGGGAAGCATGCTCTTAGAATACAGTGTTTAAATGATGCTTGTTGAAAAAACAGATAGCTTTATTTAATCACATCATAACACTTAGTTGCAGTTCAGCTTAATAAAATAATGCTTGTTGCAAAGTGATAGGTGGGTGGGTGAGCTGTTGCAGCCTGAGCTGTTTGTTATCTGGGCATTGTGCAGGCTGGCTGCAGAGCAGGTCTGGTTCTCCAGGTCAGGCTGAGGGAGTCTGCAACCTTTGAATCCTGCAGGAATTGTAGATACCGACTAGCGAGGAGGTGCAGGAAGAAGGGCTGACCACAGCTCTTCCCTGAAAATCTTGAGCAAGAGACACAAGTGCAGTCACACAGTCACTCACTGAACCCATCGTTTTGCGGGAATTTTAAATTAGGGGGTGCAATGGATGGAGTCTGGGTGGTTCAGTACCATGGAATTTGCCATTGCTTGGGCACTGGTGACAGTCTTACACAAAGCAGCGTTACCACGGAGAAGCTGCTTGGCCTGGGGAAAGTGGATTAGTGGTCTCCAGCCAGGCTGCAGTGGAAAGTTGTCATAGGAACTGGCTCACAGCAGGCCTGTGCCTTCACTCCTTTGAAAGAACACCTCAGTAACTAGTCACCTCAGGATAAGAAATACTCACATGCCATCCAGTGACGAGAGCAGAGCACTCCAGCTCTACCAAGGGAAACTGAGGACAGTGCTGTACCCAGCAGGGCACAGCCTGAGTGATGTGCCTTGGGATGAGCTCACAGTGCCTGCTCTGCACCAGGTCCCTGCCTGGGGGTGGCCCACAAACACTGGGTGTCCTGATATAAAACAGCTGTGGCTTCTTCAGCAGTGAGAATAATAGGAGAGAAAACTGAACAGAATGTGCCTGGGAGGGGAAGCCTTGCCTGGCTCTTTGGGATGTATTTGGGAAGAGATGTTTCCAAGTCAGTGCGTGGGAATTCCTCACTTATTGTCTGTACTGCATCTACTTTTAAAATTTTATTTATTTAGTGTCAGCAGCACAAATAAAATTTGAATTGTTATTTGAAATGGCCACAATACGAGTCCTCAAGAGGTGGCTATTCTGTGCTGAATTGTATTCTTTATGAGTATCTTTGAAGAGCACATTGATACAAATGTTTCTTAATTTAAAATATCTGTTTTATGTTATTTAAGAAATTACTACGTGTCATGATTATGATGCTTGTAGCAATGAGCTGTATTTTGTTTTTTAATCATTATGACTTATTAACTGGAATGGTTCCTAAAACCGGGGACTGTGCACTTTACACAGAGATCACATGTTTGACATGAATCTGCTTCTTTAACACAACTGCATTTACAACTACAATTGTATACAACAAATAGAACTTTATGTATGGTAAACAGACCTTAAGCAACATCTGGAAAAAATTGCATCGGTCTTTAAGGTAGCCACTGTAAGAAGTTGATAATCTAAACCTGCCTACATAAACGTAGTTACTAAGTCTCATGTATGTGTTTGCAGGGCTAAAAAGATGCTGAGGAGACCTGTCTGTTTGAAGCCATATTAGGAGAAATACATTTTTTATATGGCAATATAAGATCAAGGAGGGGGCCTGAGTAATTCAGCCTAAAAAACCCATGGCAGTCTATGTTGAATCTTTACTATTACTTGAACGTGTAACAGTATGTGTACCATACTATAAAGTCAAAAAGCAGATTTAGTTTTATTTCCTGGACAGCTGGGTCCCCAGACATAGGAGCAGTGAGTGGCTGTGTGCCAGAACTCTTAGTCCTGTCACTTTTTCAAGTCTGGTACAGCACGGTGGAGGTTAATCTTATGGCTTGATAGTGACCTTATCATCCTCTGGACAGGAATACCTGCTATGGGATTTACCAGCACTGTCAGCCCTTTTTTGGTGGTTTCACTAGAGACACCATTCTGATTAAACTGGGGAGGCTGGAGACCCCACTCTGATCATCTGTGTGCTTCTCTTAACAACCAAGGAAGAAAACAAGTGGGTTCTTACCCTGTGCATCATACCAGCTCAAAGTGACTTAAGTTCTGCAAAGGTGTGAGTCCATCAGATGTGGAGAGCAGGAGCCACAGTAATGAAACACCTATAGAAATTATGGGGGGACTGAAACCTGCTCATTTCTCTTTCGAAACTGAAAAATGTGTGGGCAGAGTTTTTGTAGAGGGGTGGAAGAAGAAAGGGAGGTCCAAGATGTGATTCTTGTGAGATTGGAAGGTGTCTCCAAAGTGAAGTTAGTAGAAACAGATGTGCAGGAACAGTGTACTCTAGTGCAGCTTGTGTTGCACCCAGCCTGTACATAAGAAGGCAGTTGTGGTCGCTGTAACTGCCATTCCGGCTCTTTTCACCACAAGTGATTGATTTAAAGACAGCAGCTCCTTGAAGTCATTATGTGGTCCAAACTTAGCTTAATTTAGTTCTAAAGTATTCACAGCTCCTAGCTGTGTTTCAGATATTTTCAAAGACTTGCTATTTTGCTTCTGTGCTTGCTACAAGATTACCATTAAACCTTGCTTGGCACAGTTGGTTCAGAGGAAGGGGTAAAACAACTAAAACCGGTACATATTTCTGCAGGAGGCTCTGAAGTAGAGTGGTTTTCCACTGTGTATTTAAGAGCAGGCCTTTGGATTAGCTGGCTTTGACCCAGGCCTTGTTGTTCTCCCTGTTAACAATGGCATAATAGATAAAACTCTTAAGATACATTCTTGCTAGATTTTCAGGAAGCAACTTCTCACTGAACCTTCCAGGAAGGTACACTTTATTTTCCAGCTGGGGTGATCCAGTTTTGGCAGTTGTGGTGGCCAGATTTGGGTTGTGAGACCTTCTGGGTGGGTTATCTCTCTGTTGTGCGAGCTGCTGCCTTTTCCCTGGCAGCAGCTGCTGCCTGCACTGCTGTGGTAGGACCAGCTGCATCCCAGCTGTGTCCATTGGGTTTAGGAGGAAGCGTTTAGCTGTTCAGGCAGTGTTTGCTGCAGAAATCTCTTTTGGAGAATGTTAGCTGTGGATGAGAATCAGCTCATCTTTTATGGCTTGGACTGTGCTCCTCTTGGCATTTGCACCAAATGCAGTGTGTCTGGCCATGGTGTATAACAAGAGAAGCTTTGTAGTCAGTTTGTAAAGTAACCTGGAAGGGAAGGTAAGTTGAAAAGACTGAAGATGGATTAGCATAAAGCACCCAGAGTTCTCTAGACTAGCTGAAAGTGTTTGCTGCTGGTGTTTGGGTTGATTCAGTTGGTGGTGAGTAACATAAAGGCATGCACAGTGAATAATTAGGAACATGAGGTCAGAGTAGAGCATGAGAATATTCTGCTTTCAGAAACCCAAAAGAGGTCCTGAGGTTTGTGCCAAAGCTTTTTAATCATAACATGGCAAGTACCAATAACAACATCTAAGAATAAGTGCTCGCAAAGGGCAGGCAGCATAGGTAGTTTTGGAAATCAGTAAATAAAACAGTTGCAATCAAAAATAATTAATCTTCTAATGTTGATTTCATTTGCTTTCTCTGTCTCAAAGATACCTTTTTTTTTTTTCCCCCGAAGGAACAGCTAAACATGTTGGCACAGGTATTTCAAATGTTTCTCTCTGATATTTTTGGATGTTACAAAGCAATTCCATGTCAAGATTATGCAAAGATGTATGTGGCCTTTGAAGTCACAGGAAAGAGCTGTAAAATTTGGTCCCAAGTGTCCTGCTTAAATCATGTCCTTTCTGACATCCTATGCAGTATTCCCTGAGAGCTTTTAAGAGCAGATGCATAATAATAGCTGCATAATTGTTTCTTTTTCATTGCTTGTTCAGTTCCACTTTTATAGTGTTACTCTCAGTGTGTTCTTTTAGGTCAGGATGAGTTCATTTCCTAAAGAAAAAAACTGATCAGCTGACATAAATTGCAGTTCTGAGCATCAGTTAACTCAACACTGACCCTGGACTCTGCTCTTCCAGTTCAGTTCCTGTAGCTTTCTCATCATTGAATACCAGAGGCTGAGTGAAGCTGGAAGGAGGAATTTAGCACAGAAGCAAGCCAGACTGGTAAATCATCTATTAGTTCTGCTGTTTGGAAACTGAGGCAGCAGTCAAATTTCATTTTCTGCTTCATGCTGCAAGTATCAGTCGGTGCATTAATGATGTTTAAGGACAGGTCAGCAAGACAGCCTATCTTGAGTCTTTTCAGTGTTTGGGGATGCTGCATTTCCCCATTGCTTACCTTTGTTTAAAAAAAAACTAAAACAGAATATAAAGCATAGCCTAAAGGAAAATACAAACGTGTGAACCAGGTCTCTGAAGGAAGAATAGCTCAGCAGACCACTGTATTCCACCTGTAATTGAAAGCAAGGCTTCAGCAGACAGGGCTAGGTAGAACTTTGCTAGGGAAAAAGGATAAAAAGGAGCATTTTTGCCTAGAGCTGTAAGTGGTTCAGGTAAGCAGCAACAAATCCCATCTTCTCTATCTGAAAATGCTTGCTCTTCCCAGAAGTGTCTCTCCTAAGCAGTGGCTGGTATACCAGATGATCTTCTGCTAAGTCCTTTGAAGTTAATTATGTGAATTTAGCCTCTAGAAGGCATTAGCTTCCATGTACCCTTAACCACTTGGTGACTGCAGACATCCTGAGGAGAATGTGTCTTGCATGTTCTGTTGTTTATTAAAATCTTCCTTATAGTGGTGTTGAAATAGAATGATTTTATAGAGAGTAAGTATGTTAAAAATGTCATTCCTGGAATCATCAGCAGACGTGTGATATTATATGAGCAAATTTATACTAATTGGAAAGAGTTTTACTTGCTGTGATCTGAGATGGAGTGTCCATCTGTAGCCTTCAAGAATTTGGGGACTTGTTCACATCTGATCAAAATAACACTGTAGCCTTTTAAAGAGTTAGTTAAAAACACATTTGCAATCTAACCTTTCCTTTTTATTTAATGTGGTAAGAGATCAGGTAGGTTCTTAACCTCTTGTTTTACATGTTTATATTCTCTTCCAATATTGCACTGGCAGTTTTATGAGCCAAGGCCAAAATACTCTCTCTGCTTGCTAAACTTGAGCAATCAGGAGGGAACAGATGATGAAAAACTAACAGTGTTTTACTCATCTACCACTCATTTTTCTTCACAGACTTGTAGAGAGTAGATATTAACAAAGACAGTAATAAAACGCACTGTGAGGCCTCATAAATCAATGTGTGCTGGTGGGGTCAGGAACAAATATTGGAAAGGTTAGAACATGTAGAAAACTGTGTTCCCGTGTTGTGACGCTCAAAGCAAGGCTGGGAGTTTTTCATTTGCTGATTTGAAAGCAATTAGGAGGAGGCATTTCTGTGGCTGCCCAGAAAGCTTTGTGCTGGCTGGGCGTGTGGTCAGCTCTTTTTTTTAGTGGCTACAGGTCAGGTAACACGCTGAAAAAGAAGTCCTGGGTGAATCAGAGCTTTCATATTGCTCTGCTAGCGACAGAGGTTTTTAAAGGTGTTTCAGAACCCAGGGGATCCAAGCTGTTTGGTCACCTGCAGCAGGACAAGACTGCGCTGTTGAATGCATCTGCAAGTCTACGTTGACAAGATAATTGAGGTTTCCTGAAGAGAGAAGTCCTGGCCAGAGAGAAACTTCAGCGTTGGGAACTCTCAGCTCAGGTTTTGGTATAACAGTGATGTGCTATTGATGCTTTCTTAGTTGTTTGTTAATGTTCTCTCACCCTTCAGGCTGGCAAGTTTCTTCCAGTTTGCAGCTGATGAAGGAGATGTGTCACTTCATCGTGTTCCTTCTGAAAGCTGCTTATACTGAGACAAATGCAGAGACAACACTGTGTCCTCCTCTGCTACTGCCAGAGAATAGTCTCCTGTGTCAGCAGGATTGATTTAATATTAAAACCTAGGGAACTGAATGGGCCATGGAAAGGTGACTGTTTCCCCAAATTAACTTAGTGGTTTGTGTTTTGCTTGGACAGATAGTAAGAAGTTTCCAAAGAAAAGAGGTTGATTCAGTTGGAAAACGGTTTAATGTAGGTCTTTGGAATCACTTGATAAAGCTGAGTCAGTTAGGTTATCAAATAGAAGCCAGAAACCTAGCAAGAGCTCGAAGTCATCATAGATGTTCAGTTATTTTACTGATGAATTTAGTCACATAGGATGCCTAACAAAAGCTGTACAAATTAACTGTCTTTTGGAAGAGCTTGCATGTACTGCGAAGAAAGTATTAATAAAATTAATTTACTGTAGAATTTCCTGTAGTGGTGCCTCAGTACTACACATCTGTCAAGTTTAAATGACATTTGGGGGCTGATAACATCTAGGTAGGGACAGTATTATGCCCTTAGGACAGATTAGTAATTTCATTTGTAATCACGCAGACTATAATTACTATATTTGCCTCTGATTAAAAAAACAGGTCAGAAAAGTAATGAATTGTTCTCCTTATGGGATGGTGGGGGGGAACTTCACACAGTAAGAACACTTCAAAATATATACAGTCTGCAGGTTCCCCAATTTTCCATCTTCTTGCTTGCTCAGTTGGTAGGTCTGTGTGGCTTGTTTCATGTGGGCAGAGAGCTGCTGCCTGCTGAGAGCAGAATGCAGGGTAGGGTTTGGGTACATGCCTTTGTGATCTCTGTGGTGAGTGCTAGGTTCTGGCCAGCCTCTGATTTAGGGAGAAAGAGGACTTTTGTGTGTCGCACGTTGCAGGGCAGGAGTACCTGTAGGTACTGAACTAGGAGGATCAGAGCAGGAGGAAGTTGTACTTCTGGCATTTGTGAGCACTTCAGGAGAGTATGAGAGCCAGCCAGGGGCAGTTTCCATGAGCTGAGCCTGCAGGCAGGCTGCTCTCAGCTAAAAGGATGGATCAGCCTCAGGGAAGGCTTCTTGGACGGGAGCTGGGTAACCATTATTATGGATGAAAGCAGGAAGCCTATGAAGTCTGTATTAGACTAGTATGTGTCTGGAGCCCTCTATGTTAGGATAGCAGAGAATCAGGATCCTCCTTACTAAATTATCTCTGTATTTATTTTCACAGTGCCCTTTACAGCTGAGGAGTTTCATTATTTTCGTTTGGGTTTTGTGAACGAATAGGAAGTTGAAAATAGTGTTTTGTGTATGAAGTCCCTGGCTTTGCTGGATCTTTTTCTATGTCTGGCATAGTTTCATAGTCATCTGTTTTTTTTGAAAGATGGGTTTATTTGTCAAAGATGAAGAGAGAGCAGGTTAGTATATGAGCATTTGGTCAGCTTTTTCCTTAAAGAAGCTGGGAAGACAAGAGAATGGTGCTGGAAAAGAAAACTCTTAGCAGGGAAGGAAAGTTATCACTTTTGACAGAGCAGTTCTGAGAATTATTGGATTGTTTTCAGCTGTTGATCTCAGTGTTTATTTTCAATCCCTTTTTTTTAATGAAGGAGGAGCCAGTGTTCCCCAGTACTTTAGTCAGCAGCATGTCCCTTGGCAAGTGTTGTGTCTAGAGCCCTGGGATTCAGGCTGACCAACCACTTGGCTCTCCTCACGGGGGCTGAGCAGGGAATGCTTTCTGCTGAGGCTGGAGCGAGACGTGAGTTCATATTTCCAGCCTGCAGAGATGGTTCAGATGCTGATTCTGCTATCACATCTGTTTGTGTATCCCATAAATGTGTCGAGAGGGCCCATCCTGCATGGAAGAGGGTTCAAGTGTCTCTAAAAAAATCATCCTTCTTTTTAAAGACTAGAAAAAGCTAGAATGAAGTTTCAGTATCTTTGCTTTTCCCATAAAATATTAATGAAGCAGGGATGTGATCTTCGGAGATGAGGGGTTTTTTACCAGTAAGCTCAGTCAGTAAGGAAAGACAATAAAAATATCCTCCCTCAGCTTCCGTGTTCAGAAGACGAGGTGAACTTGTGGCTGTTCATTATCCGAGCTGTCCTGGTTGCTTGCTCTCAGAATGACTGTGCCACTGAGCCCAGCTGTGCATCTCAAATACTTTGTCAGTTGCTACCGTGCTTCTGGAAAGGCCTGGTAGTCTGCCTTTGCTTCCCGAAACACACTGGAATCTAATGAAAAGCATCATTGTTTTGAAACACTCTGACCTGCTGCCAAAAGAGCTACTGTTGTGTAATCCTTAATAGCAGGTTAGAGTGGCAGTTGCTCCTTGGTTTGAAATTGGTATGTGGCAGGATGGCTTCCCAGTTCTCTCTCTGGGGGTGGCATGTCTCATCTTGTTCTTCCCCTTGGGAACTGTGACTCACACGGTGTTTGGCTGTCCTCAGTTGGGAATAGACCCTTGAGCAGGCTGAACATCAGTGGTGCTACTTAGGGGTGACAAGGGAAGGGAAGAGAACTGGCAGTTTCCTTTGAGAATGGGGAGCAAAGATTCTGTCTGTGTTGAGTACCAGGGATTACATTTGTCTATTCTTGCCAGCACATTGTTCTGATGTTAAAAAAAAAAAATTTAAAAAAAAGAAAATTGTCTTGACTTCCCTTTCTGATTTGCAGAACTCAGTGTGTATACTTCCTTTACTTGCATGCTGACATTTCTGCCTTTTGTAATCTTCATGTTAGCCTACAGCTTGGCTGGCACTCTGTCAGGCTTCACCTCTGTAGCAAAGATAGTGTTTACAGGTATCATTCAAACACTGAATTCCTGTTGTAGTGGGCATTGGCACGCACAAGTTTACTGCCCAATTTTTCAGCTAAAGCAAATATATGCAAACTCTGATAAATATTTTAAAATAAATATACCAGAAATAATTTCTATAGGGTGAATTGTATTGTAGCAGAGGAATCAAATTAATCTCTAGTTTTTAATCTTCCAAGACCCTAGGCAACTAGAGCAATTGCTTATGGGAAAAACAGTGTGAGTATAGTATTTAAACTATGTTAAGTGTTTCTTGCTGCAATTTAACAGCTGGAAGCAAAAGGCAGTAAGAACATCTTGGTAGGCAGGTCCATGCTTGCCTTTGGCAGGTGCTCAGTTGGACAGCAGTTTGGGAACCTCCATGGCAGAGGTTGCTGCAGGCTGCTGAAGGCCGTTTCCCAAGGAGGAGAGTTTCCCAGGGCCATCAGGGTGCAGAGTTTATATTGGTGTTGGCTCAAAAGAGCCTTTATTTATCCATTCGCCTTCTGTCCATCTGAAACTACTCTCTGGAGGTTTCTTTAGAACTGGTTGTGCCTCAGCCTTGTATCCACTGAGGCACTGGGGTATAAGGTGAGGAAGAGTCTCCTGAGGCATGATACTCAGTTTGACTGACCTGCTGTACAGCTCAGACCGTTTGACTTTCCTGCATTAATTCCTGACTCTGTGGAAAAAAAAAGGCTGATTGAAACACCCACACACTTCATTTAGAACTCTCTGATGATGGAAAAAGTATTTCAGAAATTTGTTGTTTCATAGCTAACTCTCCTCTCTGTTAATATGTTTTATGTTGGTTGATTTATTTAACTTCCAGTTACGAGGTCTTGTTCTGTCATTGGTAGACTGAGAGCCTTCCACAGTCAGGCTGCTTGCCTGTGTGCAAATGCTTCTAGACTGTTTTCAAATCACCTGCAGAGCTACTCTCTGTACATGGGCAGCCTTCCACTCCAGCCTTACTCTCTCTCACAGCTTTATTCCTTTCTCAGTATAATCTGAATGGGGACAGCCGGCTGAAGACAGTTTTCCAGCAGAGTTTGTGTCAGTGACAGAGAGAGACATGGAGTCCTGCTTGGTAGTCTTGTACATCCAGGGATCATCTGACCTGCAGCTGCAGCATTTCTTTGAGAGCTCATGTTTGCTAATTCTGTTGTGCTTCTGGATCAAGTCTCACACTCCTTAAGAAGGACTCCTGGTCTTCTATTTTTTTCTACTGCTGGGAGAACAGGATGCACTAGAGTTAGACAAGTGGAGAAATAGCATTGCCCCTAACAAACTCTTTGTGTAAGAAGCAGTGAATTGGAAATAACTAAAATTATAATTCTGGAAGAGATAGTGAGAAGTACGAGCTATATAGAATGTAGAAAATATGCTTATTGGCTCACTGGAGGGTGGATTTCCTGTTTCAAGGCATTAAACTCATTTGCAGATGGATGAGGAGAATGGATGGTCTCATGGTACTCAGAAAGGGTCAGATTTGAGGTTTGCCTCTCAGAGTTGCACTGCAGATTTCATAATTTTCCAAATTCTATTCCATCCATATCATTGATGATAATTAAATAATGCTTAAAATATTTTAATGAACTAGTGCTGCTTGGAGTTCCTGAAAGGATAGAACTCCTTGGATAGAAATGGATGGACAGAAGAAACTTCAAATTAATATATTTCTGGGTTTTAGTGTGTCTAGTGCATTTGGATCCTGGAGTATTCCTGGAGCTCTAGGAACTGCGCAGCCACTCTGTGGGCATGGTTGTCAGTAGAAATATTCTGATTTTAAAAAAATCCATGTAAAATAAACAGGGTTTTGTTAAATATATTTTACAATGTATTTGATACACAGACGTTGCTTTAGTATCTGGCTTTAAAACAGAGATAAAATTCAGCCGGAAATTATATCAAATCCCATAATAAATGGGATGAGTAGAATTCTCCTTTCTTACATCTTACCCATTCAGAAATAGTCCATGAGTTATCATTGTCTATCAGTCAGACCATAGTCAATTGAACATATGACTAGGAATGGTTTACCAGTTTCACTAAAAGCATGCTCGTGAAAAAGCAGCTTCACACAGCACTGTTGTGTTGTTCAAAAGTAACTGCTACCCTCTTCCTGTAGGAAGAGTCAGAGCCAGTGTCAGAGATTTCAGGCTTGGAGCTAGGAGGTTTAGTATGATTGATCCATGGAGTAAGGAGGGTGTTATCAATCTAATGTAATCCAGTAGGTCTTTAGATACCACAAGTGGCACCTGTAAGCTCACTACACATGTCTGTGGTTAACCTTAACAGGTTCTTAACAGCAGCTCTCTACCTCTTTAATATCCTGTAATCAGTATACAGAATTATCCTGCTTAAAGCCAACCTCAATTACCATGAGGTGAGAGTATGCTTTGAAGTGTCTCTTGGAAGTAATTTAATATTCTAATATGAAGGATGTGTTTTGCCCATCGTGCCATAATGAATTTGGAGCCTTGTGGTCAGATAGACAACTGCACAGAAGTGGAAGATCTTCAAGTGAAGATTTTAACTTTAGGCACAAGGAGGAGAGGAAAAAAAAAAGTCAGTTTTCTGGTTTAGATAATTTACAAGCATCACTGCTTATCTCTCAAGTCATGGACATAGTAATTTTCCAAAAACATCTCTAATTAAAAACACCTTTTGAAAACAGTTTGCCTTTGGCCATCAAGCAGAAGTGTTGGCAGTAAAAGACAAGAGTGGTTTGAATTGTCATCCCAGGGCTGTGGGGGAGAGGGAAGGAGCTGTGTGAACTAACAGAGCTAGTGTTAGGGCTGCAATTCATAATAAAATCAGAGCATTTGGCATCCATGCAATCCCTGTGTCCTGGAGCCCATCAGAAGCCTCCTGCTCTGTGGCTTCTGTCACGAAGAAGTACAGGCTGACCTCTCTGTGTCTGCCAGTTGATGCTAAGTATTGAAATTTGAATTTGTGTAAAAGTATGCAGTATATCTGTGATTCATCCTGACAGCACTAGGAACTCTGACTTTTAGCGCAGGGACTGAGGAATTAGTCCTTCTACATTTGATTCCCACTTGCTCTGTGTTATTACCTTCTCTGTGCCTTGCTATCCTTAGCTGACAAAATGGGGACAGCACTTTTGCTGGCCCTAAATGTATTATGTGAACGGGAGCTGGTGAAGTGCTTTGGGATTGCAGGTGAGAATGGCACTTCTGGTGAGGCCAGGAGCCTGCCCAGCCCCTGCCCACACAGTGGCACTGGGAGGTGCCATTGAGGGGGGTGACACAGTCCTGGCCACTTTTCGCTGTCCATCCCAGAGGATCAGGAAGTATGATGCTAACCTGAGTGGACTTCACCTCCTCCAGTACTTGCTGTCCCAAGTGTCTAGCCTGAACAAGGTGCAAGCTACTTCTGCCCTCAGTGGAGGGAGTGGAATGCTCCTAGAAAGTGAGTCACTTGCTTTTCCTAACCACCCTTACATGGACAGTCCTCTAAGCTGCAGAAAAGATCGCTTTTCCCCTCCCCTGCCCTGTTTGTGAGGCTGTGTCATAACCCAGACCAGGAATTTGACATGAGTCATGAACAAGCCAACCCCGTTCCTGCTCCCTTTACTTTTTCCAGTCCTCAGGATTTTAGGATGGTCCTCTCCTCCCTTACTGAGACCCCACAAAGCACTTGGAGATGGAGCAGTGCTGCAGCAGGGATCCAGGAGCTGCTCAGGCTTGGCAAGGGCGTCACAAGGCTCGTCTGTACTCCCACAGCCTCCGACTAGACACAAAGCTCCTAAGAGAACGTTGGGTGTGATGATTTTCTCTCTATTCCCTTTCCACTGTGCACGTACGTGTGTGGGCTGTGCTGCCAAGGTATTAATGATTCTTGAAGCAGAACATGTGAGAAGAGGCAGATGTAGTGCACGGTGAGTCAGTGTGCGTACGCTACAACCTTGGCTTTAGTTAGGGAGGCTTTTGTTTTCTGCTCTATAAGCTCTCTTTCAGGAGAATATCCTGGAAATAGTGGGATTGTCACCAGAGTTTTGTTCATCTCTGCGTTTGAGCGTGTATGCCTCTGCTTTGGCATTGCATCATCAAAGTGCCAAGATGAACTCAGAAAAAAGAGAGGCTGTCAGTGCATTTAGCATGAACATGTCAGATATTACCAGGTGCAGAAATTTCTGACTATTTGCTGCCCAAAAAAGATTTTAAAAGTAATAGTATAACTCGAAGGAAAATGCATATTTAATTTTATGAGTATTTGAAAAAATGCGCTTATGGATAATACATTAAATCATCTAAAATCTGACAAATGGACTTAATTCAAAATATATGCTAAAAATCTCAAGTTCCTTTGGACCAAAGCATATGTGCTGGGCAACAACTCTGTATCAAAGCTTTGCAGCTGAGATTTAAATACCTTTTCAAAAGGAATCCTGTACCATAAATGCTATCAGATGCTTAATTAAGGCAGCACAAGCAAGGAGCATGTTTGCAATAAATTATGGGGATGTGTTCTGACATGCTTTATCTATGTAAAGATTTCTATTTTTAAGTGAAGCTATTTACAGATTATTGATTTCAAAAATAGATTTGTAACTAAAGAAAGATGCATCGTATTTCAGTTGCTTGGAGTTGAGAATCCTGGCCGGCTGTCTGCCTGCTCTCTTAGATGTTTTTTCTGGTGGCTTACAAGTGTGTGGAGTGATTCTGCCCTTCTTATTTTTCTCCCTCTATTTGGAAGAGGGAATTTGTATCCAGGGACCAGGTTCCAGGTTTCTTACCCACCCAAGCAGGCTGATTTTTATGCCTTTGAAGCATAGAATAATTTCGGTGAAGTCCGTGAGGCTTTTTGCATGAGTAAGACTTTCGGGTGGTGAAGATCCCTCACAATATATTTTGTCAGTTGTCACTGTTTTATTTCAGGGCAGCAAGCTGTTGTCACAGTGTGAGTGGAGCCTGCTAAGCTGTAAGCCTGCCTTTGAGTATGTGTAATACAAACCTTTATTATAATTTTTTGCTACTTAATGCTGTGTTAACATTAGAAGAAATATTTTAATAAATCAGGGCAAAGCCTGAAGGTAGAGGTAATATTTTTTGTTAGAGGAACTGTTAGAATTTGAAAACTCATGCAAGCTTGTGTACCCAAGAGCCTGTCTATTTTTTCCAGCCATACCAGTTGGTCTAATAAAAGATACTGCCTCTGTCTACAAACCTTGTCCTGCCAGCAAACTCTGTTGATTGCATCTACAGCAAAATACTGCTGGATTATTGAAATAATTCAGGCCTTCTTTGCTCAGTTATGGAAACTCAGATTTTTTTGTGGTTTCCTCAAGTCTCAGCTTTTTGAATCCCAACACACACAAAATGATGCTGTCTGGTTTCTCATACTGTAGAGGAAGGTTTCATCACATAGGAGTTCAAACTGCTTCACTGATTCCTTATTTTAGAATGGATATTATAAAGGTAGCCTGCTAAAATTCTTCTGTCATCTGGATTTTAGGGTATTTCATAGGATACTGTCAGTATATACTGTCAGCTGTCTGGCATGGGTGACCTCTAGAAGCAGTCCTAGCTTAGTACCTGTGTCAGCATGTGATGTGGTGTTGTGGTGATGGGAAGCAGAAGAAATGGGAAGAGGCTGGCAGAACACGATGTCTCTGGTGTAGTCTGTGGGTGTAAATCTTTGAATCTTGCTGTGTGTCTGGCTGGGTAAGCAGAGTGGTGTACCCCTTCTAAATAACAGGAAGCTTGGATGTGGACTTGTTTGGAAGACCTAGACCCAGAGCTGTCTAACAATCCTAAGGCCAGCCATGCAACAGTTTTTTCAGAGCTGTTTAATGTGCCTTTTAGAGACTTTCAATGAGTATGTCTCTCAAATCTGAACCTGGAACTCTAGGCTAGTAGCTTTAAAATAGACAAAGGTGGTGATGATCTGGACCATCTTGAAATGTCGATGGGGTAAATGCTTTTCCACCCTCTGAGAGCACAAGCCCTTTCTGTAGTTTGCTGTCTCAGGGTGTTACCAGATCACTCCCTCTGCTGCATGTCTTGGCTGAGTCTGTGACCCTTGCAGGGTCACTGCTCCTCTCCTGAGCAGCCCTTGCTGTCCCTGAGGAGCCTTGCTGCAGGCAGTGCCCTGCCTTCCCAGTGAAATGGGAACAGGTCGGTGCTTCAGGGGCGTTGAGTTCTGTGTCCTGTGCTGCCTTCTGTCTGCCTTTGGGCACGGCTTAAATAGATAGCTGGTAATTACTTGTAAAGCCCTTGGTGGCTGTGGCTGGGGCTATTTTGGAAGCTGATTCTCCCTGCATGCCCTGTTGTGGAAGTTGTGGCTGGCTGGAATGGCCCATCACCCTCTCGCTGTGGTGACCTCCTCTCCTGGGCGTGTTGCAGGGAATTCAGGGGGAGAGCTCTCAGCAATGGCATGTGGTCTCTTGGGCTGCCTGCCAGGGCCTGAATTTGGTGACCTTTAGGATGTGGCAGAAGATGCATTTGTAAACCTTGGTTATAGTAACTGGGAGACAAGCAGAGAATGCTGGAGGAGGAGGAACGTATTTTTCACAGACAAGCTGTTTGCTCTCTGTTTGATGTTTATGACCAGTAGCTAGTAGGTAAATATACTAAGAGTTGCTGTGACAATTGGAACTGTTGCTCTTTAATAGAATTTAAAATGAAAAAATTACACAGATTCCCTCGAGGAGTATGCGTGTGACACTTGAGAGCACTGTGACTTCCAGCGCTAGTTTGAACACTTGCTCTGCTCTCTACTTTGCTGGAATCATTAAATTTCCTTCTGTAAAATGAATGCAGTCATATTTTAGAGGTGTCCAGATGTAGTTGCTATATCATTACCCATGTAGTTTGTGGATGGTTTTGTATCTTTTAAGAAGAGCAAACAAGCCAAGGCCTGCAGTCGAGCAGTAGTGTGGGTTACACAAGAATGTGGTTTCATGTAATACCTAATTTGGTATCACTGTGGGTTGTGTCTCCCACCCTGTTCTCCACACCAGGTCTAATGGCAGCGTTGAGCTGGGTTCAGTTGACCAGTGGGGACTACTCAGCCCTTCCTCACCTTTGGTCAGTTGATTTTGACAGGTGAAGACTTAGACTGGTGAGCTGAACTGACCCACCATGGGGCTGCCTCATAACCCCAGCTGGTGCCAGGGAATGCAGCAGCATGTGTCTGGCTGGAGGAGAAGGCAAGCAGGATTGCCCTAGTGTGCAAACATCAAAATTGGGAAAGGTGCCCCTCTTTCCTCACAGCAGGCTGTCCTGATGAGAAGGACTGTCTGTGGATGGTTGGGACAGCCAGCACTTGAGAAGGGTGCTCATGTTTGTGAAGATCTGCTGGTGAACATTTGCATTGCTCATGTTACAGGTCTGCAGTGTGTTCTTGCTCTGCCTGAATGTGTCTGACCTGCAGAGGACAAAGGATCATCTTTCTACTTTCCTTCCAATTGTTTCTGCTAATTTAGCATCACTTTGAAGCTTTGTCTTTTGCTTAGAGATCAAATGGCCAGGGACAAGGATCTTTGTTTTCACTCTGTGGTAAAAGTGGCAATGTCAGTCCCAGTGGGGCTTGTACGGTTTACACTGCTGAATTTATCTCATGTATTAAGGGTTTTCTGTCACCTACAGCTAATGTATATTGGTAACTCTAGCACCAAAAAATACCCCTTTTTAGCCATGAAAACAAGGTGTCTGTTTGTAAATGCATTTTCACTGCAGTGGATAGAAATATCTTTGCAACCTTGTAAAACAGCTTTCCCAGCTCTCTGTTTTAACATCTCAAAGAGCAGCATCTTACTTGACCTGCATACTCAGGTCATTCCACAGGGTACTTTGCAAGACTTCCTGAGTGGCACAGGAGTTCCTTCATACCAGGAAACAGACAACTTTCTGGCAAAACAAACCTTGAACTTAAGCAGGCTTTTCTTTTCTGTATCTTTCAGAAATAAGTAAGCATTTGAAGATGACGACCTCATGGAGCGACCGACTCCAGAATGCAGCAGATCTCCCTGCAAACATGGATGGACATGCTCTGAAAAAGTACCGCCGGGAAGCCTATCACCGGTAGGTCGTCCATGAAGCTCCAAAACTAAACATAAACCCCACGTTTCTTGTGGGTTTTTTTGCTTTTAGTAAAACAGGAAGGTTATTCTTACCTTCCTTGTAGAAGTGTTGGTAGAAGAGAGCTTAGAAGAAGGTACTCTGCAATACTGGCCTGCAGGAGTTTGCAAACAGCTGAGTTGAGATGCTTGTACTAGAGTGAGAGAGGATATGCTTCTTACTGCAGTCAAAAGATTAACCAAAGTCAGATTTTGGGTAGAAACTTTCAAGTCAATAAAAATTCAGTGGCAGAGGTTTTATAATAATTATTGCAGTGCACACTGGGAGAGCAGAGCCTTCACAAATATGAATAAGGAGGAAATCAAATGGGGTCAGAAATTGTTTGAGAATTACACCTAGTATGATGAACTGTGTGACAGGAGCATGCAGGAGCACTAGGCAAGGGCCCAGCCTTTTCACTCTTAGGTGTACCTAAAACCGTCTTTGCTGAAAAACAATTACAGTAAGGAAAAAGATAGAGTTCAAAATAAAAGGAATGTTATCATTCCTAGTTTATAGTTTGGGAATCAAAGTGCAGACACTAGGTTGTTTTTACAAGATCACATTGGAGGTTTGGTTGAGCCAAGAATTTAGTCCACAGCTTTCAAGCTCCAAGCATAGAGCATAAAAGATGGATGAAGTCTGTATCCTTATGAGATGTCTGGACTGCTATGGAGTTAAAAACAACAGCATCTAGTAATTGTCAGTATTCTGTTTGTGGGAGGTGTATCTTCAAAGTTTAGCTTGGTTATTTTGAGAAGTCATACAGTGTGATGATCAGAGGATATTCAGCAGAAGGGGAAATGTATGTCTAATGCAGAAACAGAAAAAGAAGTCAAGTTTCTCAACCTCATGCTTAAATGCCACGTTGCATTTGTGATTCACATTGGTGGTATTTCTGGGGAAGTGTTTTCAAAGTGTTAGATATCTTTTGATTCTCCAAATGGAATCTAATTTGAGAAAAATGCCTTAGTGCATCATATGATTGCCCATGTTGTGCAAGTCACAGTGTCCAGGGCTAAGAAATGGATCCTGTGATGCATTTCTGAAGCTTTCCAATTTCCAATGAATATGTTTGAGCAACATATCTTAAGTGGTGGCATTATTTGAATCTCTCTGTCAGCTGGTTTGTCAGATATGGAAGCCTTTAATGAATGTAACTATATATAGCATGCAAGAAGAGAGGGATTTTATACCATTCCCTGTGAAAAAATCTTCACCTTCTTGTGGTCATTGACAGGTTTGTGTCATAAATTTGCTTAAAACTTTAGCTGTGTTACTCCTGATTCAGATTGATGGAAATCAATTCAGAGTAATGCCTATATTTTTTTCTAAGTATTTCCTTAACATTTGTTATGGTTAAGTGCTGACAGTTTGCTAAATGTTGTACAGGATCCAAAGGAAGCTGTGCTTGTCTTTAAGAGCTCATACATTCAAGTCTTCGTCATGTTTACTCTTACTTGTGTAAGAAATCCTCACTTTCAGAAAGAATTTCTTTATGGAAGATGGGAGTGCAGTCGTGTAGAGGAGAGTTTCCCACTGGGAGCTGGGATCTGGTAGCCCAAAATTAGTCTGTGGTAAAGTTTAGATACCTGCCTTTAGCATTTAAAAATGTCTTGTGCAAAATATACCAAGCAGAAATGCTGCTAGCATCTCAGATTTTCATGGAAAGCACAACATTGGAAATACATTAAGGGGAGGCACATTTTTGTTTTGGAATTGCTATCCTCTTTCAAAGGGAGAGAGAGGGAGGGAATGGGAGAGAATGAGAGAACTTGATGCCAAGACTGTAGTATAAATCTGTGCTATTAATGGCTTTGGTATACCAGTTTCATGGGAGTTATTTTGATAATCCAGTATTGTGAGAATCTGAAACAACCTCATTCCAGAGGCAGTGTTGTCAGATTTCTATTTCTGGTACTTTTCATGGTCGTAGTGTTAACAGATGTGATGTTACTTTAAAAAGTGCAAACTTAACGGGATAGAGTATGACTGAAGTTATTTCCCCTTGGTGTTTGATATTATATTTTTTGGTGTTTTAATAATGCTTCAGATGCAGAATACATGTGCTGGTCACTGCCATGAGTTGTAGGATAAAAATTTGTTTCAGTAAGGTCCAGGTATGCTCTGACTCTTGGATATTGCTGAAGCACTGCAAATTTTATGAAAAAAGAAATAGAAAATACAAGGTCTCATTGTCAAGATTATTTTCTTTCTCTTTCTTCTTTTTCTTCTCTTTTTCTTTCAGTCTTTTTTTCTTTCTTTTTTTTCTTACTCCAGCAGCTAAAGGTAGAATCCTTGAAAACATGAATCTAAAATGACTTAGAAACAAAACCAATAAGATAATTGTATTTAAACCTTTTACATTTTTGTTACCTTAAAGCTGGTCAGAGTTATTTTATGGGCCCAATCTGAAAGGCTGGAAGAGCTTGGCAGCTACACCACATTTACAGATGAGCATAATTGGGACGAGCTTTTATTACCTATGTTAAAAGCCTAGTTGAGCTCAGCATCACCCAGCAGTTTTTTCTAAATGCTGCTAGGAATGTTTGGTTATCTGAAGTGTGAAATTTAAAAAACTTGTTTCACTGTTTTTTTCCTTCATGCTTACTTAAATACCAGTGGAGATGCCTAGACGCATCAATTTAACATTCTTGTTCTCATGAAGTACACCAGATTTGATATGCTTGAATTGTAAATGAATTCAGATGAAATAAAAGGAAAAGCATCCAAAAGCAAAATAATTTACCTTAAATATATATATATAAATGTTCTTGTGGCCATTAAACTTCAAAAAAACTTTAAAAAAATTACCTGTGAAGATGCCACTCATAATAGCCATAGTTTACAGTGGTCGTTCTTACTTGGAATGTGTTTTTTCAGGTGCTGCACTTTCAATTGTATCATAATTGATGGATGGATGTTAAACATATAATAATTGTTGGCAGAAATCCCAGTTGAGACTGGTTTAACTGGTGTAGTTAAACCAGTAGTAGCGTATTGACTCAGAATATGATGACTATATCATAATGATATCTGAATGCCGTGGGCAAGCATCTTCATAATCAAATTTTTATAGCTATAGAATCAGAAAAATCTGTTGGGGAGGAGAAGTGGTGGGGTTATATCTTCAGGGAATTTCTGACAGCTTTAATGAAAGGTTTTGGTTAGCTGGTGTTGCTGTCAGACCTTTGTTACACAACACTGCTGGCGCCTGTTGGAGGTGAGGTCTGAAGATGAATTAATATGCAAGCTACATGTTACTCATTCTCTAGCAGAGGTCACTGGTAAGAGGATACTGCATTACTGTGCTGCTGGCAACACAGATTTTAATTCGGAAATAAAATGGGTGTGTAGTCCTTGGGAGGCTTTTCCTTGGTGTGTGTGGTTGTGAGGCCACCTCCCTTGTGTGCTGCTTGTTGACTTTTCCGGGTAGAGGATAATCACTGGCTCATTTGTTCTGGAGGAGTACTGTCATTTAATGTGATTGTAATTAGGCGAGAACTAGGTTGACTCTGAGCCACCAAATTGCCCTAGTGTCTATTTTTTAACTTGGAGTGAGCACTTCTAGGCACCCTCTGGATTATCTCACATAGCTCTTTAGGGTTTAAATAGCAGTCACATCTAGTTAAAGCAAATAATGGAAAAAGTTGATGTTCCATCCACTCTTGTTACTGACAGTTACCAAGATCCAGGAAACAGGTATTTGCACTTATATTTATTTATCTGTGGTTTTGGCTTAACAGAGCAATAAGGCTGAAATGGCCTTTTTGTTAAACATACTGGCTTTGGGATGCTTCTACCATTTTGTATCAGAATAATTTGAGACTTGTCATCCTGAATGTGGGCTTTCTGTTGCTGTTTTAATTGTTGGATTTTTTCCTTGCTCTCTTGTTTACTGGCTAGTGCAGGGCGTATGGCATCATGATTCCTAATCCTAATTCTCCTGCTGACTGCTGATAGAGTATTAAATAAGTTGCTTCACAGTTTTGTACTTCAGTTTGCTTTCAGAGCACCTTATGGTGGTGATATAAGTGATTTTAGCTGTTACTGTACACTGAGATTCTGGATTAAAAATAGTATATACTTGAATAATGACAAAGCAAAAGATTGCCAATTGGTTGTTTTGATTTAATGGATTAAAGATGTACTTTAGCTTGTTCAAATTTGTAGACTCTGGGCTATTCACTGCTAATCTTGTTTCTTCACTTAATTGTTACTGGATCATCAGTGATTGCAAACAGGTGGAAATGTTGTATAAACAAGGCTGTGAGACTTGAAACTGTTCATCTGTTTGGGTGGCTATATTTAAAGTCGCTTCAAAATGATCAGTTCATTGAGGTGGAAAATTAGAACAAATCTTTACCAGTGTGAAAGTGCTCTTTTCATGAAACACATTTGGACAGGCCACGTGTGGAGTTTCCATGTATTGGGTGTCTCTGGAGGCTCTGCTGGCCATGGTCTGTCCCTGTGTGTCTGAGCAGCCTTCTTGGACCTGTGTGGTGACATGTGTGTGACAGAGGGCAGCGTGTGGCTCCCTCTGTTTTGTTTCAGTGTTTTAGACACTGGAGGAGGGAGAGGGAGTGTCAAGTCTGCAGAATGGTTGAGCTTATTAAAAAGCAGACCACTTGCCAAATTAATAACAAAGAAATTACATTGTAAATGTCCCATGATCCTTAGCTTTAATAGTTTCAGGGAGCAGACAAGTGTTATTTTGGGATGGAATCCATATGTGAGCTTCTTGGCACTTTGCTATTGCCTGGGAAGAAAATCCAAACAATGAAAACAGAAATTGCCAAGGCTATCTTTTTGCATCTGATTCCTGCAGAATTTCAGAGGGAAGTGCTCATAGTTGTGTTTCTGGATACAGCCTCATCATGCTTTGAAGTTCCAGTCATTACTGGGTTTTCCAGTTTTATGTCACTATAACTGTTCAAGGACAGTTAGACTTGTGAAATTATGGGGCATAGTGTTGGAAATGTTACTAGAAGTGTCCAGGAGATGTTTATGCCCTTCTTTTGTTTCCCCTGTCTGATACTCTTTCACCTCGATTTGTCAAGCCCAAATACTATCTCTAAATAAGATTACAAATATTCAGAATATTCATATTTGGTTGAAGAAGGAATAAAATATAACTCTGAAAAATCTATAATTAAAAAAGAAAACGAAAATGGTATGATAAAAAAAAAAAATGTATGAAATGGTCAATACCTGCCTGAAGAGGCAGGACTTAGCATAAGAACAATTTTGTGGGTTTTAAAAATTTAAAGCAGTTTCTTTCTTCTCTAAAGCAGCTACCAAAACATCCAGCACCCAAAGATGAGACATTTTGGTGATATGGTAGTATCTTCTTTAGATTGTTCACATGCTTTGTACCAGATAAGTGGGGGAGTTTGCTGCTGCTGGTGGAAGTCACCTGTAACAGCACTGTAATGTCATGCAGTGACACAAGTGCTCCAGCAGACCACATCTAGGGACTAGCTGGTCATACTGAGAACACTGAGTTGTGGTAACACAGGTAACAGGAGGGATGTTTATTTCATTGTTTGCCTTTTTAAAAAGGGCCACGGGGAACTTGGGCGTGGGAGACTATTAAAAGCTAATCCAGTTAGTTCCCATTATTTCTTTTTAACTCTTCCAGCTTATTAAAAAAATGGAAGTTGTCCATAAAGCGAAGATTAACCAAAGATCCTAAACCCTGAGTAAGTGGGAATCTGAGCCTTCTGGCTAGTTAGTCCCTGTTTTGTGGTTGGCTTAAGCCCAACTGTCCACCACAGGCTTTTTTAAACACACATGTTGGTCATGCATAGCCAGCTCCCACTGTATTTGCTGTTCCACTCAGCAGTGTTGCAATTTTCTTTGTATTTATTTAATTTCCAGTGAAACAAACTGCCCAGAAAAATGCTAATTGCTGCAAGGTATTTCTAGACACATTTGGAAAATTATTATGAACTGCTCTGTTCCAGAAACCTTGCCTCACATTGTTCATTTTCATTTCCTCACCATGAGGAATTGTGAGCCATGTGCCAAGTTCCTCCTTAATTATAAAGTTCTGTGCATTTTGTTTATTTTGTTGGTCAAACTACAAGACTATTATACATGCAAATTACATTCAGGGCACACAATTCTTTAGAGATTTTGCACAAATAAAATAAAACCATTTCTCCCTATCTGCGTTTGCTCCTCTCCAGTGTTACTTGAGAAGAGTTGGGATTTAGGTTCCTACTGCAGAATTGATTGACAAGAACAGTAACAAAACCAAGATCAGTTCTCTTGCAAAAATATAAAGGACTATGAATCGCAGAGTTGTGGCTCTCAGGGCTGTGTGACTCCCCTGTTGCATGCTCAGCAGTTCCTTCTTCCTTACAGTACAACACATTTTTCTCTTACCCAGCACAATCTGTAGAGCTCAAAAAGAAAATAAATACTGTCATTATTGAGAGCCTTCTGCTGTGGCCAAGCTGCAGGGTTTAATCTTTGAGGAAGAACTCATTAGAGAGGAAATGTGCTTTGAAGTTTCCCTAAAACAGCTCCTCAAGTCTGTTTTTCCAAAGGTGGGGATCTGTGCCAGGCTAAGCCACCCCAAGTCAAGGTACTGGTCCCCCAATCCCAGCTGTGCTCAGGGAGCCCATGGAGCTGGAATATTGTCCCTCAACTGCCTCCACCACATGCTCCACTCCTTGTGTCACTGCAGCCACAACTGCACAGCGAGCCCAAAACACAGGAGACTCGCAGGGATATTCCTCAGAGCAAAAATGTAAAGCTTGGGTTTTCATCAGGAGGAAAGGATGAAGGCAAGAGAATGGCAGTGTCCTGTTTAGGGAGATGCTCTGGGTGCAGACAGGTGTGGAGCTGGGTTTAAGCAATACTGACCTCTGCTTCAGCACAAGGAATGCAAAGGGTGTTCTCATGCTGTGCTTACGGTTTGTTTTGTCTTACTGCCCAGTGCTGTTAAGTTTTTAGATCAGCTTAAAATTTAACTCCAGTGCTTCCAGTTAAAGTGACTATTTTCTTAATGGAAAAAACCAAATTCAGGGGAAGGGAGAGTGTGATTTCTTCTGATTCTGGCACGTGGAGAAATTATTCTACATTAAAACTTCTTTGCCTAAAAATTTTAGATCATTTTAGTTTTCCTGTTATTCTGACATTATTTCTACTGTTTGTAATCCAGAAGCTTCTTTGATTTCTGTTCTTCTGGATGAGCTGTAAAAAACTTTCATTCTTTCCTTTCATGACCAGAGGATCTTTTTCCTCAGGTGGCTGAGGTTCTTAGGGCCCTCAGATTGCTCTTGCTTTATAGTCATGACAAACAACTCTTGTTATTCCTCTGAAGCATTTGTTCTGAGGAGGTGTTACCTTTTGTAGCCAATAGACACAATGTCAGGTTGAATGGGGTTTGGAGAAACCTGATTTGGTGGCAGGTGCCCCTGCCCATGGCAGGGGCTTGGATTGTCATGATCTTTAAGGTCCCTTCTGACCCCAAACTCTTCTGTGATCCTCTGATTTGGTTGGTATTCCTGTAGTCAGGCTGAGTGTACCTTCAATTAGAATTTATCAACAGCTTTGAAATGGGCCAAGTCTGCAGCTTCTGAGAAGCACCTGTCTCTTCCCAGAAATTGGAAACTGTTGTAGAGATTTAATCTCAGCTTTTAATTTTAGTTTCTAGGACACTGCAGATATTACTACTTCGAGTAAAACTCCGAATTAAGCCAGTCAGTTCCTGGGAGTAAATATTTGTAAGTAACTACTTACTCCCTTGCGCTTAGGGAAGCACTGTTCGTGGGAGATTTCTTTATCAGGATTTAAAATTGAGGTCCTGAGTGCCTACAAAATAAACCAATATATATCTGGGCCTTCACAAGAGAAGTGAAATTGGTCCTTTTTTTTTTTTTTTT
>VWZU01002026.1:3645320-3706553 GCA_013397095.1 Sterrhoptilus dennistouni
CCTGCGGGCGCTCAGCCCCGCACATCTCCATCCCCGGCCCCGAGCCGCGCCTCCGCCCGGCAGCGCTGCCCATCCCGCCTCCCGAGAGGATAATTGCTGCGCTCAGGGCACGGCGTTTAGTAAATATTTGGAGAATTTTCATGCGCTGAAATCAGAGTCCAAATAAAGGCTCTACGGCTTTTCTCATACTGGAGAATTTTGTCGTGGCATCGCAGCTGGAGCAGTGCGTGGGATTTCGGTCTGAGATGGGTGTTGAAAAGCTCAGCTTCCCTCATTTTTAGAGTTCAGATAAGCCAGTGGAAAGAAGTCCTGTTGAATTATAGATCTGGATTTATGCTTTAGAGTTCTGGGGAAACATAAGCAGCTTAGTTACTGTCATAGTCGGAATGGGAAGCAAGGATAGCTTTTGTTGTATCCTCTGACCTATTTCTTTACCATGTTATTTACTTGAACTAAATTGGATATCGTGTATTAATGTTGTCATCCAAAAGGGCCGGAAGTATTCTGCTTAGAGTCTCTTTGTAATAGGCATTAATGGTAAAAGTCAGATTTACAAAATAGCAGCTGGCAAGTTTCAGAGGAGTTACAAATAAAAATTTTCACAATAGAAATGGCATATCATGTGTATGAAAATTTTTCTCAGTTGCTCTTTTCCAGAGCTTTATGAAATGTTTTTAACAGTATTGGTGAAAATGTGTAAATGGATCTGTTTGGGTTTGCTTTGAATTTACAGATAGATATAGTTCCAAAAAGGAGACAAATGCTGTGAATTTATTCACTGAAACATTATTTGATTTTCCTTCTTACTTCTTGCTAATAATTTGTTTTAATCAGGCGAATTATATTGCTTTGCATCTGCTGTTTCCAGTTTCATATCCTTTGAGGTCTGAATTCTGCTTCAGGAGATTTTGCACTTCTATTCTTAGGAATTTTTGCAGGTCACATGGAAGGCCGTGTGTGTGTGTGTGCATGCATGTGTGTATGTCTTTGGACAGCATACCAATAATTAGAATAACTCCACAAAGCCATGGCTTTGCTTCAGGAGACCTCACAAAAAGTGAGACTTGACTCTGCTTTCAGGTATATTTGCTGATTTTGACCTATGTAAGCCAGACATCTTGACAGTGGCAGAATGTGTTTGTTCTAAAACGTGAGTATTTTGAAAATGCTTGTACCTGTGGTGATGTTTTTTCCTCTCTTTTCAGGGTCTTTGTAAACAGAAGTTTAGCCATGGAAAAGATAAAGTGCTTTGGTTTTGATATGGACTATACACTTGCTGGTGAGTATCTTCTTAAATTTTTTGAACACTGACTTAGTTTGGAATACTGTTTCTTGCTGAGCAAAAAACAGCAAAAAGCCGATTGAGCTACTCTACTTAACAGGTGCTTCTTATGTTAGTAAATGTATCTTTCCCTATTCATTGCATTTTCATTTTAGGCATTTCCCTTAAATTTGTTTTCTGCGAGCTGTATTTGGTCACAAGCCATGTTACTGTGGCACAGTTTCAAGTGATCACGGGTGTCGAGAAAACCAAAGCTTAATAATTCTGCTTCCTTAGATGCCACTGTATTTTGACAGTGCCCCTTGTGCATGCTTGGTTTTGAATAACAAGATTATTTCTTTCATCCTTGGTGCATATAGCAAGCTACACCTTTGGCCAACAGATTCTCCTGTGTCCTGGGAGAATAATTTTTGAATAGGTTTTCCCCTTTCCCCTTCCTGTGTTAGCCACATCAGTGACTCATTTTGAGAAGAGGCATGGCAGGGGAGTGCCTTGTGTCAGCTGAACGAGTTGCCCATTCTTTGTGACAGATAAGCTTCGGGAGGTTGCATAAGATCTTTTAGTTTCATAAAATGGTTTGCATGACTTCTCCATCTTTCAGACACTCAACAGGCAAGTTCCCTGAGACTTTTGATGAGAGGAAATAAAGCTACCATTTTCTTCGTAGTCAGACTTCCATGTTATGTATTTTAAGGAAGGAAAAGATTAAAAGCTCACTTCCACTTTCCTAGGTTATAGTATCACACAGGCTATAACTGAGGATGTCATGTACCATTCTGCCTTCTTTCTCATTACCACTTCCAAGGTTATGGATAAAGAGTTCTTATCACCATTAATATTTCAGTTTAGAGTTGTTGTGTATATGAACTGAGAAAATGTGAGGTAGAGTGTCAGGGTCACCTAATAATAGGTTAATGCAGTATGTCAGCTATGGTCATCTGGTTACTGTGTACTGAGAAGGAATGAGAGATGAGTAATGTGGCTGGGGACAGTATGAGGGTCAGAGCTGGGGTCAGAGGCTAAGTGAAGGGCAGGAAGCTTTCCATGGTTCACCTTTCAAGGAGCAGTTTTGGAGACTATGGCAGGTAATTGCAGTTTATATTTAGATCAGTTCCTTGTGTTCTTTTATCTACAAGGAAGTAGTTACATGTGAAAGGTTTGGTTGTTCAACACCTTACTTATACATCTGTTTAAAGTTCTTTCCACTTTTTAAGTCATGAAGTATATTGTTGTTAATCTGTGCTGGATATGACTGCAGGCACGTGCTTTCTGTTTGTGTTTCCCAGCTGTGACAGCCTTATGGCAGTGCTTTTAAGGGGTGCATGAAAAACAGTTGTTCAAGAGTAAATGCTTAAAAAAAAAGAAAATAAAACGTTGTGTGTTTAACTTCAGTAACAGAAAAACAACTTCTGTGGCTTTTGCAAAGTGGCATCACTTCCCAAGGACCAGGTGATGCCAGTGGGGCTGGTGTGGAGCATGAAGTTTGTTGCTAATGTTGACCTGACAGAAGGAGAGCTTCAGCACTGTCCTCACTTCTCTGACTGTTCATTTTACTCAAATGTTCCTTTTTCCTGTAAACACAGAGCAATTGTGTTGTTATCCACAAAATGATGCTTGATTTGATGAAAGGAAAAAATGTGAATGTTTCAAGCATCCTAAAGCAGTACCAGGATTAGACCTGGGGCTTCCAAGGCTGGAAAATCACAGTCCTCCAGTTGAGCAGGCAAAGTCTGTGCATTCAAGGGAGTTGAGTGACAGGATATGAGGCACAGAAAGAAATGGGATGTGGTCTGAGCAGAAAACTGAAAATCTGGACCCCTCTGGGGTAAGCTGCTGTCCTATGACTTCTTCCATGGTACAACAGAGATAATAGTTGCAGATAATTTCATTAGGAGTTGTGAGAATGCAATTAGGTTGGAAAGCATTTTGCAGACGAAAAACATGTTGACTGGTAAGTAGTATTTCCATTTTTTTCCACTCAAACGGGAAATTAACTTTTGAAATTACCTGATTATTTTCTTATGTCTCAGAGTCATCCCTTCCTCTATATGTGGGCTTTTATTTTCTGACCATTATTAGCTATTTATAGTTTTTATACGAGAAAAAAAACTTATCCACTGCAGGGGCTTTAAAGAGTGTAGTGTTATAGAATATAATTACAATTATAATAAATTAATTGGAAATTATAATGAAGAAGTGGGACAAGTGAAGTATTACAGTAATATGCTATAGCTAGTGCATTCATGAGACCCTGTTGTGCTTTCTGATTGGTCATGTTATCCTTTACCCACTTTTTCACATGGACGTGCGGCTTGTCTTGATTAAAAAAAGAAAAAAAAACAATGTAAAAAGCCAGTTTGTGTGTAATTTAACATCTGGAAATGGTATCTGCATACCAGATGGTACATGCTGAGCAGAAGCCTTTTGGAGACCGTTCAAAACACGTAAATAGGCCAAGGAAAAGAGCAGAAGCATCTCCAGTGTCATTAGCTCCTCATCTGGTTTTCTGCATTTGTACTTTCAGACATTGCTAGGCCACTTTTCTGTAAAGCTTTTGAAAATATCCCAAGCACAATCTTCCTATTCAACAACTTAAGGCAGGCAGAGTCATTGACCCTGCCAAAATCTGTATGTGACATCTTCTTCTGTTGTGTACTGTCACATCAGAAATAGACTGATGACAGTTATACATTTGCCATCTCAGAAAAATTATTATTTTGATACACATTGAATTACCTGTCTTGTAAAGAAGTGCTCCTGTCTCGACTCTTTCTTCTTTCCAAATCAATGAACACTGATAGCACCAAAAATCTTCCTTAGGAGGTGGTTCAGTACCAGAAAAGTCAGAATCATTTCATGTATTTTGAACTTAAGAAGCTCAAGACAGTTTTATTCTTGTACCTTATGAATTTAAGGACACAGATCTTCTTACAATAACCATCTTTTCTGTCTAGAATAATCTAATTTTGGTAGGGACATGGCATTTCCATTTTGAAGTCTATAGTAACAGCTACCATGCACACACTGCAGTGATCGTGTTCTACTACCAGCATGTCTGAGAATGTCAGCTTGCCAGCTGAGAGCAGTTTTAGTATCATCATGTTACATTGCACATAAAGTACTATTTCATGTGTTATTTTATAGAGTAGTATTTCTTAGAGTTATTAAATTAAAGATCCATTTAACTCAGAATTTAAAAGAATTCAAGGCTGTCTGATACAGCATTTCTGCAGTGGTTTTGTTCACTTTCAAGCCAAAATCAGGTTAAACTTCGAATTTTTGTAAATAACTCCTGTGTTCCCTGATTGCGCTTCTCTCTTTCTTTGCACAGGGTTGAGAAATACTGCTGATGGTTGGGTTGGGCAAACAAAGTCTTTTTGTGTAGAAGAGCCTGAAAGTTTTAGCTTTTTCTTCTGAGAAATGATGGACCTTAAATAGCTGAGTTTGTAATCACAGTGATTACATCTAGAATTAATTTTGACTGCTAGGCAAATAAAATGAAAGCAGATTGAAATAATTCTCACAAGTTTTAGGTTTCTTGTTTTACCATCAAGGATTATTATTGTATTCTCAAGGGGTGAATAAGATCTCTTACGTGTATGGAAACTCCCAAATCTCCCTAGGTTAATGCTCTGGATACACTAGTATTAGAGGCTCAGAAATCTGTGTTATGTATGAAACTGGCTGTCCTCTTCCTATTCAATCTGTTTGGGAATCACATTCAGTACATAAAATAATGTTTTTTTAAGCTGGGTGTTACTGGGAGGCAAGTAGAAGGAGCAGGAAGAAGGGCAGGGGTTGACTATGGTTTGTGTGTTTAGTTAAATAGTTGCTGTTTAAGGTGTTGCAGCAGTTGACACAAGCAGGAGTCATCAGCTATTTCAGCTCTTGCTGTTAGTGGAGGTTAAGACAAGTTTCTGTGATGTTGTGCAGCCCTTCATTCCCTGCCTCCAACCTTGCTGCCTGCCAGCCTGGGAGTGAGGCCCTGGTGGTTCCCTACGCTTCCCTTGCTCCTTGGGAAGCCACGGCGTTACACCCAGGGCTGAATTTGCTGTCAGGGCAGAACTGAGAATTATTGAACAATTCCTGTTTAAATTAGGGAGATTGAAGGTCCTTTTGTAGTTATTTTTTGTTTGCTAAATAGTAGTTACGTTTATTATCTGAATGAGTCATCTCTGCTTATTTATCCAGCCAGAAGACCAGCAGTCACTAAAAGTTCTGGTCTGCCTGCCTTTTTTCACCAGGACTGTCAAAACTGCCAGTGCTTTGCTGAAGGAAAATATTGCATGCAATCCAAAAGATTCACAGCTTTCTCTGTTTTGTGCTTACTGTAAGTGGAGAAAGTAAAACAAAGTTATGTCAGTGGAGAGTCTTTACTGTGACACTCACCTGAGCCTGAGAAGTTGGTGATACCCATTGGAAATGCAGCAGAGAGAGATTGGTTTCACACAGCATTTTATTTGGCTGCTTCCTACTCAGTGTGAGCTACACTTAATTATTAGATCTGGATTCAAATAATGCAGGAGGCCTTGGCATTAGTGGCTCTTAAATGGGACAGGCTGCACAATGAGGTGATGGGTAGATGTCCCTTGACGGGGACAGGAGCAGAGCTAGAGCAGTGGGGTTCCCAAACTGGCTGTAATTTCACACTGGGCTCTTGGCAGATGGAGAGGGACAGCAAGAATTACAAATTCAATTGTGCTTGAAAAGATTCCTCTGTGACTACTCTTCTCAAAAAGTTACGGCCTTGTTGAAGGTTCTATCTTCTATCTGAAGTAGATAAGAGGTAATATCAGTAGACAGGATGCTTTTGTTTGTAATGCTTTTCCTCTGCTTAATTCATTGCTACTTCTTGTTCTCCAGAAACTGATAATGAAATTATCAATGGCTGCTGAAAATGGTTTCAATAAAAAAAGAGGGGAAATGAGGCTTGAAAAATACTAGTTTTATTGGGTGCAAATGTGATTAATACAACATAATCTGATTGGAATATAGCTTGTATCCTGGAAACATTGCCAGTTTAATGCCAAGGTTTGGTGCACTGCAAAGATTTTATTGCAAGATTGCTTATGCTTTCAGCTTGTAGCCTTTCCCTTCTCATCACGTGGGAAAAGATATGGGAAAGACGGCTTTAGTCTTTCCCAACTCAATCCAAAGTGCAACGTGCATAAACAGGTTTTGCCCTTTCCTCAGGCAGGTGTTCATGTCAAAGCCATCCTAGCAATTTGGAAGAGGAAAATTTTTCACACCCACATCTTATTTTTGAAATGCTTTTCTTTACCTGTTGACTCCAGAAAAGATACACTCAACCAGAAGGTAGAATTGGATTGTTGCTGCCTGTGATCTGGGAGAAAAGGTGACAGCAGAATTGAGAACTTCTTCTTCAGCCCACCTACTATTTTTACTTTAGCTGAGTCTATCAGGTTCCTATGTTTCAGTTTGCACAACTGTGAAATGGGACTTATGAATTTGTACCTTATATGAAAAAAATTCTGGATTGCACAAATGAAAAACAAATTATAAATGTGGGAGTTTTATACATGGAAGATTGAACTGAATAATTAAACTACTGAGCTTGTAATGTAAACAACTACAGCATATCTGAATGTCAGTTCAGGTGCTGTTATTGTCTGTTTATTAGTGCTGAACTCTAATGCAAATGTTCTAACGAGGCTCTCCAGCTTATCTTAAAGGTTTGTCTTTAGTTTCATCGTGATGTAAAGACTACAGGCTTTGGGACTCTTTTGGGGAGATACTAAGCAGCTTTGCTTCTTTCCCAGTTGGCTGGATAATGCAGTTCTTTGTGTCATACAGAAATAATGTGGTGGCTGGAGAAAGGAATTGGTAGATGTGCAGGAGAAGCCTTCCAACTCTCCTAGCCAGGACGGGAGATGCCCTGACTGTTGCACATCTGCTGTCTGCCTTTTCACATTTGCACATTGCCAGTTTGACAGGTGCAGATTTTGCAGATTTCAGAGGCTGGTTTAGCCATTGGTGTTTTAAAGCTAAAGGCAGATGGAGAAGCCAAATTGTTCCGAGTATGCTTTGAGCTGGATGTCTTTTCAAATACCAGTGCAGTGGTTATTGTCCCTGCTCCCTTTGTGTTGCTGCTCTTCAGAGCCTGACCATTTAAAGCTGTGTAATGAGCAAATGAGGTCTGGAGCTGTGGGATCTCACATGCTGGCTTTGGGAATGAGGAGTGGAGAAAGCATGTGTTGCTTGCTCTGTCCCAGTAAATCACTGACTGACAAACTGCTAATCTGCTGGCTGTGGATTCTTGAAGAATCAGAGTGATAAACAGAAGCTGCTGAAAGAACGAGTCTTCACAGTGTGTAAGGAAAGTTTCAAAAGCTGCTATATTCTGTTTTCTTGCTCTTAAAAACATGATGATAACACCAAGCTGGGTCAGCAGGCTGTTGGTATACCGAGGCGAGCTCTCATCTTGTCAGACATGAAAATAGGGAGGCATTTTTCAGTCTAATCGACCCCCTTATCTAGTAATTTTAATACCACAACAGAAGTACTATTAAGTTGCAAATACCCTTGTGATGACTCAAACAGCTTACTCTGTAGGAGGAACCAAAGCTGAGAGTACAGGAGGCTTTAACTCTGAGATCACATGTGTGCCATTGCTTTGTGAATGCCTTATTTTAGCACTACAGAAAAACTTCTGTATGTGGCTTCTTGCCAGCTTGGGCACTCGTACAGCATCTGAGCCCAGGTGCACACTGTTAAACAAATGTGTAGCCTTGGAGCCTCACTCTCTTCAGTAAATATGGAGAAAAATAAGAAGCTGGATTTCTTTAGACACTGATAAACCTGAAAAATGCCTTAGATGTATTGTATTAATGACTACTAGGTCTTTAAGTAATTTGTTTCTTATTTCTAGATACTAGCAAATTATGTTTGAACCTGAAGCCCAAGCAACTATTTCTTCCCTGTTAATAAGTCTTTATTGAAAAACTAAGCCCATATTTTGGCACAGTAGTTTGTTTCCATGGAAATGCAGGGATATTTCCAATATGGGATTATAACTCACAGTGGGCTGTGTCTGAAAGAGGTAAATTGTGAAGGCCATTTGTTAAGCACAAAAAGCATTCTCTTGTGTCAGAGAAACTGTAAAAATTTCTTGTGAAAGAACAGATGACTCTGGTGATTTTTAAAATACTAATCCAGTGCAAATTATACCAAAAGTTATACCAACTATTAAAATAGACAAACTGAAGTTTCCTTGAAATGCAGAGTCTGTCTGAGTTGCTTCTCTCAACATGCACAATGTGACCTCAGTACTGCTGCTCTTACCTCAAGCCATTCATTTTTATTCAGCAGAAGAAATTTTTCCAACACTCAGCTCTGCTCTGCCAGCCTCTGAGGCACATTCAAACAGCCCAAATCTTTGTTACATTGAAGGCAAACAAAGTGCAGCAGCAGAGAGATAAAAATATCTGGAATTTACCAATGAGAGCACTAATAAGCCTTCTTTGGGAAGAGTTAAAGCTGATGATACTTGACAACACTTGTTTTTAATACAAGTAGAAATGCAGGACTTGAAACAACATGAAGTGTAGACCCAGCAATTCACAGCCAGGCTGCACATACAGTGTTGTGTCAGTCCTTGGAGCAACAACACATCCTGTCTTTACACACCCTCTTAGCATGCAGAGCGGGAGAAAGGGAGCTGATACTGCTCCAGGTTAGAGGTTTTAGAGCTGAGAGCTGTGCTGTGTGCTTGGGGATGTTTGCAGGAGCATTAGAGGTAAGGAATTTTCCACTGCTCTTAGGCTGCAGTGGGTGCGTCGCTGCTTTATGGGCTCTGCTGTGGCTGGGGACTGCAGAGCCCTGGTGCTGCTCTGTAGGGGAGCTCTGGTTTCCACCCCCTGTTTGGCATCATCAGAAAAGGGTGCAGTGGAGCCACTGAAGCTCACATCCCAAAGATTCAACCCTCTGATGATTAGTGACCCTTGCCTTAGTTTCTGTTATCAGATTTACTGTCAAAAACATCTGTGGGCACAAAGGTGCTGTGCGAGATCCGGCTGCTCATGCAGGGCAGAGCAGCTTGTGCGTTAAGCATACAAAACTATTCTGTGATGCACCTGGAGGTGTTGTCAAGGTATTGTTTGCTGATCACTAAAATTACATAATTTTTAGTGAAATAGAGAAGGCACATTAAATATTGAAGCATGCTTTAAAGCTAAGCTTTGTCTTACTGCACAGGTCACTTCTGTGTTTGAAAAGGTAAGTGAAAATTATGCTCAATATCGCAGCAGTTTCTTCTCATTTAGACTGAAAAAATTAAAAATTCAAAGAAACAAACCAATGTTTGTTTCAAACCAGTGTTTGCTACCCATTTTGTTTGGTATTGTGAAAAGTCAATTTAAACATAGGCTGAAATGCTGCAATTCTGCTTTCCATAATACCATGCATTTTTATTTATGGTTTAGTGCTTAAAATCAAACCCCAGGAGTCAAGACGACTGGAGTCTATTCCTAATTGGTTTTCATCTCATTTTGACTGTAGACAAACCCTTTATGGTCACAGTTCAGCCGAGTTCATAAACAAATGACAAGTCACAAGTTCACCACATTCCTAATTGAAAACATATGAGTCGTCCCATGGGTTTCATTTGGGGTTTCTTGTGGTTGCAATCAGGCACGTTTACCTCTTAGTCAGTTTGTTTACAGGCACTGAGCTCCCGGGTCAGCACAGCACAAAGGTGCTCGACTCCATTGCCTGCATGCAGGGCACATGTTTATGTGGGCAGAGATGACCCAAACCACTGCTGGACACACCAGAGCTTTAAATAGGAGTGTTTGTCCCTTCATGTCCAGTGAAGATACTGTGAAGTGAAATGCCTTCAGTAGCTGTGGCAGGAGTTGAGGGTAACATTTGATGTGTTGTTGGAAAGAGAGATGCAAGGCAAGGGGATCTGGAGGTCTGTGCTTATCCCCATTCCTGGGATTGCCAAGCCAGCTGAGTGTTTCTACAGAGGGTCCCACTTTACAGGTACCTCTGCAGGGTTTCTAGTTCTCATGGGAAAGAAAATCCTCAGCTTTATTTCCAGTGCAAAGTGACAGCACCCTGCCAGGCTGTGCAAGCCAAGCGTGAGTCTAGGCTCCCATCAGAGCTGAGCAGTCTGACTGCACTGTCAAAACTAAGAGTAGTTAACACCCAGGTGTGAAACTTAAACATGACATTTCAGATTCCTTTCTGTAAGTAATGAATTATTTTAACATGGAGAGCAGCACAGTTTGAGCAACCTTATCATTCCCCTTTTGTTACATTTCAGTGGCAGTGCTTTACAATAACTGCCTGATTAGAAAATGCCCTGTAACACAGGGGCTGAAGTCATTAGTGTGCTGGAGCAGAATTCCTCCTCTTTTCCACTTGTATATGAAAAGTGGCATTGCTCTGTAACAAATTTTGAGGATAAGATACCCTGGAAGGAGGGTCAGTGTGTAGAGGTCAGATAGCATTCCTCACTACCTGGTTACTTCTGGGGATCCTCAGACCTCTGGCCCTACAGCTAAGACAAACTCTCCTCGTACTACGGCAGTATGTGAAGTGCTTGCCCAACACTTAGAAGTACTTTTAATTGGTATTGTTATTTCAGTGGTGTTTGGTTTTTAATTAGGTCCAGTGTCCCAAACACCTCCAGGACTGGTCACTGGCTGTTTCCTTCTGGATTCTCAGCTGGAGTTGCAGGTCAGGTGATCAGAAGTGCCAGGGGATGAGTATTTGGAGCTTGTGTGAAATAGCCAGTGGTGTGGTTGTTGTGGAGGGGTGGCTGTCACAGACTCAGTGTAGTGGACACTGAATGCCTGGCTTTGGGGCCATATGCAGGGGAGATATTGACAGAATGGAGAGCTCTGGGGATAGAACTATCCTGTTGTGGGACACAGAGATCTCATTTGATAAACATTGTTGAGGCAGGATACGTAGATATTTATACTGTTACAGGGAATGGGTTTGTAAAAGGGGATCTCAGTCCTCATGGCTTTAACTAAGCAGGTTTTGTCAGTTCAACACCGATATAAATCTACTCCGAATACATACTTGCATACTTGGCAAACCAAACCCGCTACACAGTACTTATTTGTGATGCAATTCAGAGCAACACTTTGATCCTGCTCTTTAAGTCAGGTTTGTGTAATTTCAGAAATATATTTGTACAAGCTTAATTACGCATGTTGAGCCTGAGATGTATAAATCTGGATACCAGCTCTCCACCTGCCCATGTATGTCCCTAACTGCTTGATTTGCATGCCTTACTCACTGGAGAATAAGCAGCAACTGAAAAAACCTGCTTTTAGCTATTTTACTTTCATTTCTTCAAGACCTAACACAAAGTAGTTGAGCTCCATTTCCTGTGCTTCAGAGAAAAGGCGAAACCATGTGCATTATCCATCTACATTTTGGCTTATCTGTCTTTGTGTGACCTCTGGAGAACCCAGAGAGCTGGTAACATCACTGAAGATTGAGTATTTGTTAAAGCTTTTTGCAACCCTTTTGGAGGAGGTCACCACCTCTAGTTTAAGAAATACTGATCTTATCTGGACACCTGAAAGTCATCAGCCGAGACAGTGCTCTCAGCACCTGTGCGGAAGGAGTGGAGACAGCCTGTGCTCAAGGGATCAGAGCAAGGATGCACCGCCTGCAGGAAGCAGCTGCTCTAGTGAAGTGTCCTGACAGTGTGGGTTTTTTTGGGGGGGCATCTCAAGCATCTTTCCCTGGGTGGCTCTTGCATTCCAGCTGGGAAAAAAGGCAGGTGAGAAATTGGCAGATGAAAGGGATGCAGCTCCTTCGGGAGGTGGTAGAGCGTCATAAGAGAGCAACAAGATGGGGAAAACCAGAGGCAGGTGCAAACGTACTTCAGGTCATCATTTAGTGGTCCTGGCTCTGCCTCTGCCTGGAGGAGCTGCCCTCCCTGCAGGCTTCTGTTGTTACAGCAACCTCCTGAGCTTGGTTTTCCCTTTCTGAACAGGGGTTCTGGTGAAGGGGAGCTGCTTCCTCAAAGCTGGCTCAGTGGTATGGGAAATCACTGTGTTGTCACTGTTCCCAATTCAGGGCTTTTACCAGCACCAAATCCATAGTGATTGGAAATAAAATGGCAGGCAAGACTGCTTGCAGGTGTGCAGTCTGACAGCAAATACATCTCAGAAATGGGAAACGACTGAAGCAGCACAGAAAGGGGTCATTATTTTAACTCCAGCTCCTGCTTCTCTCCCAAGATCCATGAGTATCTGGCAAAAAATGTTGGCAAGCCCTGGAACAAACCATGTTACGTCTTCAGTGAGAAGTTCCCCTGCCTGAATCTGTGTGTAGGACAAACAAGGAAAGATACAGGCAGCCCCTAAAAGGCTTTCTTCTCCGCTCAGCTTAAACAGAGCCATCACATGCACTTCAGCCTTCCCCAGCTATTCATTTTGAAACAAAACAGGCTTTAAACGTTTATTTTCAGAGAAGCCTTCCAGGAGGTCTGCATACTTCTGTGGGTCATTTTTGCAACATCATTCCAACCAAAGTTCAGCTTTGTATTTAGTGCAAATTGGATCTCAAAGATAATTCTTGATTACTCTGTGCATACCTGTAAGTTGCAGAATATCTCTGGTGTTCTCCCTGTGTGTGCTTGCAGCAAGAGCACTGCAGTGTAGCTCTGTGTGCAGGTTTGGTGCTGGTTTATCCTGTGATGCTTTGCTCATGAAAGCCCCAGCAGAAACATGTCCAAGTGTATGTTTAAATGCAGACATGCACCACAGACTGACCCGGTGTGCGAGGCTCTCGCTGGGAGCACCTTCAAGGTGTAGGGCAAAATTCTCTTCTCAGGTTCCCAGAGTAGCCCCTGGCTTAGTCTCCTGCATTGACACATTGCAGGCATTGTATGGTGTGAAAGAGAGTGTCCTGAAAGGAATAATTTGTCACTGACTGAGGAATGGACTATAATGGCAAAGCCCCAAAAAGACCACAAGATCTTTTCTTGAAACAGTTGCTCTGTGTCTGAGAGAAACATGAAGGATTTGGATCACTTGGGCAATGTGCTTGTACCCTCTTCCTCCTAGTTATCCCTGAGCTGATGATCTAAGACTGCTTTGTGGATATGAGGACAGAATTTTGCCTGCAGGATGCACGATTACCAACTGTGCCTCTTCTATAAATCAGTTTTAAGTGTATTTGGAATAACTGCCAGGCCAGCTTCTGAGCTTACCAGAGGACAGAGCTCCAGCAGACACAGTCCCACACGGCACAGAGCTGTTGCAGTTTTAAAATCAGTCTGATTTTTTTCTTTAACAGGGGATCCCAGTGTAACTCCGTCAAGCCTGGAGTGACACTCTGAATCTGCATCTGCCTCATGTGAGTTAAAATCCTGGCAGCAGCATTTTGCATAAGCTGGAGCCTCTGTAGAGAGCTTTTTTTTATTATTATTATTTTTTTTTTCCTTTTCAGGAAGACTATAAAATTGTAACTGTATGTGTCTTGGCAGCAAAGGTAAACACAGCCACACAAATGCATGAGAATTGCATACCTTACTGCACAACCCCTGCTCATTCCAGACCAGCTTCCCTCCTAGCACATCCTGTGTCAGTCAGGGATACCCACATTCATCACAGACCTGAAGGCTTGCAGTGTTCACTCTGGGGTACTGCTTTTTTGCCTTTTAATGGTGTATTGTTAAGCCAAGTAATGGTATTAAGAGGAAGCTGGAATGCTGTCAACTGGCTTCTGGGGTTTTTTTTAAACCTTTAGTTGTTTTCTTTCCACCCTGGGTGTATAATCCATGAGCACTGGGTGCTGATTGCCCTGTGCTGCTAAAGCATTTGCCTGTGTTGGAACAGAACTATTAAATAACAATTCCTCTGGAGCTGGGGACTTGGCTTTGTGGCAGAGACACGGCCATCAAGCAGTAAGAAAAAGAAATCAGAATAAGTTGTAGCATGTGCTTTGGTTTTACTGTCATCCCATGTGTGTTGGGCAAGGATGGTGTGAAAATGTGTTTGTGGCCCTGCCTCCTCCCCTGTCACAGAGTGGGGAATGCTCAAAGACTGGGCTCTTCTCAGCTGGATGAAAGATCTTGGCACAGGAGACTGCATGGCAAATAGCTGAATTCATGATGTTGCCATGACACATAAACTATCTCCATCAGAGGTACCAGCATTCAGCAACCAGGTCTGGGGTCATTGATATTCCAGCAAAGTTTGAAAATGTGTTTTCATCATGCAGCTGAAGAAAAAACTATTGATCTGTTCTCTCTACTCTGTTTCCTCACAACTGCCTGAAGACATGAGAGAGAATAACCAGCCCTGAGAGCCAACCCTACAATATTGAAACAATGGAGTAACAGCTGTAACTGGGGTATCTGCCCCAAATGTGCTGCCAGAGTTGCAGTGATGTCAGCCTCTCCATTCTTGATCTGAGGAGGTGGATGGTTTGTTTGCCCAGAGGAAGCTCCAGTTACTCAAATAGACTTATGAGAAATGTCAGGGGGTTGTGGCTTGTTCCAGTTGATGCAGCCAGTGCTGTGGTGTAGGGTGCTGTCAGGGTGGGCTCAGGGAGCTCTGTCTCTTCCCAGCTGTGTGTCTAATTAAAGGAAACTTTATCTGGAACAGTAACTGTGCTGGTAACTAGAGAACATTTATTGTCCCTCTCACAAGTCCAGTTTCCTGTGTCTCTGTTTAGTTCATGTGTCAAGGAATAGGCTCTCATTTTCCAGATATTGTGCAGCAGTAGAAAAATAGAGATGGGATCTGAGGCATGAATGAGTTAATAGTTTAGTTTTATTCAAAGAGACATCAAGGAAGCAAAATCTAGGGCTTGAGAGGTAAGGAGAATAACTGTCCCCCTCCCCAAAAGAAACATTTAGATTAATCCTAATTAATATATTGCCTCAGCAGAGACTTGGGATGATGAAAGCTGAGGTTGATACCTCTTCTTCAGCCTTTTTCCTAATGGTGCTTCAGCTTGTTTCCTTAGAGAGTTAAAAGTAGGTCTGTGGTGATTTTCTAAGATGGAGAGGCAAATACAGAAAGAAATAAATCGACTGAGGGTATTTTGTGAGCAGCTGACCTTGTGTCCCACACAGCTGTTCCCTGGTGGAGTGTTAAAAAGATACACAGATTGCTTATCAGAAAGCCCTACAATTTCTCTGGAAAGGCACTGCTGGAGCTGTTGATGAACCACTTCTGCTTTTCCAGAGGAGATGCCAGTGTGCTCCTGCCCAAGTTCCTGTCTGGGCAGCATCACCGTGGTTGGTGAGTTCAGAAAGACCAGGGTTTCCTCGGAGAGATGTTTTGTTTGGAAGTGATGTATTATGGATGGAGTTGGTAGTATGGTCAATTTCCCAGGAGGCTAAGAAGGAGAATGCAGCAGCTTCATGGGCAGAGCTGGGGATTGGGGAGCTTTGCAGAGCTTTCACATTCTGAGAATATGTGCAGGTGTACTTGTAAGAGTTTTCCCTGGGAAGTGCCTTTACTGTCCTGAATCAGAGGAATTCCTTGTTCCAGGTGATGATCTGGTGTCACTCTCACAATTTTTTTCATCACTTAACTGCGTATTGCTCCCTCCAGCTCTAGCTCACTCCCCAGAATTGCCTTGTCAGTCACTGCTTTCTTCATTAGCTGTACCTTTTGATTGCTTATTCCTATCTATAGTTCAATCAATCCTTCCTTTCCTAAAGGATAGAAAAGACTACATGCATTGAATGTTATATCATGTTGTTGATGTTTGCCATTGGTATAATATTGCTTGGACATTTTGATAACTGCTTTATTGATTTTAGTTACCTGTTTAAGACCATTACAGGTTTGCTTATTGCATTTTTATTGCTGTTAGTTTAATGGGAAAATTAACTCTTGGGATTCTGGTGCTTTTTAGGTTATTAAGAAAAACAGAAGGCCTCTGTCATGGGTACTGTGATCTCAGTCTTCTGACAGTCTTGTTTCATTTGAAGTCCTTTCCTTTTTAAATTATTTTTTTTTTAGTATTTTATACATTTTCTTTCTCCTCTCAGATTAAACTTCTGTATCCCACAATGTATATATATGCTGATTACTGGGCAGTATAGACAATGTGGATTAATATATATCATGAGGCCCACAGATGTGTTAGATCTCTCTCAGGAAAAGCACTCTGTCCTCTAATGATTTTACTGTGTAACTTGGACATTTTCAGGTAAATTTGAAATATTCAAGTGTTGGAGGCCGCTGGACCCATTGAACCCTCATTACAGTCAAGGATTGTATTTATTTATCTTAGGACCAATTTAAGACAGCAACATTATGGTTTCCCACCCCTAAAGAGGAAGGGAGCACCCAGGATTTGTAGGTGCTCATGGTTGAAAGGGACGACCAAAGTCAGAGGGTCCACAGCAGCTTACAAAGTTTTATTAGTATATTACACTGGGCATGAGAATTGGTTTGCTAATTCCGGACCTTCTAGTATCAGCACACAGCAGTGGGGTTTGGATAAGGGGATAGGGTAAAAGGGAAGAGAGGAAGAGGTGAATTAAAGAGGGGAAGAGAGAGAGAAAAGAAGAAAGCAAGAAAAGGACATCACCAGTCCTGGCAGCAGCACTGATGGGGTGTCTGATGGGGCACATGCATACCTGGGCTTTTTGGGGGTATCTTTTTATAGATGAGTCTTCCCCACCTTGAAAACAGGGCTCTTGCTTTCTATGGAAATTAGTTACTATGTGCACTCCATTCTTCCAGACCTTTCTGAAAATGGCTTGGAGGGTCTTGAGTGGTGTTGCTCTCCCCCATACAGTCCATGCCCACTTCTTGACCTCATTCCTGCAGTTGAGCTGTGCTGTGCTTATCTCTGGGAGCCAGAACAAGGACATTTGTCCCAGAAAAGTGCTGCCCTTACTTCCACAGAGCCCCTTCTCCAGCCACATCCTGTTCTTTCTCACAACATGTTATTAGCAACAATCCCTGGCTGTTATTACCAACAATCCTTGGTCAGCTTCAGGACTATCCAGCTGTCTCAGTGTTTGAAACATGCACATTAGCCCCTTATCTTCTGGGCTTTTGCAGACATGCAGTGAGCGTAAACACACTGCCAGAGAAACCCTGTGATTTCCATCTGTCCTGATTGCCTTTTAGATGTAATTTAATGATCTGATTAAACAGTAACATTTTAAGTACATGGGAAGGTCATTTGGAGGAAGAAGAGAGGCCACGTGGTAGGAATGACTTAGTTGAACAAGTCCATTTCTTTTGCATGGAGCAAAGGGAAGGTGTGTGTCCCAGATGAGCAGCTCCTCTGACATGTGAGAGCAGTGAGCTTGCTTTAAAAAGTAGCATTTTGATGCACAAGGGTAATAACGAACAGATTTTTTGCAGTACCATATGGTGTTATTAACAAACAAATCATATGTTAACTTGACAGCTCTACCTTCACGCTAACTTAGTCTGCAGCAAACATTAATTCCCCTGAGATGAAATCTGGAGCAATGCTAAGCTTTGGGATTGTATCCAGAGCAGTAACAGTAGCACAGAAGTGATGAATTTCAGGCTTTCTAACCTCCAATATGTGTGCTCCTGCAATTTATTGGTTTCTTTATCGGCTTTGCAAAAACATAGCAAACCAAAACCCTGTTGGAGCAGATGGAACAGGGAGTGTTCATGCATCTGCCTAACAGGACTGCAGGGAGAGGAGCTGCTGTTTGAAATACATTTTTCCTGATGCAGACAGCTATGATAAACTGATGGATATTTCATCTGGTGTACTCTGCTGCTGAAATTCAAACTGCAGCTCTGCTTCACTGCAGCCCTGGGGCAGGAGCTAATTCCACCACGCTCTGGGCTGGGGGATCCAAGGCATCAAAGGAGGGAGTGGTATGTGGAGGAGGGAGGGGGGAGAATGGGTACATTACTTTTAATTGCCTTCTTGTTTAACCCCCCATCTGTTTTCAAGTTTTCTAACTGAAATCTCATCTTGGTACAGTGTATAAATCCCCTGAATACGAATCTCTTGGATTTGACCTGACCGTAGAAAGATTAGTTTCCATTGGATACCCTCATGAGCTGCTCAATTTTGTGTATGATCCTGCATTCCCTACCAGGTAAATGACTAACAGATACTGACCCCGCCTGCTCAAGACCTCAAATACTTGTTCTGTGAAGTTCACAGGTGACATTTGAGGCCAAGTTTTCAGTTGTGGTTGTGAAGCCTGTGGCTGGCCACAGATCATGGGGAAGGTAGAAGACTAATCCAGTATGTGGGGAGTCTTTGCACACATGAACCTGTCTAAAAATAGCCCTTCAAAGCAAAGACAGCAGAGACACAATTGGATTGGGAGTGAAATCAGAATCAGGGGGAGAAGGAGCCATTACTGTCCAAGAGGCTGCTGGGATGTCCCAGAACAGTTTTCTTCAATGATTTTAATTAGTAGTGTCATGGTGTGTAAGACATCCTGAAAATTAAGCTGACAGTAAACAAGAATAGAAATGGGACCAGTCCAGTTCTCTTGTCAAGATGAATCAGATGTCAAAAGCATTTGATTTAGTAACTTTTTGATTTTATAACTTTGCACTAAGTTAATGGTGCAGATTTACTAAATTCCTGTATTTTGTCTTTTGGTGGGAGAGGTAAAAAGGGCATTGTTTGTTTTGAACAAAGCTTTTGATCTAACTGCACCTTCAAGTTCTTTCCAGTTGTGCCTTTGCTGGATTTTGCTTCTTTGACTCCTTTGGAGTTTCTTTACAAAAGACTGGACCTGAGGGTCTGTTGGCTTGTTCCAGTTTCAGTCTGGCAGCCTCTTTCCTTCCCTCCTCTCAGCGTGTTTTACATCAAGATTTGCTGCTGGTTGTGTCCTTGCCTGTAACAAGGCATGACCCCTCACAGACCTGTGATGAGAGCTCTGTTAAATCCACTGCCTTCATCCCAGGGAGGGGACAGAAGGGATATCTCTGTGGGAAGGCTGTGTTCTCCAGGTGCAAGCTGCTAGATGAATGTGACCGGGTTTTTCTGGAGTCAGAACCGGGCATGTCCAAAGTATTGTGCCATGGTTACACACCCGATCTGTCTTTGTGACAGAGCCATGGAAGAGCTGAGAGAAATTCCTTTATCACACCTCAGTGTTCCCTGCAGCCTGACAGGGGTGTCAGGTTTGTGATCTGTGGAAGAGTGCCACAGCACCCCTGGTAGAGGCACAGCTCAGCCTCTCGGGTTAAAGGCTTCTGGGGCCGTGGGAGGTCAGGCATCTCTTCTGCCTGGTGGTTTTGGGCTCTGGTTGCTTACCTGCTGCCAGCTAAAAGGGGCAGTAGAGATCCCATCTGCATCATAACAGCACCTCTGTTCTGATGCCCCGTGCCAAGTGAGCGGTGCTGTTCTAGAGCTGTTCTAGCTGCTGTTAAAATGGTCACCCCTTAATGCACTTGCCTTTTCATATCCCAAATTACTTTCTTAACAGAGGCCTGGTGTTTGACACCCACTATGGAAACCTGCTCAAAGTTGATGCCTATGGGAACCTCCTAGTGTGTGCACATGGCTTTAATTTCCTCAGAGGGTGAGTGCAGATTCTTGCCTATTCTTTTTTACTTAATATGCTCTATTGTGTCAATTCTCCTCAGGGCACCCACTGTCTATGGAGTCACAGGGACTCTGCTAACAGCAGATGCTGTGTTGATGTTCCTACAGCTCCAGGATAAGCTGTGGATGAATTGAGGGTCTCAGGTACAGCAACAGCCCAGATGTTTACAAGGGAAAGGGCTGTGCCACCACAGGCACACGTGTAGCATGCTGGGAATAGAGGAACGTGTGCTGTAGGGAAGAGTTGATGAGGTCATCCAGGGGTTGTTCGCCTGTCCTGGCACAATTTAATGTCAGCAGCTCATCAGTCAAGACAAAGCCATTGCATGAGGACCTGTTCCCCATGAGACTGTCAGCTCCACAGCCATTGCTAAGAAAGTTTGAGGGCCTGAGCTAGCTTGGGGTAGGAACAATCTTCCTCTAGCCCTTTGAGTTTCTGATCTTTGAGGGTGTAAGAACTGAGCACTACATACCATTTCCTGCAGCCTTCCCTGGCTGCTTGTGTTTCTTGTCCCAGAGAAGGTGCTTTAGGAAGCAGAGATGACTGCAGTGCCATGTTCCCGATGTGTCCCAGGAAAACTCCCTTTCCACATTCCTGCTGCAAGGGCATATGAATGGAAGCAAAGGGAGGCTCAGGGGCCCCAGGGTGACAAACCTTGTCGTTGCAGGCCTCTAACTCCTTGCATCAAACTCCAAAATTTAGAAAAAAACCCCTTATATGTGCACTCAAGTTCCTCCTTGAGCCTATAATGATCTTCAGTAGCTCCAGAAATTAAGGAGACCAGAATGATATGAGTTCAGTCATTGCCACCCTGCTGATGAATTGCAGAGGGCCCCAAATAAGCCTCCTGCAGCAGAGCCCTGCATGCCTCTGGCTGAGAGCTGCTGGGAGAGTGGAGAGCAACACATGGAAAGTGGGGGAGAGTTTAAGATAAGCAAACAATGAAAGTGCAGATGATTTAAAGCATCCTCCTAGCTGGCAGCGTGGGGCTTAAGGTCGAGCTGTGGACTCTGGACCACTCTGTGTCCCTGTGTGGGCTCTGCTCAGATTGCTGACTCAGGAATGAGGGCTTTGTCCTGGCTCTGCTGGAGTCAGCGTGGCCCAGAGAACACCCCTGGATGCACTTTAGCTCTTGTGCCAACAGTGCATGTGGGGAAGCTGGGTTTTGATTAAAGCACAGCAGAGTTTGGTTAGCAGACCCTGCTACAACTCCTTTTTGCAGGTCAGCACATTTTATCTTCATTATGTTTTGTGGTTTCACTCTTCTCCACTTTATTTATTCTCAGGCCTGAAACACGGGAGCAATATCCAAATAAATTTATCCAGAGGGATGACACAGATAGGTTTTACATTTTGAACACATTATTCAATCTACCAGGTGAGTATAATGTAAGGCAACACAGGCCTCTTTCTGTGCCTTTTAAGCCAGTAAAGCTTTGCTGATGTCGCATTCTGCTTTCGTGTTTGGGGTTTTTTTTTACATGAATTTTCTTCCTTTGGGCACAAGGTCTAAAGTTAGCTGCCTGTATGATGTTTTCCTTGTCTCATAATCTCACTCTGTTTCCTTGCAGAGACCTACCTGTTGGCTTGCCTGGTCGATTTCTTTACTAACTGTGACCGCTACACGAGGTTTGTATTCCCTCCACTTTGAGATGATGATGGAACAGTAAGTTTGTTATTATTTTATACAAGAGCAATACAGCACAGATGGAGCTGCTCTTAATATCAAAGGAGGCCCCTCAAGTGGTTTTGGTGGGCCTCCTGTAATTTTGTGGTGCTAACTTGATCTGTGTGTACAGCAGAGGCAGCTTATGAAGGCTTCCTTTACAGGGTACAGCAGTACCAACATACTGACTGACATTGGTATTTGGGGCAGCTTCTAGGACTGCACACTTTTTACAGAGTGATTACAGGCATCATTCAGTTCATTTTGAACTCATGTCCACTGGAGCCATGTCTGAACTGGTAACTGAAAGGCTGAATTTCCTCAGCCAGTTACCACAAGTGCTTCATGTGGTAGTAAAGGACATTGGACACTTAGAGGTGCAGTGCTCAGTGTGGTATAAAAGGTTGTTTGTGCAGCATGTGTATTTCCCTTGCTGTCAAAAACATACAGGCATAAAAACAAGCTGTGGTTTGAACTGGAAAATGTGAATGCTACTGTGCTGCTCATCACCTCATGTGATGGGTCATCTTTGCATATATGTGAGTGGAAGGCAAAGGTTTAATGTGATTTCACCTGGGAGCAGAAGCACTGTTTATGCTGGCAATCCATCAGGTGAAGTACCTTTTCTCAGGAGAGGCATGATGATTGCTGTCATAATAAATACAGCTCTGTGTAATCCCTCTTGATTTCTTCTGATGAAAGCTGTCATGCTGTCTCAAAGATACCTCCAGAGTATCTTGTAATTTCTAATGCTAATTCTAAGTGTTCAACATAGAAGCAATTCCTCCTCTCAGCAATATTACATTTAGTCGATTTCCGTGACACTCCCTTCTTTCATTCTGGAGAGAGGGAGAAAGAGCACCACTCTGTTTATTCCCTCAGTACCATTCATCTTCTGATAAATGCTTTTTTGCAGTTTTCTGCAGTCTTTTTACCTTCTTGTAATGTGAGTGAGAAGTAAGAGTTACAGTCACAGAGGGCTGTAGTACTAGTGTGGAGGCACAGATATTCCTGGGTAACACACAGCTCCTGTTAAACTGCAGTTGTATCCTTCTTTCAAGTTTGAGCTGCAGTAAAGTAGTAGATAAGAAACCATGATGGTCAGATGAAAACACAAGCTCCAAACAGCATTTTGACCTGTCTCATTCCTTAGTGTGTTTCTTGCCTGCTGTGATTGGCTACTAAAATCTCTCTTCTGTCTCCTCACAGCTGCGAAACAGGGTTTAAGGATGGAGACCTCTTCATGTCCTTCAGGAGTATGTTCCAGGATGTCAGAGATGCTGTTGACTGGGTTCATTACAAGGTGACTGCAAGAACTCCGTGGGATGTGTGTGGTTGTAACTGGGTTGGAGGGGCTGGTTTGTAACTCCTGAGTTCAAATGTTCTTTGCCTGTCCTGGGCAAGGGTCCTGGTTTGCCGCCTAGTGAGCAAATAATAGATTGCAGTTGTATGGGAGTAAGTCAAGATCTCAACCGCCCTCCTAGTATGGGAACATTATCTGGCTTGGCTTCCTATTCCTTTTTATTGCGCCCAGATTTAATTTTTGTACTGTAATTCATGGGTTTTAGAGCATGAATCAAGTCCACAACTTGTACATTATCCTAATTATTAAAGCAGTATTCTGCAAATTGTTTACATTGGCACTATCCTATGTTGTCTAAAAAGTACTGGCATTAAAGAAAGAAATAGATCAGCTGTTCTCTAATTAGAGAAGCATTTCATCTTTTGCACACATTTGTGCACAAATTTAGAATATAATTTTGTGAGCATTAACATATGTTTAAAGACCTGATTTTTATGTTCTCCCTCATTCAAGCAATCTGTTGGGTGGGATGGAGAACCATCACAGAAGAACTCTGCTCACAGTTGTACTTGTGGTGGTCCTTTTACCCATGCAGAAGTCAGGAATCTATTTTTCTTTCCTTATGCAGTGTTGTGTGATACATGTTGGAGTTGGCCTTTGACTAAAGCATTATGGTCAGTGTTGGAGACAGGTCGTTAACTGTCTTGTTTGGTATCGCAAATCTATTTTTTGTTTGTTTCTATTGTATTCCCTTTTGAAAGGGTTAAAATGCTGTTGAAGTGGAGTATTTACCATGGTGAGGGAATCGATGGATCACAGAGTTTGTGATGGTCCCTGCTACTCAAAGCCTCTCATCTCTAGAGTCACTGGTTCAGATTCGCCCTGGTTTGTACTTTCACAGCATTTTAAAGTGTGAAAGTTGGCATTACTTTGTTGTCTCTTACATCATAAGTTTCCATGACCTCACTGGGTTCTGTTTCTATTTCAGGGATCGCTTAAGGAAAAGACCCTTGAGAATCTGGAGAAGTATGTGGTGAAAGATGTAAGTGTGAGGTTACTTTACTTGTGCTATGTGACATTCAGTACTGACTAAGCAGGCAAGAAATAAACATGCTGATTTGCTTTACTAAATCACAAAACAGATAAGGCTGTGATTTCTATTGTTTTAACCAAAGACAAAGTGGAAAGTTTGGATGCAACCTTTATTCTGATCCACATGATTTTGTATTGATGTGCACAATATGTAAAATATAAAACCCACAAGAAATGTTATCAAGGTAAACACACTGGCAAAAGTTCATGTTGTTTTTTTCAGTGGTGAATGCAACTGTGTTCCTTGCCCATGTTTTTCTGCCCAAGCAAACCTCTCTTTAAAAAGCAACAGTTGAGCATCTTTTTAGCCACATGACCAAAAAGTTACACTTAGCCATGAGGGACTGAGGGAAAGATCCTGAAAGACTCACCAGTGTCTAGTCTCTTGATAATCCCAAAATATGTGTTCAGCACATCTAATTGAGCAAGCTCCAGTGGTTCCCTTACTCCTGCCACCTCTGCAGTGTACAAGGCCCCTCTGGACCACTTACGGAGTAAGTATTTTTTAGTTTAGATGAGCTCTGTGCTAGATTATTGCTTTAAAGCAGTTAACCTTGTTTCTAGTTACACGCCTACAGAATTCTTAGGTAACTGTTCAGTGAGGTAATCAGCTATTTTGGCAATGGACTGAGATTTCAGATTCAATAAAAATAGCCCCAGGAATAAATTCTCCCTAATTTGAGGTTGGAATTACAATGCGTTCCAACTTGTGGCTCGTGAGCTCAGATTTCACCTGCCTCTGGGCCCATTTCGGGAACGGACTTGGAGCTGGAGCAGATCGGTGGGAGCAGCACAGGGTGCCTGGCACTGTGGTTGGCAAAGGCACTGCAGCCCTGCTGAGCCCTTCCCCCTCGCCTTCCTCCCCTGGGCTGTGCTCTGGAGGGGTTACCTGGATGGACCAGCAGCTTTCCTGGCTCTGGCCAGTGCACAACACGTGAGTTTGCTTGCTCAATGGTTTGATTTGCTTTTTTTTTTTTGTCTGGTGGTATCATAGTTGAGTGTTTTTCCCATGATGAATGTCTGTAACTTTTGTGTATGACTTGGATGTTCCCTTTGGCTTCCAGGGGAAGCTGCCACTGCTGCTCAGCCGCATGAATGAAGTGGGGAAGGTGTTTCTCGTCACAAACAGTGACTATAAATACACAGATGTAAGTGCTGCTTGAATTGTTGGGTTGGTACATTATGGAATAAGCATAACCCAGCCAGTCATTGGGATGGGTTTTGATGGGACATCTTCTGGTGGAGAATCATGTGTTTTCTAATCTATCTGTAGGACAGGTTAGTAGTGGATGCAGATGAAGTCTTGAGTCACCTTTTGTCGTTCTAGTCCTGACACTGAGCTAGTACAGGCCTGGTTTAAGCCCCTCTGTGCTTCACTCAGTTCCTCAGCAATTAAAAGGCTATAAGGGAAAGTGATACTCAGTTTTGGATTTTAGCATCCTTTAAAATGCAGACTTTCAAGTGAGATAGATAGTGTGAGCACAGACAGCTCGCCAAACCAAGGTCCTGGAGAGGTCTGAGACCCAGAAAGGGCTGTCTGCTAAGGTGAGAAATAAACATGGTTACTTCCGACTCCAGCTGAATGTCAGGATTTTGCAGCACTGCTAATCTAAAGATTTATGTGCTATTTTAAAGCATTGCAAGATATGCCTGAATCAGTGTGCAGTTTTCTGAGGCAACTGTGTTATTTGATTATAAAACCTACTGGTTTAATCCCTGTCATTGTCCTGTTTGATTCTTTTTGTCTCCAAATCTTATGCTGACTTCTGTGTAAGTTCTAAAAGTTCTGTAATCTGAAAAGATAAAATCAGAAAAGTATGCTTTTATAAACTACACAAATGCATGTTTGAAAGTACATATTTGAATACTTTCTTTCTCTCTTTTAGAAAATTATGACTTACTTGTTTGACTTTCCACATGGACCAAAGGTATGTGAATTCTAGACTGCACTTGTAGTAGACACTGATGTGCCTAATTATCTGTGTAGCTGGAAAGCATTTTAATCCTGCTTCATCGCCTGCATGGGATTAGTTGCTTTAATCTGGTTAAAATACACTTGCTGTTTTGCATCCTGTTTGAATGGGATCAAAGCAAATACAATATAACAAAGAGAAAAGGGGCATCATCTGGTCTCAAATGATAATCTGTGTTAATGATAACATTATTTCAGTGATAAAACATTTTCAACTGTGGCATTTTGTAGCCAGATTTCTTAGAAATAATGCACAATGGTTTAGATGTTGTTAAAAAGAGCCATGATAGAAAGGAAGTAGTTTTATAAAGCAGAAGAAACATTTATATCTGATTGTGCCTTAAATATCATAACTCCAAAGTTTTAGTTATGCCTTTTTTTTTTTGTTGTTTTTCTGAGGTCAGCCCTGCAACCTTTGGAGAAAGGTTTATGATACAAATTTATACTGCTCTTTCAGTCTTCCAGTGAGAGGCTATCTCATGTTCAAAAGATGTGTTCTCACACTGCTTTAAAAGCAGAAGGCAGCCAAGAGGGAAATTCTGAGAGCGTAGATACTCACCATAACTGATAGCTAAAGAAGCCCCTTGCTGTGGTTTGATCTCACAAAGTACAGATACATGGAGCAGAAAGGGCTCAGTGTCCTTTGGGCAGGGCTGTGATTCAAAGCCATGCTCTGTGGAACAGAGTCCAGGCATTTCTCCACTCTTGGCAAAACTACCAGCACGGCCCTGTAAGCTGAAGCTGTGGAGTTGCAGGTGTCTGGGTCTGTGTGGGATGTCACCTTCAGGAACAGTGGCAGGGTGTCATTTACAGCATCTTTTTACATGGCAGCTGTGCCCTGACACGGACTTCAGTGCTGTTCTCCTGTCTCACACCATGTCCTCAGCCCCCATCCCCTACCCTCTGCTAGGACTGGGATGGGATGGGCTTGTGGCAAAAGGGGAATGCTTTAGGAAATTGTGCTGGCAACACAGCATTGTCCTTGGGAGGCATGAGCTAAGGGATTTGATGGACCAGCCATGTCACAAGGTTATGGCTATGGACAGTGACACTCCAGTTAAACTCCCTATAGAGTTTTTTTGAGTTATGCCTGATTCTGGGTTGTGTTTTTGCCTTTGTAGCCTGGGAGTGCCCATCGGCCATGGCAGTCCTACTTTGACCTGATCCTGGTGGATGCACGGAAACCCCTCTTCTTTGGGGAAGGCACTGTACTGCGGCAGGTGGACACGGTGAGTGGTCAGTGGAGGTACCTCCATGGTCAGTGGTCAGTACCTCTATAGCTGGAAGGGCTCCTGCACCTCCTGTTCGGCATCTCTCGGTCACAATGGGCAGTGCAATGTTTGGACAGGACCTACCCTAGAGGTTGTGGGCTGGAGTCTCCTCTTAGTGATTCCTGAACAACCCCATCATCTCAAAGCTTTGCTGGCTTCCCTACATAGTGCCGGCAACAGTAGGAAAGCCACCTCTGGGCTGCTTGAGAGTGAGACAGACAGACAAAGAGTGACATATCAATGGTATCAATATTGAAAAGATCCGGAGCATCAGCACTAACACAAACCTCCTTCCACAGGTGACTGGGAAGCTGAAGATTGGTACTTACACTGGCCCGCTGCAGCATGGCATTGTGTACTCGGGAGGTGAGGCAGGAGCCCTTCTTGTGTGGAGTGACTCTGATGTGGCCTTCAGCCACTCCAGCTGTGAGAGGACTTGTGCCAGGCAAGGTTGTGCTTCCCAAGGCGCATTGTTTTGTGCCCTCTGCACCAGAAGCTCTCCATGATCAGAGCTGCAGAGTGCAGGGAAGAGATGGACCCGTTCCTCCTCAAATGTCCTTTTCTTCCTTGCCAGGGAGGGTCTGGGATAGGCCTGCAGGGCTTATGGTGAAGGGGTGGCTGCAGCTGGCCCAGTGCAGTGTCCCCAGCAGTACTTAAAGGTGCTGCCACCAGCGTGAACATGCTTGGAAGGTTCTGCCAAGCCAGGGAAGGGCAGTGGGTGGATACAGAGCTGGCTGTGACACCCAGGGCTCCATTACTCTCACATGGCAGGGGAGGCAGCATGGCCTCTGTTGCTACCCTTCATGTAGGGGTGTGCATTGGCAAAGCTGCTCCTGGGTGAACTCCCAGAGAGGTGAGCCATGGTCAAGCGGTGGAGGTTTCTGGGAGGAAAATGCACCTGTTTTGGCTCACTGTTCTGAGCCATGCCATTCTTCTCTCAGGCTCTTCGGACACAGTCTGTGACCTGCTGGGGGCCAAAGGGAAGGATATCTTGTACATTGGAGACCATATCTTCGGAGACATCCTCAAATCCAAGAAACGGCAGGGCTGGCGGACCTTCCTGGTGATCCCCGAGCTGGCGCAGGAGCTGCACGTCTGGACAGACAAAAGCGGTCAGGAGCCGGGCAAGCCCCTGGCCAGGCTTTGCTCTTGCTTGTCTGATGCTGCACCCCTGAGGTCGCCAGGGCTTAGGGGTGCAGGGGAGAGATCACCCTGGCTTGCCACTATTCCTTTTGGCCCTTTTCACTGGGTATGGATGCTGGTGGCAGGAGCTGGGGTGCCTCTCTGTGGGCTGGCCTTGGGGTCCCAGGGCTTTCCTGTGCTCTTTCCCAGGCTATTGTGTGTAATCAGCCAAGTGCTGCCTTGACCATGGGAGAAGCTGCAGCTGGGTGGAGTTGAGTTGTTCCTCATCAATAACCCCAGAACCTCCTCCCCCTCTGCACATATGGAGCTGTGGCTTCTGTGTTAAATATCTGACAAGACCTGGGTTATTCTCCCTGTAATGCCTGAGCCATGACTGCTCTCCCATCTGCAGGGAGTCCCTATTCACCAGCTGCTTCCTCCTCGTTCCTCCCACTCCCTCTGCTGCTCTGCCGCCAAAGTGCTGTGTGTTTCCCATCCTCCAGTGCTCCTGCTTTTCTCCCAGGTTTGCCCTTTGGTGTGTAAATAGGGCTGGGGGTTATGCAAGTTGCCCCATGGCTGGTTGGAAGGCTTTGGTGAGAGCTGCAAAGGTTCAGCCTCGAAAACAAAAGGGCCAACCAGAAACCAAGCCCAAAGTTCTGCCCATGCTACAGAATGTGACTGACCCCTCCTCCTGCCCAGAGGCCATGAGATGCCTCCAGTGTCTCTCTGCTGCCATGTGAGGGGAGTGGGCAGGCGAGTGGGTTCACTTGCAGCACTTTTCATTCCAACAGTTTAAACTTACCCTTTTCCCCTTTATTTTCTGGATTTTCCAGCCCTTTTTGAAGAGCTGCAGAGTCTGGACATTTTCTTGGCTGAGCTGTACAAGTGAGTGTTCGAACAGTGGCAAATTTCATGCTGCCTCTCCCAGCTAATGAGCAGCAGTGACAAAACCTTGGGGTTGGGTTAGCAGCACTGCTGCTGGAGCCTTGATTTGGGCCTGGGCTCTGCCCACAAGACCAACCTTCCCCTCCAGACCAGCCTCCCTCCCCCGAGCCCCATCCCACAGTATCTGGTTCTGAAAGACTTTTCACACCATGTATTTACCTTCTCGCCTGTAACTAGGCATCTGGACAGTAGCAGCAATGAACGCCCCGACATCAGCTCCATCCAGAGACGCATTAAGGTACCAATCATCAAAATCCCTTTTCATCCTTCTGGATCCCAAAGGGCTTAACAACCCAACCCCACTGCTCAGTCCTGAAATGCTTTGCTCTGCCTTTGGGTGGGCACAGCAGGCTTGGCAAAGCCACTTTGTCTCAGCTCACTGGTGTCACTGGCTCTCCTGAAAGGCAGCCTGGTCTGGAATAGGGTTCCTTTCCTCGTGCCCACAAGCAGCACTGGCTGAGGGTGCTCACTGCTGCAGTGAGTAGTGGCACACACAGGCTCAGAGGGGCTGTAGCCTCTAGTTCAGCCAGCGTGCCAGCCTAGGGCAGTGTTGGCCCTGAGCTTGCTGCCACCTTCCTTTCTGTTACCTGGGGCTCAGCTGTGCCCTGATGCCATGGGATACAAGCACAGAAAGCCTTGCTGGAGATCCTTGCAGGTCTCATGTAGCCCCCAACCTTCAGGGCGCTCTGCCTCAGCGTTGGGCTCTGAGGTGCTGTCTGCCTGGCCCAAGATCTAACCTGTCATTTCCTCATAGAAAGTGACCCATGACATGGATATGTGCTACGGGATGATGGGAAGCCTCTTCCGCAGCGGCTCTCGGCAGACGCTGTTTGCCAGCCAGGTGATGCGCTACGCTGACCTCTATGCAGCCTCCTTCATCAACCTCCTCTACTACCCCTTCAGCTACCTCTTCAGAGCCGCCCACGTTCTGGTGAGTTGCAATCCCAGGGAGGTGGGCAGGGCTCCCAGAGGTGCCCATGCTTGTGTCCATTACCACTTCCACAGGACACAGCAGCACCTTGAAGGGTTTGGTGGCATTTGATAGACTGTAGACCAAATGGCCGCATTCTGGGGTTTGCTCTCCACATGTCTCAAGGAAGCAGCCTGGCACTGGGACACCCCTTTGTCACCTCCTCTCTCTGTTCCATGTGCAGATGCCACACGAGTCCACAGTTGAGCACACGCACGTCGACATCAATGAGAAGGAGTCGCCGATGGCCACGCGCAATCGCACCTCGGTGGATTTCAAAGATTCCGACTACAAGCGGCACCAACTGACCCGTTCCATCAGTGAGATCAAACCGCCCAACCTCTTCCCCCAGGCACCTCAGGAAATCACACATTGCCATGATGAAGATGATGATGAGGAAGAGGAAGAGGAGGAAGAAGAGGAGGAAGAGGAATAAGAAGGATTAAACCAAGTATTTCTGAAGATAAACCATGACTCTAGCAGTGATCAGGAATGGATTCTGTTGTTGGGGCCCTTGGGGTGATGGGTTGGGGGGTGTGATTCTTGAAAAGGCACATTTTGAAAGTATTTGGAAACTTCTAACAAATTAACACTAATTAGGAGGAGACCCTTGTTTTCAGTTTTGCAGACGGTTCAAAAAGCTGATGGATTCTAACTGGGTGGTGCATTCAGACTGGACTGCCCGCCTGTGCTGTTATGCTACTCCCATTACATTTTGGGATGCTGCATGTTTCTCCCTTTCCCATGACGTGTTTCATTTGGTTTTCCTTTGAACAGTGTCTTGTGAACGGTTTTTGGCACTTGTTACATTCTCTGTGGAGACAGAAGGGATGTGCTGAGCCCTGCAGGAGACAAAATTATCCAAATCCTGCTTGCCTGTTAGGTTGCTGCCCTTAACCCTCTGCTCCTGGGTTACATAATCCCCCCTGCCCATGTTAACCAGGGTGTTGCTGTGCCTTCCAGCATTCAGTTTACCTTCTGTTGGTATGAGTTTCTCTGTGTAAGTGGTTTGACTCCTCCAGCCATCACGGATGGTAGTGAGATTCCAGCTCTTTCACATCTCCTGCCGTACTTGTTTCACTTTGTAGTCGCTTGTTATCCTCTCCCAGTGTCTCCAAGCTCTCTCACCATTGCCATGTGATGCATAATTTCCAGGGCATTTCTCAAACAGCTGAGCTGCACATTCTGTTCTCAACTCCTCTAGTTTCAGCAGTAAATATTAACCCAGGAGCTTGAAGCTGCTGCTTTAGCATTACATTAGTCACTCTGTGTTCCTCCTGACCTTTCTGTCCTCTCAACTTTTAAGTGAAGCATCCCAAAACCAACCCCAGCCACCATCTGGAGTGCAAGGGCCTATAGTGCCAGGGGGCTGTGGGCCACATGGGCCTGCCCTAAACTAGGAAACAGCACATGCCACAGGGCCAGCCCCACGGTGGGAGGCGGGAAGCTCCCGGCCGTCCAGTGGCTGCCCCGGTCTTTGGTCCGGTGCGGAGCAAGCGGAGCTCATTGCCGGCCGGGGTGGGCAAGGCTGCGTCCCTGGCCAAGGAGGGTGACGGCTGCTGTGTGGGGACCGGGGCTGTCCCCGGGATGGGCAGGTGGTCCTTGTGCCTGAAAGCCAGCCCAGGAAGGCAAGGAGCTGGCACACAGCTGGGCAGCAGTGCCCTGTGGTTTTCCTCTGAGTCATGGGTGCAGCCTCACTTACTCCAGCCTCTGCCGTTCACTGCAAAGGGATTACAACGAGGGCCCTCTTGTAATGAATCTGACTGTTGTTTCAGTACCATAAACTCGTTTAATTTTTTTCATTTTAAGTACCTTAGTAGAAAATAAAAGAAGAAAAGCTACACCACCAACATCTGAGCAGGAAAATACTGCTCTAGTGGCAGTTGTTCAAGTCAATAAATGATGATGTTTCTAAGAACTGCCTGGTGTTTTGTGGCATGTTGCTGAGATGATGAGGGCTGTGCTGGAGTGGGTAGGAAGAGATGTGACTGGTCTGTGGGGTCCCAGCAGAATGGGTTACTGGGGAACAGTGAGAGCATCTTTGGGAATTGGTCCTGTGAAGCACTGAGGAGCAGTGGCAGTGGATCTTGCTGTAAAGGGCACACCTGGGCACGAGGCTTCTGTTACCACCATCTGCATCAACGAGGAAAGCATGGGAAGGGCAGAGAAACATTCTGTCTTTGACACAGAGAGTGAGGAGGGGCTTTTTCATGGTGGGAAAGGGAACATCCCTACACTGTCGCTACCTGCAATACTGTGTCTTGCCAGGGTTGTTTCCCACAGACATTATGAAGGACCACTTCCTGCCCCTCTGCCCCTGCAAGACACATGGCCAGGCTGGCAGCAGGGCACAGCACAGCCTGTGCTCACCAGGAGCTGCAAACCTGCTTAAATAGACAAGAATACCCAGGGAAAGCCAGTGCTGCCACGCAGCAACACAAGGCTGTGCCCAGCTTAGACAGGCAGCCCTGGGCACTCCTGAGCTCAACCCTCCCCTACAAACAAACTCCTCAGGTCAACCAAACCAGACCTGAGGAGGTTCCCCCATCAACACCACCACAGAAGGATATTCAGTAGCAGGGCCAAAGTACAGAAAAGCAATACTAAATGGCAACAGCTGGTGGGCAACACTCAACACCTTGACACAAGGGATTACTGAAAACTCCAGAGCACTGAGTCCCTGACACCTCAGTTTTGGGGTCTGGAGAGGAGCTAACATGTACCCACAGTGAGGCTGGCTGCAGGAAGGTCCAAGGAGCTGTTCCCGAGCCCTTTCACCAAAGGCCATGCTGGGCTCTGCTATGTTTAAACTTCATTTCTCCAAGTATAGCTACTTGAATTTTTTAAGCTTTAGCTCAGCAGCTGGGGGAGGCATGCGGCTGCAGAAAGGGAGATCTGGGGAGCTCCATGCATTCCTCCTTCCCAATCAGTCACCACAAATAGCTCACTCCCAGCCCAGGGCTATTTCTGACTGCAATGGGGAGAAGAGTCTTCAAGGCTGGAGCAATGGAAAGTATTTGACCCTCACTTCATGGTGGGAAAATGTTGGGCAAAGCCTGAGAGACACAGGCACTGCTTGGCCTTGTACCATCCAAGGCATCCTGTGCTGGCTCTACCATGAAGTTGTGGCAACCACAGACCAAGAGCCAGGATGAAGCTTCTTGCCCTGGCTGACACTGGGGACATGGTCACAGCCCAAGTTTCCAGCCCACCCCTTCCTCAGGCAGCTGCCCATGGCTGATCTGCACCAGCTGCCGCTTCCCAGAAGCTGATGGCCTGGCAGTGCCTGTGTCTCCAGTCACTGCAGAGCCTCAAGGAATGTTCCTGCTGCTCTCTCTGCAGCCTGTCCCCCAATCCAGGGACAGACATGCTTTGCTTTTGCCCACCAGCAGTATTCTCTCCTGCAGCAAAAGCCTGGTGGAAGCAAGGCAAGCATGGGGGGAACAGGCCTCATCCACTGCCCCAAGCTCTCACTGACCTGATTACTGGTTTCTCCCACTTCCCCCACCACCTCACATCTACCTCCCCTGCTCTGTAGAGCCAGAGGGGGCTCACAGGGGCTGCACAAACCAAACCCTACCACAGACAGGAACCTGAGGCTCCCTGCCCTTAGCCACAAGCCTGCAGATATTGTGCTGGGCGCTGCACTTCTGACCAGGTCACAGCCATCAGAGCTGCTCCCAGCTCCTCTTTATGGCACCTCCTCACTCAGCAGAGCAAGGCCCAGCTGCAGCTCTGTATCAGGATATGCCTGACCATGCTGGAGGGTGCAAAGCCCTGTGCCAGTCCCTGAGCAGCAGCCATTCCAACCTCCAGCCTGAAGCCCCAGCACGGCAAACATGGATAAAGAAATTCTGTAACTGCAGAGGTACTGGTCCACCCTGGCCCTGCACAAGGGTGCTTTCCCTCCAGGACACCAGCCCTGTGGGCCACTAGGCTGTGAAGCTTGGCCACGGCAGGAGGTGGTGCTGGAGCCTTGAGGACACAGAGCCCTGGGTACAGCTTTGGGCACTACTCCCACCCTGCTGCCACAGCAGCCTGGACCTACCAGCCAGAACACATCCCACCTCCCTGAAGGGATCTGGCCTCTTACACCCTTCCTTCCAGAAGTCCTGGCCTCTCTCTATCCTGCTCCTCCTTCCCTTTGCTCATGACCACCAGAGCCAGCCCCAAAGTTGGCCTCCACATTAATTCTACTTACGTCATGTTTATAAGCATCCCACCTTCCACCGGCTGCCAAGGATGGGCACACAGGGGAGCAGGAGTCCTCCAGGACCTGCTTCTCTTTGTCCTGCTGATACATCATGGGGGAGCGAGGTCCAGAGGAATGGGGCCATCCTACAGCACAGAAGCCGCACTGGGTGCAGCAAAAATCCCCACAAGGTTTGAGCATCTGCTGCCCATCTCGCTAACCCAGGGTTTGGCAGCTCAAGAGCTGAGCATGACAAAAGCTGGGTGCAAGGAAAGCAGCTGGGTGGAACAGCTGTGAGGAGGAGAGGGTCTGAGGGATGGCAGAAGCACAATACGGGCACATGGCAGGGCTGTATCTGACACACAGGAAAGGGCTCTTCTCCACCAGCATGAGCTGGAAGTGATAGCGGACAAGAGCCTAAGCACAGGCCCGCTCTCTCCTGCTCAGAAATGTCTCTGTTGCTGCAGGCTCCACACAGCTCCTCCACTGCTGAAACCCCAACGTGAGAGGAGCAGGCAGCAGCACCCCAGTGCAGGGGGATGGACGGACTCCCTCCAACTTCTCCCGTCCCACGGAACCACCATGATCCCGCCACTCTCGGCACCGGAGAGCCCCAGGCACGCCCCGCTGGGCAGAACACGCACTACAGACAGAGCGCATCTGCACTCAGACACAAACATGACCTAAAGAGAGCAGGTTGTAAATAAGGGGGTTTTATTACTGAAAGAAAAAGACCCTCAGCCTTGAGGGAAGGTCAAAAAGTCAGCTGCTTGCCATTGCCACCAGCTTCCCAGCCAGCCTCTGATCAGCAAAGCCACCAGCACAGCCCTCCCCAGCTTGAGGACTTACACGCCCAGACCCACCAAAGCGAAGAGCAACACCTGCCTCTAGAGGAACAAGATCCGGCCTCTCTGTGGCTCTTGGCAGCTGAAGTGAGATTAAAGACTATTAATTGTGCCAGTAGCAGAGATCTGGGTACAGGATCACAGACATCAGCCCCACCACCCACATGCCAAAATCTGTCCCTTGGAAATGAGGGGGGAGCATAGAGGAGGGGAAAATGCATAAACTGGAATGTTCAACAGAACAAAAAAATCATCATTTATCTAAAAAGAATAGAAATAAACAAAATGCTTTAAAACAAAATCACAAAATATACAAATAAATCTGGTACAAAATAAATAGGAAAGATTGGAAATCTACAACAAAATTGGAATAATTATAAAATTAATTTGTATGACAATCAGTATATGAAACGTATACACTTCATTCAGGATTTCAGTTGTGCTTATTCAGGTTTATGTACACACACGGAAATACTGTAGTCAGAATACTACAACTCTGGAAAACCAAAATCATGTACAATATGATACAATGCGCAAAGACCACATATGATGGCAAATAAGACACAGGGAAGAGCTGGCTGGAGTGGGATCAGACAGCCATGGAAATGCACTGCAAAGGGAGAGCCACCATGTTCCGGAATGGGGGGACCAAGGCCGAGCCAGCAGCAACCAGGACAGGCTTGGGGCAGCCAGGATGGAGGTTTGGTGTGAGACCTCTGGCTGCTGAACACCAGCTGCTCATGGCTTCCAGGAACACATCTCAAGTATTTGGGGTTTCAGATTCACTGTGTTTGGCATCCAGGCACCTGCCCAGTGATTCAGGTGTCAAGGCTGTCTCTGCTGGAAAAAAACATGCCAAGAGCTCTGAGGTCTCTCAGCAGAGCCTGACCCTGAACTGCTGGTAAGCCACCCTTGTGCTCAGGAGAATATGGATCAAATGGGACCACAGCACTGCTGCTGGGGTCCTGGTGGGTTTCCACTCTCCAAATTCCATTTCCGAGAAAGGAAGAGTCCCTTGAGCAGCATCTCCTACCCTCAGTGTGAGAAATGAAGACAGAACGGCTGCAGCATGGCCTGTTCCTGACTGCTGCCCCTCCTTCTTGCCTTCCTAAACACTCAACTGAAGCCCAGAGAGCAGAGGAGCAGCTGTGGCCAATGTGAACACAGCTGTCACAGAAGCCACACTGCTGAATCCAAGCCAGCACAATTCAGAAGGACAGAGCACGTACCCTGGGTGAAAACCTGCCAGCCAAGCCAGTTCAGCCCGCAGGACCTGAGATTTTAAAGCAGGAATGACACTGGAGCTGATCTAGGACTGGCCAGTCTGTCACTTCTGAGACGAGGAGCTCATCAGGAACCCTTCACTCTCCCACAGTGATCTTTGGGACATGCATTTCATATTGGCACTTCCAACTGAAGGCATCTCACACCAACTAATTTTTCACTTGTATTTGGAAGGATTTGGTTTAACAGTGATGGCCAGAGGATAAAACACTACCTCCTATTATAAAGCTCTGTGATCAGCAAACAGTTGAGAAGCGATGCTGGACTGCTACACCAAGCACCAAATGCTGGGACAAGCCCTTCCTCCTCAACAAGTCCTGCTGCCAACTAGCTGCCACGCTGCTTTCTGGAGGAGAACACAACAAAGAAACCAAGTCCACCCCTGGAGCACTGGAGCCACCTGCAGCCTTTGCATGTTTCACTACAAGGCTCACTACAGCTGACAAACCTCTAGCCCAGTTCCATGACAGACCACTTCTGCTGAGTCCAGCCAAACCTCTGCTTCTGGGGGAGGATCAAATACCAAGCATTTCCTTAGCCAGAAATCTGCACTGAAGGAGCGAGAGCAGCCAGGGCACCATCGACTGCAGGATCCCAGTGATCAGCCCTGCTCAGAGGAAAACAGAGCCCAGAGGCAAAACCTGAGAGGAAAATTATGTTTTCCATCTGGAGACAAAAGACCAGCAGCTTTGAGTACCATATTTCCAATGTGAAGAACTGCTAGGGAGTCTGACCTCAGGATAGTAAGAAGAAAACATCACTTTGACTGAATTCAGTGCTAACCAATCTGCAACACAACTCCATCTGCCACCTGTATCATGCCACTGGCTGGAGGCAGTTTTCCAGCAATCCCTTCCCATCCCTGAAGCTCAGGAAAACATGCACACATCAGATGGAAAAGCTCAACTGTACTGCCTTGGACCCACAGTAACAGCATCTCCTCATCTGGATGCATCCCTGAGACTGGCCCAGAGGAACACAACCCAGCATGAAGCCAGGCTCCAAGACAAGAGCAAGATACCAAGCAGGATTGTTGAGGGGGTTCTGCAGGAAGCCATGGATGTCCAGGTCCCCTGTGCTGCCCACACATTGGAGGGAGGCCAGAATCACCACAGACATTGCACCAACAAGAGACCTGCAGCTGACTGACCAAGTGTAACAGCAGTGCAGGGGTGAGGGCAGCTGCTCTGCCCAGCCCAGCCTGTGGTGCAGAGCTTGTTCTCCCTGCTTGCTAAGTCAGATGAAGGTTATTCTCCCATCCGTGCCATGGGAAGATGCCCCATTGTGTTGGTTAAGGTAATCATTTCACCACTGGGCCAAACCAACCCTCAGTATCCAGGGAAAAGGTACTTCTTTGGGTCTATGTAGAGCCCCAGTGTAGAGCCAGATGGTGGGATGGGCAGCAGTACCACACCACAGCCAGGGTTCTTGCCTTGGGACAGGGCACAGTGTGGACACACAGACCCCTCAGTGCTGGGTGGGCAACTTTGGGATGAAGCCTCAAGTCAGCATCACAAGAGATACTCTGCAGCATCCTTCCCCACACCCAGTTTTCTACTGGTAATCCTGACACTGGATAACTTGACAACTGGAACACAGGTACTAGATTTAAAACCACAGATGTGTGTATTAGATATTGTATAAAATATGGTACATCTTTCATGTGGGAATGATTTCTATAGAGAATGTAATTCTGCTCAAGGAAGATGCATGTTCCAAGGGGTCCTGGAGAACGTGGCTGTGCCCTCCATCATGCAGGATACTTATGCAGGATGCTCATGAGGAGAAATGGGCTGCTCCTTGCCATCAGCACCCGCACACCCCTTCGCTGAGCTCTGCAGAGATCACAGGAAGCACCACTGCTGCCCAAGCAGCCCCTCACACAAAGCTGCCTCTTTGGTTTTCTTTGGGCTGATTTGAACCAGAGCCTGACACCACCAATGCCAAATCTCATCCTCATCCAAGCCGGCCCCTGAAGGCGGAGTAGCAGCAACGGGTGATGTGTGTGGGCCATAGGGGCAACTTGCTCTGCTACCCCTGAGCTTTCTCCAGGTCTGAGTGCAGAGGGCCATATCCTGAGACTCCTACTCATGCCAGCTCCACCCACACAAAAAGGCACTTAAAGAAAAGAAGAAAAACAAACAAAAAAGCCCCCAGTGGTGAGGAAAAGGGAATAGTGTCCAGGAGAAGAGAGGAGAACAGAAAAGTCAGCACAATGTGAATGAGTGGCTAATCCTTCTTCCAACAGGCCCAAGAACTGCACACCTTCCGCAGCCAGTCCTGCTGCCCTCGCACAGGTCTCAGCATCATCCCATTCCTGCTCAGTCTGGAGCAGGAGCTTATGGAGCAAAAAGAATGTGAGAGTAAAATATACATGACACATGTTTAGAGCAGAAGTGGTGAGCAGAAGGATCTGCCCCATGGAGCTTCCTCTCCTGGTTCATCTGGATGGGGGAAGCACCTTCTCCTGCCACACCAGCCTTGGAGCCCCTGCCCACCAGCCAGCCCAGACACCCTGCCAGCATTCCTCATCCCACTGTGGAATAACCCATCCAGAGCTCCTCCAGGGCAGCAGTCTCCAGCTGCACCACGATTTCAGGGAGTAGACAAGCTGGGAACAAAACAACAAGCACTTTGTAAACTCTGAAGGGTCTGAGCTTGTGGCACAGAGTGGCTGAGGCTGGTTTGCTAAGCCCCCCACTGAGCCTCTCTCTTCTCAGAACTAATGTGCTTCATATGATCTCCACATCACCAGAGTCAGTCTCATTTGGAGAAAGATTCTCACTGGAAAGCAAGAACATTCCTTCACTCTTTACAAAGATTTGGCAATACACAGAATTTAAAAAAATAAATCATAGTTACAACAGATTCAGGTTCATTTCGTTTAAAGGAAATTCAACCAACAGGAGTGTAAAAGATATAATTCACAGTTGTGCATTTAAGATATTAGTGTTGAAAACCTCACTTCAAAGAACTCTTGTGCAAAATTGTATTGACAGTAGAAACCATGGCTAGATGCCTCCCCAGCCTCCCCTGGCCAACAGGCCATCATCCACCCTGCTGCCTGCACCCAGAGGCAGATGGGTGAGGGGAACAAAGGCGGCAGCAGGAGTTGACATAGGAAGATGCAGTATCCTTTCTATAAGTCAAAGCCTGGCCAAGGTCTGAGGTCAAGTCCAACGATTCCCAAAGCCACCAGCCAGTGCCCTGCGCTGCGGTGACCACCCCGTGTCCTCACAGCCCTGCAGCACGGCATCCAAGTGCCAGGCAAGGCAGAGAGGGCAGATCTGCTCAGGCAGGACAGCCCTGCAAGGGCACGGGTCAGATGCCGTGGCATTCCCACTGCAGCCAGGAGAGCCAAGCCCTGGCATCAGCAAACGCCGTCCCGAGGCTCAGAGGGATCCTGAGCTGGGCACGGGGCTCCTCTGCTGTGATGGTTCCCACCAGGAGGGCTGGGAACCCCTCGCATTTGTTAAACAGTAAAACTGTAAATACCCTGAGAACAGGGAGACTGGATTTCTTCCCCTCCAGGGAGAGGACCATGCTTTTTTCTTCAAGCTAATTAGTAGTAGCAGCTCCTAACCCCTCTGGGTCAGGTATGTATTTCTGTATGAAACACATCTATAATCAACTATTTTTATGGAAATTAAGTGAAATCACTTCACTTTCCATTATTTGATCTGTACAAATGATGAAAAACATGCATGCAAAAAATTGCCTGCAAATTTTGGAACAGTGCAGCATGGGCAGAAGCAGGAGGTATTTGCTTTGGGATCACATGGCTTTGGTTGGAAAAATTGGCGCTTTTTTTTCTTTTTTTCTGTTTTTTCTTTTTTTTAAAGGAAAACAGACATTGAAACAAATCCTTAACCTGCCATAAGAAGCAGAAGTCAGATCCAGCAAGTAAACTCATCCTGGAGAGAGCTGCCTTGACTTGAGCCTTCCCTCCTTTGGCAGGTTTGACAAAACGGATACTGCATCTCAAGTTCACCACCATGTCAAACGCTTCCAACAAACTTTTACATTCAGCAACACTAGATAAAAACTGGCGAGATGAGTCCCTCGCTGAGGATAAACGCTGTAACATCTGGACATTTTGCTCTGTGAGAAAGGTGCAATATTGGCAGCTCTCTGGGAAGGCGCAAGGCTTAGGCCAGCCCACGCTGCCATGTGCTCTCAGCAGTGCTGGGCTGTTGCACATCAGAGTGGGATGGAGGCTGAGGAAACACTTTTAGATGGGAAAAAGTCAAAAAGCTACATGTGAGAGCAAGGCCTTGGAGGGCCTGCTTCCTCCTCACTGGGTGCACAAGTTGTATAGTGTGCAATTTCTCTGCCCCTTCCAGGGACTTCATCCTCATGGGTGGCTCCCACCAGGGTGGACAGCAAAAATTAGGGCTGCTTTCTAAAGCTGGGAGAGAGAGGAGGAGGAGGAGGAGGGAGACAGGCAAACCCAATTGGCTCTGACACCACACACTCCAATTCCCACAGGAGATCCTGCAACAGAATATTGCACCTTTCCAGCCACCATTCACACAGACAGACCACGGGAACTTGCAGCAAGTGCATTCCACAGCCCACGAGCAGGAGAGATGGGGCAGGCCTGCAGGCACAGAGAGCTCTGGCAGTTGCATTTGAGGCTGGGGGCTTCTTTGGGTGTCCTCAAAGAGATTATCCAAGTGTAAAGAAAGGGAAATGCTACATAGCCAGGGGCCACAGCAGGGTCTTTAAACAGAGAAACCTCAAATCCTGATTTATCAATCCAGATACTGAGGGCAACGTTCACATTTTGTTTGAGACAACATTGGAAGGGGAGAGGACTCGGGGGGACAACTTTCTTTTTTTATTCATTTGAGGACTGAAGACTCCATCTGTGGAAATGGGTGACGCACAACTGCCATAGGGTGCCTCTTGCTGGCACCCAGTCTGCATCCAGGTTTTTGGGGTGGAGGAGTTGGTTTCAAGGCAGGTGTTGCCTTGCACTGGTGGCAGCTGGGTGGGAGGCTCTCTGTTCTGCTACCTTGGTAATCCCTACAATGACTGTTAAAAGGGGCAAGAGAGGAAGAAATGCACTAAATACACTCAAAGGAATGAATGTGGTTTGGAACAGCCTGGAAATTAACTTCTCTGAATCCCTGAAGTGCAATACACTCGCGTCTGGAAAGTTCTGTCAGCTCTTAGAGAGGAGAGGATGGTTCTGGCTCCTCAGCAGCGCCCATCCTTGCACTGGCAGAGGTTTTCTGTCACCTGGAGCACGTACTTTGGGTGTAATTGTAGCAGCATCTTCTGTGTTAATATCAGAGATTACAGGGGGGACAGGGACTGATGTTCTGATCCTCAGCAAAGGCTGCACCATCTGTTCTGGCCAAGGTAATGGTGCACAGACCACCACAGCACAGGAGTGTTTAAAGACTTGGTGTCTCAGGGTGCACACATTCCTTCACCATGCAATTGTCAGGAACATCAATGAAAAATCACCCAGTTACTTCACTATGGAATTTCACACCTGGCTTTCATTTCACAAGACTGCAGTTTCGCTAATTAATTCCTTCCCCCCAGTATCATCTTCAACATACACAAAGGTTTTAGAGGTTACAAAACTGTAAGTGTAACAATGCTTTTGCCTGTTTAACAAAGAAACCTTCTGAAATTTGAAACATTATTAAATACCAGAGTAACCAGTCCTTCCCTGAAAATTAACTGCAAGACTGTAATAATCCTCATCTCTTGGTCCTCCAGGTGGCTGAAACCAGAGGTTCCTTGAAGCTTGCTCATTCTTAGGACACAAACAACATACAAGTACCAGTTACTAACTTTTTCAACAGGGCAACAAAAAGGACCACAGAGGGGTGAGAAGAGGCCTAAGGACATTGGAGCCAATTCACAAAAACCATGACAGAGCCCATTTGAGGTTCATGAGGGACAGAAACAATTTAAAACTCTGCAAAATACTTTTTAAAAACATGATCTCTCTTGAAAAAATAATGGAGGAGCTTTTAAGCTTCTCCATATGTGTTTGAGGAGAAAAAACCCAACAAGGATCAAAAGTACAGATAAAAAATAAACATAATTCTACTTTGCAAGAAAACTTTCATCGTTCTCAAGGGTGGCTCACCATTCCCAAATTACGTTTGGGTCTTTAGTCTCTCTTGCTCTTTGCTCCTTTCTTCCTGTTTCTTCCTCTTCTGCTCCCAGAACGGATGCAAAAGTCTTTGGTCTCAGAACACTGGATGCAGCAGTGTTGCAAGCACGCACTAACGGTGTTCACACTCAGGGAGGAGCCAGGAAGGAGCGAGGGCTGGTCCTGCTGAGGAGATGGGATGGGTGGGTTGTGGGGAGTCAGCTCCTAGATGGCTCCTTCACTGTGCATACTGTGGTTGGGCTTGTTGTGAGTCACACAGTTCTGTTCATTCAGCAGGTTTGCTGTCTCGTCTGGCAAACCATCATGCAGCTCCGTAAGAGTCAGTTCGATTTTAGTGTTTTCACTGTCCGAGGACTGAGGTGTTTTGTCCATCCGGGATGCCATCAATGCATTTTGGTACTGCTGTCTTGAGATCTGCTCCAAGAACAGGGAAGAAACAAAAAAAAGTCAGTCACACTTCTGTGTCTCCTGTGGAGCACACTGAGAAAATAAAGTTTCCTCCCTTTCCAGATGACCACACTTCAACCCCTCTTTACGTGTTTCCACAAAACATCCCTGCACTTTGCAAGCCTAGAGCATCCCAGCTCAACACCCACAGCATGGTGACATTTCCAGGGAGGGTGGAAGAACAGTGCTGTGCAATCACCATGCTGTTCAAAGGCAGGGATTTATTCCTATGCAGAGATTTTTAAATCAGACCTCCATTTCCCTCTAACCATGCACACACACCTTTAGGACCAGAACCAGAGATCAGTGAAGTCTTTCTCCCAACTTCAGTGAGCTCCTGGTGAGGCTCTAAGTGTCCCTATAGAGCCAAGCCAGCTCTATAGTCCAAGTATATAGTACAAGCATTCCTGCTCTTGTCTAGGCCAGCAAACACAGCAGGAGCTACAGCCTTATACATAAGGACATTTGATTCTAGAAAACACTAGGATGCTCATAGAGATGAATCCAAATTAGCAACCCATGAAGTTTTCCACTGGTCTCTGCAAGAGCTGCCTGCACTCAGCAGAACAGTGATGGCAGGAGCTGGCCTAGAGCACAGAGTGCCACTGCCCATGATGCCCCAGGGACAGGGAAGCCCATAGCCCCTGTACATCTGCACGTGGCGGTGGAGGGCAGAATTCCTCCGGGAGGAACAAGCAACCAGCCCTGTGAACTCCTCCAGGACAACCTTCTCAGCCAGAACAGGCAGCAGGATACATGTGCACTGGCAGCCCCATGAGCCTACAGCAGTGGGTGATCTTGGCAGGCAGGAAGGTGGAAGAGATGAAATGACTTTTAGGAAACCATAAACTTCAGTAGCAAAACAAGAGAGGGACTGGAAATGGACAGAGTCGGATGGACCAAGTCACAACCCCAAAACCAAAATTCAACATGCATGAACAGGTCACAACCCCAATTTTACAAGGTATTAACTGAATGAATGACCACGTGGCACAGTGAAAACACTGAGGTTGAGTACTCTGACCTATGCGTAAAGCAGAGTGATGCAAGAGGTGTGCAAGTCTGACTGCAGAGATACCAGGACAGTTTAACATTCATTAGCCTCAGTATGAACACAGTGAGATTTGGAAAGACTCCACATAAACCAGCACAGGGTGAGAAGCTGCTCTGTACAGCAGATTAGCCATTGAAATCTGTAGCGAGAATCACTTGCCCCATGATAAACATCTACTGCTGTAATCTTTGAAGGACTGAACCATTGACCAGTATGCTTGCATCTCAAAAGTTTTGACAGCAAGACTTTACTCTCCTTTTAAAATTTGGCTATAGAATACTCAGTTTAGCATTCTAGTATGTCTGCCCTATTCCAAGTTCTTAACATTGAATTAACTAAGAGAAGTTAAGTTCACAAATCACTTGAGCTGCATACAAACTGTGAACATGCACTTAATTTAAGAAAAGCATCAATGTCAACTTCTGGTCATGGGACATCAGCTTCCCTGGACTTCCAGCTGGGCTGGAATTGCTGCCACCATTAGCTGTTCCTCAGCTCAGCTAGATTTCCTCTCCCACAGGACTCGCACACGTTTCAGCGTGGGATGCACCATGCTGGGGGACAGAGCTGTATTTCATGCAGCAACTCACTGGTAGTATGAGACATGAGCCTAATACATGTGAAGTTAAGATAAAGAGAAATATCCAAGACTTCTCAAACCAGAAGGAGGATGGCAAGTCGGAAAGTAAGATCAAGAACCCCAAACTGAAACCAAAATCAGAAGTGAATAAAAACTGCAACCAACAGTATATGTCTCCTTTAGAAAAGGACAGCGCCTGATAATGAAGGGTCTCCATTTCAGATGGGTCCAAAAGCTCCATGAGGATAGGTTTGACTAAAAGCAGAGAGGTTATTTTCTACAATATTTCCTGCAAGGACCTGAAATCCAGAAAGTTACGTGACCAATCTACTTACAAGTCCAAATGAGAAGAACAGTGAAGACAAATCAGTGGACAGCAGATATTGTGGAAAAAAAAATAGTTTCAAGTAACTTTTAAACAGCTGCTTTCATAATGCTATTTACTCACAGAGGAATTTAGAGGGAATTCCCTTCCCCAGGCTCTCCATCCTACCAGCCAAGCCCGACTTTCCAGGGGGTCTTTCTAGCTTTTTTCCTACCTTGACAAACTGAATGTCTGTGAGGGCTTTCACTGAGTAGTCTGGAACATACACTTGGAGGAAGGAGGCGTTCAGCTGGTTGTTGCTGCTCCCTAACGTCGGGGTCACTGCGTCAATGCGATCGCTCCGGTTTAGAGAGTCTGAGTGATTCAAGCCGCAGGGCCGGGGCGGAGACTTGTTTTCAGCTAAGGAACAGGCAAGAGCAAGACATTTTTTAAATCAAGTAGAAAACTTTTAAAGTCACCAGTTTCAAAGGGACATAATAACTTGTGATGTAGCACAAATTAACTGCAAATGTTTAAACCACTCATCAGTAGATATGTGGCTAAACAACCAAATGATCCTGAAAGGACACATTTTCAGTCCAGAGCTGGTAGCCAGCATTACTGAGTATGACCTAAACAAACCTGTACTTGTTTATGCTGCAACAGATATGTCCTGAGAACACAGTGCTTCAGCTGATGAGCAGAAACTATCACAGAACAGTAACTTCCCAAGGCTCCATTATAGGAGCTCTTGATAGATCATGCTTAATATAGATTTTTTTCTTAATCACTGTTACTTTCATCCACAGTCAGTTCCAGCAGAACCTTACCCCCCTTTTATGTCATTTGGCATCTACATATGCCTTTTTTCCTGAGCTAGAGCAGACATTTTCAGTAGGAGTAACAGAGTCCTCCGAGGACCAGAATGCAGTGCACATGACAATTACTTCAATATTTCCTCTCAGTGCTTGAAGTGGCAAAACCCCAATGAAGAAAAGCAAACTCCATGTAGTACATGCCAGCCAATGACACAGGCAAAATAGACCACACTACAGAGAAAAATCTGTGTCCAGGAAAGGACAACACTACAGACATCATTTTCCACCACTGGCCTTTAAATCCTGCAGGGTTTCACTTGAAGACCTCACAGCTGTCTCCTGTGAGTGTGACTGGACACAGTCTATCCAAACCAAACGTGCTTTCAGGACACCACGGACATTCTGCATCTGTGGCTTCCACCCACACAGTGACCCAGAAGACAGGAGGGCAGAAATACATCCTAGGAGAGATTCCAAGCCCTCCTGCAGAAGGGCTGCTCCCTAGGCACACACAGAGTACATACTGATCAAACAACTATGTTTAGGACCAGAGAATTTTTGGATCTTGATGCACTTTAAACTCATTCAGCCAGCCCAAGCTCAGACTTGATGTAAACTGCACTACTTGCCACACGATTCCCATCCTCAAGCTGAAAGATCATTTTCATACAATCTTAAGATACAAAGTCTCTTTGAGCAAATCAACAAAAATATCCTTACAAGCTTTTCAAATTCTTTTTTGAAGACTCTTCTATATACAATTTTATTTCTTAAAAAAAACCCCAAAACTTCCCTTCAATTTAATCCTACCTCTGCCACTTAATGACTAAAAATATAATATCTCCTTGTCCAAATGACACAGCCTGTTCCACATCTCTGAATCCAGCCTATCCTAAACCTAACACTTTAGAATGAAGAATTGCCCTGATTCTTATTCCCCATTTAAAATCCTTCTGATGCTGTCTTTCTTGCAATTTTAAAAAAGGGAACAAAAAAATACAGGTTCTGACAACTTGATAATTTCCCCACCATTTCTGGACTATAGAATTAGTGCAGGTCCCTATGGCAACACCAAGTACAGGCTTAGGGGGAAGCACTCAGAGCCTTGCAAGGTTTTTACTCTGTGCCAACTTGCCAACCTGAAAGCCACTGCAGGCTCCAATAACTGTTGTCAGGAGCCAAAACTCTATCTGCAAACAGGGCTTGATGCTGAAATTCCCACTGGAGAAGAATGAACTGTGAAGGCTGGATGAATTTGTCCTCTTTCCCACCTGTATATACAAAATATGGCTCTGTGTGACAAGAATAGCATCACTGCTGCTTGGGATAAAGCCTTCCATCTGGAACAACTTCACACTAGTGTGACTTGCACCTGCCTTTTTTTCCACCAGGGATCTTGATATATTACTTAGATTAGTACATTACTAATAAAAAACAAAGGATATAGAGCAACATGGCAAAACATTATAGGAAAAAAAGGGAGAGGTGAGACAAAAGGACAGAAAAAAAAAGTATGATTTCTAAAAATGTGAGAGAAACAACGCGATTTCTGGATTGCGTTCAGATCAGGGGAGGAGAAGAGAAGATAATGAAGAGGAAAGGGTACAGAAAGAACAGATGACAAACACCAGGCAGGTCCACATTAGAACTTCTCTACCCAGGTTTTCCCACACTCATCTTTCTATAGAGGGGAAAAAGAGCACAAGCCACAAGATGGACATCAGTACAACTGTATTATGAATTTGTGTTTAAACAACAGGATTATTTTCATAAGCACCCCACAAAAGGTCTGAGTTTCATCAAAACTGGTACCACATTGCCACAGTGACCAGGGTTACATTATTCCTTTCAAGGAGATTCTTCCCACTATTATTTCCTCTTGTTTATTTTTTGTAATTTTTTTTATTTAACTGGGGGAAAATCTATGAAATTATGCTTGGCATTTATACTGGAAACAACCTGTGCAAAGTGTATTTTTATTTGTAGAATGGGAAAGGAAAAATAAAAGTAAAAAAAGAAGACCTGGCAAAACAAAAGAATCAAGCCAAGAAAGATAACGAAAGTTGCCAAGCTTAAAGGAGAGCCATCAGGTACCTCAATTAAACAAAGATTAAATTTCTCCCCCTTCTTTAGTGTTTAGCAGCAGGAAACTTTAATGGGGAGGAAAAAAATCCCCTGCAAGGCAACAACCTGTAGTTTGTTCAGAATATGCATGAAGATAATTTAGGGACCAACAATGAAATAAAGTTTCTAAAGTTAAAGAAAGAGGGTGAAATACAGGAAGCAGACGGTGAAAATGTATAAAATGCATGATATGTATTAATGTTTAAGATATGTTTCACTTAAATATGCATATCATTATCTTGTTTGCTTTTAGCTCTGGGGAAAGACTGAAAAAATTTTGGAAAAAGCTTCAAAAGGAAGACATATGCTCACTGTGGCCCAAACCATTTTAGGATTCTGCTCTTCCTACAGACTTTCTTGATGGTTTTCCATTTTTCCCAACCACTCCATGTATGCAGTGTCTGCAAAGCTCAGTTCTTGATGCTTCTCAATTTACAATCTCTCAACCACATCTCAGAGCTCTTTTTGGCCCAGATTGTTCCCTTCTTGGTCTCTGCTCTCCAAAGGAATTTCTGTGCTAGTCAACTTGGTGATAGAGCAAGAAAAGGTTCTTAAGCACAACAGGAACCAGAAAATCCTCCCACAACCTTCTTGCACATTCCATTGCAAATCCATCCACTCAGCAGATCACTGTGCCAGTCCCTGGCATTAACCTCACTGAGAGAAAGCTCAAAGCTTTCCAGGAATTGAAATGGCCAGACTATATACAAACCATAGAATTTACCCATATGAGAATATAAAATACTTTCATTAAATAAGTTTGCCTTTTATGGCAGTTTAGCAGCAGACATTCTCCGCTGCCAAACGCATTTTCTTCAGAACTTTGTATGCCTCAGCTTGGGGGAGAATACATTCTTCTAAAAAATCTCCCCTCCTAATTTTCCACCAGCATCCATATGAGAAAAAAGAACAAGCACACATTACCAAATATATTTTCTTAAACATGTTTTTAGTTCTTCCCATTTTGATGACTGACCAGTTACCATAAACAGAAGTTCAGGATACTTACCTGTGAGGCACAACTCTGTGCTGGACTTCTCCCTAACGAGCAAAGGGGTCAGACAAATACAGACTGCAGCTGACTTTTTATGGCATCAGGGCAGTCACAAGAATGGTGAAAATAGAAGCATGCAGATTTACCTGGAGAACCTGCTGCTAACAACTCTGTTCTGCTGACAACAAAGGTACGAGACAGGGACAAGGGAACTAGAAGAGGGAGAGAAAAAGGATGAGATCACGACCAGAAAGGCGGCAGCTATCCACACTCGACAGGGGAAGGAGCCAGCTGACAAACTGACGAACTAAAACCAGAAGTGCAAAACAACTGTGAAAAAGCAAAGGGTTAAAACAAAAGCAAAATCAAAAAAACCCAATCAAATTTAGGAATAAACTGAAAAACAAGACCAGGGAATTTGGAGTGAAGTGAATAATTTTCACTTGCTATTTTAAATGATTATCCAGCACCAAACAGTCCATCAAGGTATACTCATGTTTTGAAATAGTTCAAAAGGAGCAGTGCTGCCCACTCCAGCCTGGAAGGCAAGAATTAAAACAAGCCAGAAAACATTCAGGGGTGCTCTTCCTTATGGGAGTCAAATAACACAGAACCAAAAGGCACTTCATAGTTCTTCAAGTTTCCAGCAAAATATCAAGCAAGGCTGTCATTCTCCAAGCTCATCCCTGTTGGGATGGGTATCATACTGCCCACCATTACTGCAAATCCCTCCCCAGCTGTAGTTAAAGAAAAAAGTTTTATTATTTTCTTGTTTTGCTGGTTTTTTTGTTGTTTATTTTCTGTGGTTTTGTTTGTGGGGTTATTTTGGTTTTTTGTTGTTTGGTTTTAGTGTTTTACTCCCCTGTTAGTGGCTTCATCTTCCAGGTAGGGAGAGCAAGCATGTGGAGTTTATTTAGGACATACAGAAGAGTTTTCTTTCACTCCACAGTAACTTATACTTTCCCTGAGCTTTCCTGTCTACACAGAGCAACAGGAACTTATTTTTATGAACTCATCTCAACAGAAATCTCAGGATGCCACAAGACATCATAAAACAAATTCTGTGAACCTGGAGGCAAAGCAAACAAGATGACGGAATTGCTATAGGTAAAAAAATAAGAATAAAGCCAACCAGTTGAAGGTAAATTCAAGATTGGCTGAGATTACATTACAATAGTGCATATTCTTAAATGCACCATGGTGAAATTAAAGATGGATTTCAGACCATTTGATCTGATAGAACTTCGGGCAGCTGGCAAGGTTGTGACGAGGGTTAGGAACATTTAAAAAAAAAAACCAAAACCCAACAAACACATGAAAACATTCAAACTGAACAATGCTGGTAAAACAGAGATGCCACAGGTGTTTTCCAAGTGCAAGCCTGGTAGAAGTGACCATGCCTGACCACCCTGGCTCCATGCCTGGCCCATATTGCAAAAGCTGAGGGTATGATGCAGTTGTACACAAGTCACAATTCCTCATGAACATGGCTGCTATTACTGAGATAAAATCCAACCAGTGCTCTGCCTGCTTTAAAATCTCTCAAATCTCAAAAAGTATAAGCTACTGACCAAATTAAAGTGCACATAATTAAGGAATTAGTCTTGCCTGTAAAAGTGAGCTCACAGAGGTCCAGAGAACTGCTGCTGATTGTAGAGTCTAACGAGGCTACACTCATAACTCACCATTTCCATTCCACCACCTTTTGATAATGTACATACACACAGGTACATACGTGTAAAGGGAGCACTCTTGAGTGTACAATTAAAACAAGCTGCCTCTCAAGTGGAATGTAAACCCTGCTGAGACAGGACACAATTTCAGCATGAGAAACATCTCTCCCTGGAGCTGAACAAGTGGCTTTGTGTCAGCAGAAGGCCAAGACCAGCTCCAGCGCACCAGCTGACCCAGCAGGGCTGTACATTTCCAGCTGAGGTCAAGACCTAAGTGGTGACTCTGCTGGCAATAAAATACATCACCAAATGCTGAAATGTAGCATTGGAACCAGCTCTTGGCAGATTATACGAGAATTCCCTGACCTGTGCCAGTGACGTGGTGGTTTGTATGGCTACCACTTGTGTGCTGGTAGGTGGCTCACACTCACCCTCACACACCTCTTCCCCCTCGCTGATTTCTCAAGTACATTTCCACACAAGCTGACAGGAAAAATTGTTTTTCTGGCACTGCTCCATCCTTTCTCTCGAGACAGCGTTAGGCACAAGACTGGTAAAGAGAACCATCCCCGGGCAGTTGCTCCTCGCACCACTAGATGTCCTCCTGCCACTAATTATTTATTCCCGTTAATTCACTCCCTGTTACCCTGCCACGAGCAAAACTACAAAGCTTTCCACCAGTACCAACCACATCCCTTGCTAAAGCCAACGCTCACGTCCTCTGGGAGCTGGCAAACCACTGCCAGCTGCTGGGTTCTGGAGTCAGTGCCAGCATCGCCACCAGCCAGTCCCCCCAGGGACACTGTGGCACGCTGTGCTGGCAAGGAGGTGCCAATCCCATCAGTCCCAGACACAGCTGGGCAGGACTGTGCAGGAGAGCTCAGACTGTCCCAGAAGCAGAAGATAAGAGGACATACCTGGTGATGCAGTGAGGGCCATCACCCCATAGTAGGAAAAAGCACCAGCTTCAAACTTCATCCCCTCTTTCCCAGCCTCCACTTCCACTTTCCCCTGTTAAGGAAAAGGAGAGAGAGCTGCAATTAAAAGGGACCATGGGTCTCAAGGCTCAAGATCAGACTTGAGGCCTGAAAGATCGTTTTGCCTGACATACCTAAGCAGTGTCATGGTCCCTGCAGTTTGTAACAGTGCCTGAACAGGGACAGACCCTGAAGGGCAACAGACATTTGTGCCCTGAGCTACCCTGGTCTTTGATGCCTTGTGGGCAGCATAAGTCTCTGCAGAGGAGTAGGACCAGGATCACCACACAGCTTTGGGTTGGTACTATTGCCCTGCTCCAAGTGTTGCCAGGTTGTTTTCCTTTTCTGCAAAGTAAAAAAATACTCCTCCAGTAGTACAAGCTTAAACGTAGCACAATCATCTGGGATCTTGAAGCACCTAGACATTTTGGGGAACAGCTCACATTCACACAGAATTCCCTCTAAGAGAAGCACAGGAAGGGAGATGGGAGATAATGTGTGAGGAGGCTGGCTGCCTACACCAATGAGATTCCCACAGAAATAAAGCTCTTATTCATAAAGGAGCAGCCTTGAGGGTACTTTGGTCTTCTTGATTTCTAGCAGATTTACAGATCCCAACATCAAGATCCTGCTCTTTTGCAGAGTCTTGCCTACAAAAGACCCTCAGTGCTTCCCAAGCTGTACAAAATTACACTACTACTCAAGTACACCTGTTTCTGATGAGGGCTCAACCAAATCTATAACATTATGTCCTACACAGGACACCAAAACAGAACCCACCACATCAAACACAGCTGTAAAACATCCCACTCAGTCTGGTATACAAGTAGCCAAAAATAATTGTCTTTTTCGTGGGGCCTGTTTTTCATATCCATTCATCCTTACTGCACTGAGACTCACAGCACACCACTGCAGACAGAAGAGGAGATCTCAGACAGCTTTCAGGCTGAGCTACACAAAATTTGGAATTTCAGTCAAACAATATAATATACCTGCAGTGCTTCTCCTCTGGCTAGGTTGGGAAGGGGAGACAGACTGCCCATCCCAGGTGTACTAAGACGACTGAACATCATCTGAACACAACTGGGTGAAAATGAGGCCAAAAAGGTAGAATTTATTTCTAAGTGTTTATTTCATTAAGCCCCATTTAAAATACATAATCATGCCTTTAAATTTACAGTACTGGACAAGGTAAGAAAAAAGTGATAATGAACTCAACCTGCACAAGCCCTGATTCCAAGTCAGTTTATCTAACTGAAGCAACAGCTTCATATAAATCCCTTTTAAAACCAGTTTCGGTCTATGATACAAAAGTAGCTTATTTCTTCATTATAAGCCTTCCAAAAGGTACAATTTTGTCACCCAGACAAAGACTGGTTACACTCAAGAAGACTATACATTTAATTGTTTAATTGGCATGCATTTACTGTGAAGGCATTCTTGGTCCCCTAGTGTGAGAGAATAAGTCCAAGTCTATTTAAATAACAAAAGCAGAGTATTTAACCCCTCTTGATCCTGGCAGAACCAACCTTGTTAGCATTTTTGTAGTATGTATTTACTGCAACACTCACTTTTCCAATTGCATTATAGACCTGGCATGTTGTGTTTGCTAAATATTTATTGATTGCAAAATAGCTCAGAAAGAACTGATTGTTCTTTTGTATCTCCATGTCCTCCATTTACATCTTTGCAGCATTACATCAGGAGGATTATCTTGCCTTCAGAATATTTCAGATGTAACAATTCAGCATGTAAGAAAGAGCAGTTAAAGAGCTACCAGTGGTTCCTCAAACTCTAGGAAAAAAAAAATTAACATCAGAACTATGTTGATCCCACAATTTAATATCCCAGTGCTCTCATAGCTGTTTATCACAGAGTGTTTAAACTCTGACCTTTTCTATTTTAAAAGCCATGTTAAGATTTCAAGCCCTGTGTTAAAATTTTAGCTACAACCTCTGCACTTTTACAACCAAAACTGATCATCAGTTGTGCCGGACAGAGAAGAGCAAAATCTCTTTGGAAGGACTATTCCTGCTTAAATGGTGCTAGATAGAAACTGAATTTCTGTGTAAAGCTTTACGTAAGCCATTCAACCATTCCTGACTGATAACAAAATGTGGGAGATGCCAGCACTGGAAGCAATCCAGTACAGAACACACAGAAAAAAACCAGTCCTCCCACACCACCCAGAGCTCCAATCTAAAAGCCATGCAAGTGCAGGGATCTCAGAGCAGGATAAAGCCTTGGATGGCAGGGTTCCCAGGGTTTGTATTCTGCCGGGCTGTAGGAGGAGGTGACATCAGGTCAGTAGATGGCACAAGGCCCTCACTGAAACTTGTGCTTCTGACTACACCTCAGGTACAGACTTCAAAACTGCACAGAAAAATGTCATTTCTTTAAACCATCCTCATGCCTCCTCTTGCAAAAGGAAAAGGCACAGCAGATAAGTATGCTGGTCAAATTCTTATGATGTGGCATTTACTGCACCCCTATTTTCCAAGCAATGCCAATGGGGATTCCTCTACACTGTCCATCCTTGGAATAGTGAAAGCCAAGTAACTTGGCAGATGACTGAAAGTGGGAAGTGCTTTCTATCCTTCACAACTGGTTTAACTGAGGGTGAAAGCAGCTGAGTGAGCTCTTCAAGGTTGGCAAGGTCATAAAGGAGGCAGGAGCAGTTCCCAGGAGCCATAGTTCCCATCCATGTTTGAAAGAAGACAAACTTCAACAACTGGAACAGGTGCAGAGGGGGATATATCAGGAGACAAAAGGTTTTGCACATATCTACACAATCACACGTCTGACCTGTAAAATGAGAACAAAGTAGTCGACGGGCTTGTTTCGCTGGTAGAGGTAGTGTTCTGGGGCTTTCTTGTTCTTCTCATCGTATTTCAGCTCCTGGATGACGTTGGGATGTTTTAGCAGCCTGAGAAGGATCTTCTCTGACATCTGGGATGGACCAAATGCTTCTACTTCTATAACACAAGATACAACTTGGCATTACACTTCATATGCCTGGCAAGAAGTTAGCAATACTCGTTAATAAGCATTTGCCTATAAAAGACACACAGATGCAGAGAGATCCATTATGAAATTGCAGGTTTCCTGTCTTTTGAGACTGTTAGATTTGTAAAGGGAGGGGAAAAAACACAGTAACACCCCAACTTCCATTACTGAAGTATTTTTCAAAACAACCAAAAATCATGTCTTCATCTGAAAGGGAAAAGAAAAGGATGGTCTTGCCCTCTTGAGAGTTCTGAGTCACAGAGTCGTATAAATGGAAGAGCTTTACAGTTGGGGCACAGAGAACATTTCAATTTGCTTTTCATTCCCTAAAAGCTACTAAAGTCACTGCATTTATTGCACTTCAGTAAAATAAAAAACATAATTAATTACTGCTTGGGGCCTAGAAAGTTGCTCTAGAGAGATGCTCTACACAAATCAGACACGACTGGGGCTGCCATGGTTTATACGGGAGGAGTGACTCAAAGTGAGAGAAAGTACAGGTCAGTTCAAACCATGTGGGATTAATGCCTGACACACAGAACACAATCCCTATCCACTTGATCTTCAATGTTTCCAACTGGGAGCCGTTTGAAGCAGAAAAGCTCATCCTTGTGTGGTAGAGGTAAGCCAGGGATGACGAGAATTACACATGTAAATTCATAAGCTTTCCCAACACCTCATTTCAGAACAGGACCATTAACAACCCATCATCTGCCAAAGATACTATTCTCAATTTAGAACAGAGAAACCAGAACTGTAGCTTTCATCTTTTACAGCAGTGACTCCACCGACAGACCTGTATTTAAGCTACACAATCCTTTCATCCACAAAGCAAGTAGAGAAGCAGTACTGTAAGACTATGTCTGTTGAGCAGGTGTATATGGAACTCCATTGAGTCTTGTACACTACATGAACAACGCCATGCTTGCTGTTAAATCCACATCTTCCTGTTGAACTGCTTCCTTTCACCAAGGACACGCTCATTTGCTCATGAGCCGTAGGAGTCCGAGCCTTCTAAGGAATTACTGCCCCTCAGCTGAGATGTGATAACCGATCATGTACATATTTCTTTCAAGTCACAGAGGCAAAATAAAACATGAAGACAGACTAGGAGCATTTAGGTAGGCAGTTACTGCATCTTAGAGGAGGGGAAGTACTAACTTCCAAGTGGAGCTGGCAAACTTCAGACAAAGCAACTTTATAACTTTCCACCCGTGAATATGTGTTGAACACAGCAGCGAAGGATGACCATCTGAAAGGCCTGCACGTGGCAGGTCTTTATATGTCAAAGAGAGACAGCACAAGCAATAGGAAGGCATTTTTCCACAAGCTCTCCTGTTTAAAGGCCTCATTTCTGAGGTGAAAGGACCAAGTTTACGACGAAAGGCAACACCAGCTGCAAGAAACCATTCAAGGCCCTGGTCTCTCTGCCAGACTGCCCACCCAAGGGCTAAAACATCAAGGTGTTCTGGGATGGAGACAACTGTCCTCCGAAACCTCTGAAGTCATCAACGGAGGTCACACAAGCCAGACAGAAATCCATTTTAAAGAGTACAGTTCAACCACCTGTGCAGTCTGCATTAAATGTGTCAGGAGAGTTTTTCACTTGGAGTCATAAAGTCTCATGGAACAGGTTTAGACCTTCCTGCAAAAAGTCCAGCATCTCTTTCTGGAGAAGGCGCCAGAGTGCAATTACAGCCAGCTGGCCAGTGGTATCGAGTCCTCTTTGGTTTGTTCCCTGAGCTCTTCCTAATGGGGTGTACTTGCTAGTCGTTAATCTGACGGACTCTAGACATGCAGTGCGGCACTTGGCATTCATCCTTACCTTTCAGACCAATTTAAAGTTACTGGTCCACCCCTGGTATATGTCTCAGAGGGTTCATGCCGACACTGAACACAGGAGAGGAGAGAATTTAAAAAGAAAAACACAACAGTGGCATTACTTGTCACCCCACAATCCAGCCTCCCTTCCCGCCTGTACTGTCCCACCCACCTCAGCGGCCTTTGCTGACAAACTGCCTCCGAGGCTCTGGCACGATCACAGAAGGAGATAACCCGCACTTGCCTGTTGCCAGGAACCGGTGCATTGCCAGGAGGAGCTGCGGTGATATTTTAACCTTCATCTCGCTGTCTGTCTGCTTGAAGGCAGAGAAGTCCTGCTTCCTGTCCCGATGAGCTACTTTCTTTTTCGTCTTGTTATCAGCTGGGGAAGGGAGGGTGGGAGAAGAAAGGAAGGAAGCGATTTCTGTTAGAACGGGGTCCAACATGAACCGCACTGGCCGGAGTCAGCCAGGGGGGCCACGCAGAGCACGAGGTGCAGGCAGACCCCTCTGCAAAGCCCAAACCACAGGCAATCAGGAGTTGTGTGGCCATGAGCCCCTGTCCTGCACAGCCAGGCACCCCAGCCTCTGTCATGTCTCTGTCACCTTGGTCAGGGGAAAGTCTCTGCTTGCAAACACCTGATTGCAGAGCAGCTCTGCACGTTATGCTTCAGGTGGGGAAAAGTCTTGCTCGGTACTACTGAACATCAAAAGGTGGTGTTCTACAAGCATAGCTGTGATAGCTGTTTTTCACATATACATTCCTTAGAAAATTCCCAGCATGTACAATGAGGAAATAGACAATAACTTATTTCTTTTGCTGTACCATTGGCTTCAGTGACTCTGCACAGCTATGGCAAAATCTGCATGCCCTTGGCTGAAGTATTCCCAATGTCTGGTATATGCAGTTTCTTATGTCCTGCCCAAACTTCAGCAAAAGCTGACAAGGTGTCCAGCCTGGAGGTGGGAATCTCTGGCCACTTTACAAGCACTGAAGCCATAATAAAGTACAGAACAGCTTCAGAAATTCAGACATGGGTATTTGCCTGCTAGTGATCCTGGACTCCTGTCCTTTATTCAGCTAAAAACTTGCCACTTGGTTCATCTGCATCAACAGGCTCTGTGGTGAGGAATCTCCATTTGTGAAAGACAACATGAAAGAGACACAAACTACCCAGGAATTACCATCCACCCACGTTTAGGAACCAGGTAAGTGGACAGCTATGGGTGTGTTGGGGTATGGTATACATCAGTTCCAGGGAGGTCTCTGCTGAGGTGGCAGGGTGCTGCTCCTCTCTGGTGACACCACATGTAGGGTGGCAGTGGCTATAAGCAGCAGAATGCTGTCAGGCAGCTCTGAGCTCCACTGAGTGCAGGAAACCCAAGTGTTGAGGCAATTCCTGTGAGCCCCTCAGGGATGAGACACGGCTCAGGTTCTAAGGCCTTTGAGGGGGAAGATCCTAAGAATACTGCAGCTACTTGTCTATCACCCTTAGTCAACTGGTGTAAAATGACAGGACTTCTCCCTCACAGGCAGCTCTGGCACATCGATTCACGGCACAGGATTTGGGCAGGCACACAAAGAGGTGGAAGTGAAGCTGATACTGTGAAACTGCACATACTCCCGGGTGCTTGTTCAGATTTTGAGTTCTGCATGCAAAGATGATTAAAGTGATGCACTGGAAACCACTGAGATCTGGAGCCCTTTACAAGTCCAAATACATGCTACAGACTACATAAGGCTCAGAGTGGCTGGGTCTGAGGCTTGGAAATGCACAATACTGGTAATTTACGGGTTTCTCGATTTTCCGAAGTCGCCCAGTCTTTTAGACATGAATACATCTAGATCCTCAGCTTCCCAGGAACATGCCTCCACTACAGGACTATCACAGACTCAATAGCAATAATGTACTGTCAGTAATTTACCTATGTGAGGTATCTTGAGCATATTCTGTGAGCAGTGCAAACCAGAAAGTTTGATTAACTTGTTCCTGGCACATGGAAAAGAACAATGATGACCCATACCCTTTTTCTTCTTTGAAAGCAGAAGCCTCTTACCCTAGTAGTACTTTACCCAAGACTTGGACTACATCAGGGACTGCAGTTTCTCTTCCAAAACAGGAATATAAACCACAGAAGGCAGTGGCTACAGACTAAAAACAATCCCTGCCTTAGGAATATAGTTTGAGACAGATCTTATCTGTACTTGCAGTTAAAGGAAAGATGCATACCAAAGCAATGGAAAATTAATAAGAAAAAAGTCACCTAGAAGCTTTCACTAGGTCCTACCTCTTGTAAAAGGTAAGAGGAATAGAAACTGCTTTTTCTGAAAAGCTCAGAGAATGTTATTTTTAAAGCACTGTATCTGAGGTGTTTTTCTCATAAGGAGCTACATCATTGCTCTCTTCAGGGAGGCAAAAATCACAAGTACAAGTGCTGGCTCTGGGACAGGGAAACATCTCTGTGCTTCTCCTTCGAAAGAGCTGTAACACTGCAGGCTTCACACTGCACTACTGGTACCTGAAAACAAGACTAGCATCATACAATGGGAAGATGCCTTACATCTTTTTGTCCATAATAGTCATCAAGGTAAGAGACCCAGGCTCTAACTCAAAGGATGGGCAATTTCAACTCCTATTTTTTTCCTTGGCAGCTTATCCAAAAATCTTCCCTCAAGAAAAACTTTACATGGTTATAATAGAGCCACATGGCTTAAAGCCGTTATCTTGGCTTATTTTTGCAAGGGATGGTCTTAAATTTTTCTTTGCTATCCAAACAACTTTTGAGGTTTTTGTAAGACATAAGAACCAAAGACTGGATTGTGACCAATGTAATTGAATCTGAACCAGGTATTTCCTGTCTGTCCTTTCTCCAGTAAATGAGATGGAGATGTGGGCACTGAAGTTACCTTGGCATGCTGAAGTGATCTCTGCTTACAGAGTGCTGAGATGCTGTTTGGTTTTGTAACATGAACAATTAAATGCATAAGGGATATTCTCACTACAATTTCTGGTGAGATATCAACAAATACTGCAAACATCTTCAGTAGGTTCTGGGAATATTTAGACTTATCCTTCAAACCATTGACAACAAGCTGTACCATGAACTCTGGGCTGAGGTAGAGAACTCCAGAGGATGAGTGGTCAAAACAAAATTAAGGTTGTGATATCTCTTGTAATAATCCTAAACTTTGATGCCTGATGCATAACATGATGAATTATTGCATGAATTTCCTTGAAGGAACCTGCTTAGACTGGAGAAAGCTACAGAACAGCCAGTTCAAACCTCAGATAACCCCTTCAGTTGGAGAGCCAGGGAGATTGATGGGCACCGCAAATGCACCCAGGCAATTGCTGGGGAAAGTCCTTTCTCTCCTCCTGTGCTTTTTGTCTTTAGGACACAGGAGATATCTGCAGTGAGCTCCAGACAAGACAAAGAGATAATGAAACTCATCTTCAAGCAGAAAGAGCTAAATAAGACAGGCCACCAGTCAAACCTGGACCAGAAGAATGAGCAAACAGTCTGTGCAGTCTAACACAGAACATACAGCTTTCTCTCTTCGGCTCTGAGAAAGTTGAGAAATGCTCTCCCACCACGGCTAGAGCCAAGGCAGCACAGGACAGATTCCTGTAGTGTACCAACCATGAAAAATGCTACAACTTTCCAGTACTAAGAGACAAACACACTGGCAGCTCTTCATCATGACATGGGCTGAAATGTGTCATGACAGAAACATCATCTCTCCACTCTTTCAGCATACAAAGTTTCATCCTCAGAAATACTCAGTCGATCAAGATGCTGATGGGTCAGACATATTTAATAATTTTTCCTGCTCCCATCTTCTCCTTGCTCCCAACATCTCTGCAGCCACAGCCACATGAAGACATACCACACATTTATTTGGCACCCTCCAGAAATTCATCTGCAGGGTTCAGCAGTGAGAGCAGCTTTCAGCAAAAACTGTAAATATACTATTGCTTCCACCTTAACACAGTTCAAATGTTTTTTCATGGAAACAACAGAAAGGCACAGCTCCAACACCAAGGTCAGCCATTTCATCGAATTTCAAGTTTCCATCAAAGCAAAACAAAACATTTTTAAAACTTCAGAACAAAGCATAACAATGCTGCCAGAAATTTTCAAAAGCTCTTTTTAAAAGTAAACACCTAGTACAGAGCAAATCAGTCCAAGGGTTTCAAGCTGACTTGTTCTAAGCTGAGCAAGCCAGACTGCTACAATAATGAACAGAATCAGAGGTGGGGTTACTAACAGTGACACTGTGATATAAACACCAAAAATAACCTGCCTTAACATATAAAATAAAGTACCTTCAGTAAACCCATATTCTCATACACGTTCTCATCACCAAATCAGTTGGAGATTGGCTGCCTAAGTCCAAACCCTCTCACATTTCCTGTGATGCTCACAGCTTCTTTTCTGCCCTCTCCCTTACTGCTACAATATCCTTGAGTCTAAACAGTGGAATGATCTCCAGTGCCTCATAAATAAATTAGAAGTTTTTCATGGTTCTTAGCAGGAGTCACCCCCTAAAATTTCCTGCATCTTCCAGGAGGCCTAGGAAGTTTCCTTCCTGTTCTGAATGCGGAATTTTCAACAATAAAAAGTTATCCCAGGAAGGAGAGTTTCAAGTGAACTCAGTGTTCACCAGATCTATTTTGTTAATATAGGAAGCCTTCAGGTAGTAAAATTAAATTCTCATTTCCTTGCCCTCCAATATCCTACTAATGGGCAAAGGGTTTTTTTTGTCCTGAAAAACAAAACGATATGATCTGTGTGTTTTCTCTTAACAAACAAGGGGGGGGGGGG